>QRFJ01000827.1:0-136401 GCA_006176705.1 Cocos nucifera
CGATTGATCTATCTAGGTTTGGATATGTGTATCTTATGAGACACAAGTCTGAAGCTTTTTGAAAAGTTTAAAGAATTCAGACATGAAGTAGAAAAAACAAATTGAAAAACCCATTAAGGTTCTTCGCATCAGATCGAGAGAGTGAATACCTTTAGCCAGAATTCCTAGACATTCTAAGAAAAATGGCATAGTCGTCTTCATGGACTTCCACCAGGAACCCTCAACTCAACGGGGGTTTCAGAATGAAAAAATGGACCCTATTGGATATGGTTCGATCCATGATGAGCTTCACAGACCTTTCTGATTTTCTTTGGGGACACTCATTGTTAACTTCAATTTATCTACTGAATAGGGTTCCCTCTAAAATCGTTCCTACCACACCGTATGAGATATGGCATGGTAAGAAACCAAGTCTGAGTCATCTCAAGAATTTGGGATTGTCCGGCTCATGTCAAAAGACAACAAGCGGACAAGTTAGAGTTTAGGTCCTTTAGAGCTCGATTCATAGGATATCCTAAAGAGTCATTAGGATACTATTTCTACATTCCAGAAGACCATAATGTGATTGTGAGTCGACATGCCATCTTTCTTGAAAAATAGTTTATTCAAGATAGCGGCATTGGAAAGCAGATCAAGCTTGATGAGAAAGTCTCACAAGTACAATGAGCTAAGGACCAATTGGAACAAAATCAGGTTGAGCCAATAAGAACACTACCTCCTCCACCTCGTAGATCGAAAAGAGTTTCCCATCCCCCTGAAAGATACTTAGGTATTATTTCAGAGAAGTAGAGAAAATGTTCCTCGTAGGTAATGGTGCTCATGGTGATGATCCCAAAACCTACAACGAGGCGATATCAGATATCGACTCCGAGAAATGGCTAGAGGCAATGCAGTCAGAAATTGACTCGATGCACTCAAACCAAGTCTGGACCTTGGTAGATCCACCAGAAGGTATAGTACCTATTGGGTGTAAATGGATCTTCAAGAGAAAGATTGGTGCAGATGGAAATGTGGAGACATTCAAGGCTAGACTAGTGGCAAAAGGTTATAGTCAATGCGAAGGCATTGACTATCAGGATACCTTTTCTCCAGTGGCTATGCTAAAATCCATCCGCACATTGCTTGCCGTTGCAGCCTATTTCGATTATGAAATATGGCAAATGGACATGAAAAATGGCATTCTTAAATGGATATCTTGAGGAAGATATCTATATGGAACAGCCGCTAGGTTTCACATCCAGTGATACTGATCACAAGGTTTGCAAGCTGCAAAGGTCCATATATGGACTTAAGCAAGCATCTCGGAGCTGGAACACTCATTTCAATGATGTGATCAAAATGTTTGGTTTCATCAAAAATGAAGAGGAACCATGTGTATTTTCAAAAAGGTCAGTGGGAGCGCTGTTGTCTTCCTCGTATTGTACGTGGATGACATCCTCCTTATTGGGAATGATATTCCCATGATGACAACAGTCAAATTATGGTTGTCCAAGAAATTCTCCATGAAAGACCTAGGTGAAGCATCCTTTATTCTAGGAATTAAGGTCTATAGGGATAGACCGAATAGGATGCTAGGACTTTCACAGAAGATGTACATAGAGAAAGTACTAAAGAGGTTTAGTATGAAAAACTCTAAGAGGGATTAATACCCTTCAGACATGGTATTCATCTTTCCAAGAAGATGTGCCCTAGCACACCTGAGGAAATAGAATGCATGAGCAAGATCCCTTATGCTTCTGCAATAGGGAGCCTCATGTATGCCATGCTATGTACACGACCTGATATAGCCCATGCTGTGAGTGTCACAAGTAGATATCAGTCAAATCCAGGTGAAGAACACTGGACTTCTATGAAATGTATCCTTAAGTACTTGAGAAGAACTAAGGATATGATGTTGGTCTTTGGTAATGGAGAACTCCAAGTCCAGGGATACACAGACTCGGATTTCATGTCTGATATAGATGATCGAAAGTCGACATCTGGGAAGTCTGTTTGTGTGCAATGGTGGTGCTATCAGCTGGAAGAGTTCCAAGCAAACGGTGATAGCAGATTCCACCATGGAAGCAGAATATATCGCTGCATCAGAAGCTGCGAAGGAAGCATTCTGGTATAAGAAGTTTGCTGCAGAAATAGGAGTAATGCCATCAGATGCCATTCCTCTATACTGCGACAACAATGGCGCCATAGCCCTTGCTAAGGAGCCGAGGTCTCACCAGAAATCCAAGCATATTGAGCGGTGATACCATCCTCATCCGCGATTACCTCGAGAAGGATTACATCGAGGTCAAGAGAGTCAACTCCACAGATAATGTGGCAGACCCACTTACAAAGCCGTTGGGCCAGCAGAAGATCGAAGCCCACCTTGAGAAGATGGGACTTAGACTTGTAGCCAATTGGCTTTAGGATAAGTGGGAGATTGTTAGATATATGTGCCCTAGAAGCCAGAATTGGCTGACACTTGTAATACACTTCTAGGGGCAAAATTGTAATTTTGACTATAATCAATAAAATGGGTTATTTTCTATCACATATGTGTATTTAGTGTCTGTGATACATTCTTTGAGTTAATGGTAATGATAATTCATATTTTCAAGAGTTGAAAATTTAAGACATGAATAATCATTGTTAACTCATAAAATGCTCCCGACCATAGGATCATCACGAGGATGGTGATTGATCCAGAAGGTTGGTGTACAATCACTTCTTTTTAATAGATGAGTCTTGAGTCTACAGTGTGGAGACACCGGAGCGAGAGTATAGGTACTCGTTAGAGAACGAGGGCACTAAGCATGACCATATCGAGTAGTCATTACGGAGTCTACCTTCTCGTCAATGACTGACTTGATGTTGCAGTAGTATGTCTGGTTCTTTGACCTGAGGTGCATCGGTAGTTCACCTTGAGGGTGTTATAGTTTGACTACACCATTACTTGATCTCCTAGCCATATGGAATCCTGAGGTGTATGTTGGCTATAGCATGTTCATTGTAGGAATTGGATGGCATCAAGATGGAATCTATCTACCTCGGTGGTAGAGGAGCAGCCCTATGATGATCATAAAAATCAAGTCCTAAAGTCTATGGCCATGGTAGAGTGAAATAATAGAAATATTTTCTATTTAGATTTTTACATCGAACTCGAATCGAATGATTACATCATATGACAGAAACTAGGGTTTGACTATAAAATTATAATTTTGACTATAAATAATAAAATAAATTATTTTCTATCACAATGTGTATTTAGTGTCAGTGATACATCCCTTGAGTTAATGGCAATGATAATTCTTATTTTCAAGAGTTAAAAATTTAAGATATGAATTTTCATTATTAACTCATAAAATGCTCCGGACCATAGGATCATCATAAGAATGGTGATTGATCCGAAAGGTTGGTGTATAATCGCTTCTTTATAGTGGATGAGTCTTGAGTCTATGGTGTAGATACACCGGAGCGAGAGTACAGATACTCGTTAGAGAATGAGGGCACTGAGCGTGACCACCTCGAGCAGTTATTATGAAGTCTACCTTCTCGTCGATGATTGGCTTGAAGCTGCAGTTGTGTATCTGCTTCTTTGATCTGAGGTGCATCGATAGTTTACCTTGAGGGTGTTATAGTTTGACTACACCATAACTCGGTCTCCTAGCCATTTGAAACCCTGAGATGTATGTTGGCTATATAATGTTCATTGTAGGAATTGGATCGCACCAAGAAGAAATCTATCTACCTCAGTAGATGAGGAGTAGCCCTATGATGATCACGAGAATCAAGTCGATAAGCCCATGGACATGGCAGAGTGAAATAATAGAAAGAGTTTCTATTAAGATTGTCACATTGAACTTGAATCAAATGATTAATCATATGACAGATATTAGGGTTTGACGAGTTCACCTTAACCCTAATCCGATCAGAGCTCAAGATAGAAGAACTTAACCACATAGGTAACTATACCGAGAGGTTCATTTTCAGTTCTGATGGGTTGCCACCATATGCTGCTAGTATCGCTGGTGGATTTTGAGAGTAATTAGAATGATTTAGATGATCAATCATACTAGTTGTCTGAATCAGAAAGTTTTGATCCATTGGAAGGTATTTCGATAATGTCGATGATAGAGATCGTGATATATCTCATTAGCATACTTAACCAAACCTAACTGAATCACACAAATAAGGGTTTCGATCTGAATATCATCAATTGGACTAACTCAATACAATTGATTTGAATTAGATTCAATTAGTTTCAAGGAAATCGTGCTAGCATACGATTAAGCCTAATATTCTTCTTTAATTATCATTAAAAGTTATCTTGACTGAGCCAAATATATTTGTACTCACTCAAGTACCTTTACTTGGTCTGACTGGAGCTTGTCCAGGTCAGAAAAGGGTTGTCTTAATTATGAGATGAATTTGAGATAATACGTGCCATTTTTCATCACCTACTAAATTCTGTTTTGGACATTTAGTCAAACGTTGATCTTTGACATTTAGACATCTACCCATGTGTCAAGCCATCATAGGAGAGAACATTTGGACTAGTCCACCTACTAAAAGGTAGTAGGATAAGGGGCGCATACCTAGGGAGGCATGCATCCATGGATAGTGATGCCTGGAGTCCCAAACAGATGGGACTCCAGGTTGCTTCAGGGTTTCTACCTAGGTAGCACCAAAGACTTATCTTTGATCAGTCTTGGCACCATCTAAGGATGATTCAGAGGGGCTCTTATCTGATTGGATCAGATGATGCCATCCCATCAATCAGATTTAGATCTAATTATACAAAAAGCCATGATTGGCCGGAATGATGTGGCACTGCATGGCGCAGCAGGATCCACATAAACCCTATCTATGCCTAAGATCTAGATCTCTAGCCCATTGCCCATGCCACAAAGCTACTCCTCTCCCCCCTCCATGCCATCTTTAGGCCCTCTCTCTCCTATCCATGCCCAAGAATCTTTGGGCTTCAATTTGGTGCGATCCAAGCAAGAGAAAGGCGACGAGAAAGGAAGAAGGTAGCACTGCTGCAAGAGATGACACCCGATCTTCAAAAGGAGTTTTGAAGATCCTCCAAATCAGTTTTAGATCTAATATTTAGAGAAGTGATAAAGAAGAAGAAGATCTCTAGATCCTATCCAAGTGAATATCGATAGAGGCCAAGCACTTGCGTGGCTAGATCCAAAACCTCAGGAAGACATCAGGATCATCACAGGATAATCTGATTACCCACTATAAGGTAAAATTAACTTAGATTTAATTTATTTATTTTTTTATTTATTTTTTTATTATATCAATAATATCAGATCTGAAATATTTTAGATCTGATCTAAATTCAAGAGAAAAATTTTTGTAATATCTATCTTGATCCAATCAGATCTTAATGAACCTGACCTGGGAAATAAGGTTAGACCTTCAACTGGTATCAGAGCCAGGTTTCATTAGATCTAATTTTAATTTATTTTAATATAATAATTAAATAATTTTAGAGGTTACATAAGATGTGATTAGATCTAAAATTAAAAAAATTAAAAATTAAATAATTTATATCTAAGTGGTACAAGATGCATGACTAGTTATAGAATAGAATTATTCTATGTATAGTCTTGTATGATCATAATTTAATTTGATTAGTTATAATTTTTAGATATATTTATTTACTATTTTTTGATGTTATAAATATTATAATATGATCTAAAAATAGAAAATAAAATTATTTAATTTTTGTTCATATGAGATATGATGAATGCATGTTTAGACTAGTTGTAGAATAGTTCTATATAATTATCTAAAATAAAATTTATTTTGATATGATCAATTTAAATTTAATTTTTTAGATAATTATGAGATAATTTAGATCTAAAAATATGCATGATATGATACATGAAGATATATACAAAACATGTTTATAGTTAGATCAATTTTTATATATGAGATATATGATGTAGATCTAACTAGTTTTGTAGTTTTTTATATTTCTGATTAAGGCATTCTCCTTGGTCGTCCGATCATAAGAACAAAGTAGGATTTAAAATACCCTCTCATCCCATTCGATGGGGTGTTCTTATGATGTATAGGGGTACTTTGCATTCATCCTTAATCAGAAATCTAAAACTTATTTTCTACAAAATCCTAGATCCTGAAATCCTAGGATTTTATTTACATGTTTTGTTTGTGAATCCTAAACTTAATTAAGAATTAAGATTATGAAATATATTAAATCTAAAAATTAAGAATTTTTAGATTTAAGATATATTCATAAAATTGGGTTCGGACTTGGATAGCTCAATTAAGTCTAACGGTTGATCAAACCGAATCAAGAGTTGGTTAGATGGGATCAAGAGTGCTTAAATTGACTAGCCTAATAGGATTAAGTCTGGATCAAGATCGAATCACATGAGTGATCGATCAAGCTAAGACCTAATTAGGCTCAGTGGTTAGAGTCTAGATTGTAGGCTAGCCTGATTAGTTCTGACTCAATAATTTGGTGTCTAAGGTAAGTTTGGCAGATACGACCAACTGATTTTTAATTAGAAGCTACTCGACTCAAATACATTCTTGTCAAGTTAATAGCATATTCCTTCCATCGATCTCACTTACCTAGCCATATTTGTCGACCCAGTCCTGATCTAAGATGGTTAACAATCTGAGCTAATCCATGCCACTAGGTTAGTCATAATTGTTGTGGCTATTATAAGTCGAGTTTAAAGAGATCTAAAGCAAATCTCCCTAAGAAAAGATTAAGTCTAAGGTCTTCCATCATTGTAGATATGCGGGCCCTTCTCGGGGTTGATTGTTCTCGATTGGTCATAATGGTTCAGTTGCACCGAAAAGATGCAACCATGTCTATTAGGCATTGGATGCTATAGGCTGGAGGATAAATTGGGCTCAATATTTTGGATATGGTGAAAGATCCAATTAGGAATCCAATCTATACAAATGGTGGGGCTGACTTAACTAAGGAGTGGATCAATATTTTGAGCATGGTAAGATTCATAAATTAAAGATCAAGTTTGGATGCATCATGATTAGAGAATCATTGGATAAGAGTTGTCCATTGGCTAACCCATCATCAATAACGGTTAGGTGAGGTGATGAGTCAGTTGGTGGGACTGCACCACCCAATAGAAATCTATAATCGTGGAGATTTTTGCATCTCTACAGAGAAAGTGTAGGGATCCGAGAAAATAGTGGAAGCTAATTTGTTTAAAAATTAAACTCCTAAATAAATTGGTCTAGTCTTAATTACAATATCTAACTAGAAACTTTAACTCTCTATAGAAAAATGTCTGCATCCAACCCACTAGCACGTATCCTGGACACCCATAGACTGACCAGACCCAATAACAAGGATTGGCTTCAAAACTTTAAAATTATTTTGGGTTCTGAGAAGTTAACTCATGTATTGGATCAGGATCCCCCCACCTTATCAGCTCGTCCATCCATTAAACAAAGAGCGTCTCTTGACAAGTAGACAGACAAAGATAACAAGGCCAGATACTATGTGTTGGGCTCGATATCTGATGAGCTTCAACGCCAACATGATGATATCAGAACTGCCCACCAAATGTTGGCTCACCTACAAGAGATGTTTGGTGAATAGAGTCACGTAGCCAAATATCAGATCACTAAATGACTATTCAAGACTAAAATGTGTGAGGGACAGTCAGTCCAAGATCATTGCCTGATGATGATCAAGGACTTGAAAGAGCTTGAGAAGTTCGGAGTGAAGTTGGACCTAGATCTGCAGAATGATATAATTCTACAATCCTTGACTGATGCATATGGGCAATTCATCATGAACTACCATATGCATAAACTTTTAAATACTCTGACTGAGCTTATAAACATACTGGTTACTACTGAACTTTTAATGAAATGTTTTAAAGGCTCAGTATTTGCTATGGAATGGACTTCTTCCACGAGAAAGTCTTTTAAAAATAAGAAGAAGTCTGTGAAAAAGCAGAAGATGGAAGGAGGAAAGAAAAAAAAGGTAGAGCTGAAAAAGAAGGCCGCTGACAAAGAAAAATGTTTCCATTGCAACACTGACGGCCACTGGAAGCGGAACTGCCCTTCATACCTGGCCATCCTGAAGAATAAGAAAGAGGCAGATTTTTCTGGAGGTATGCTCATTATTGAATCTAACCTTACGATTTCTTCTACATCCAGTTGGATGCTTGACTTTGGTTCTAGTGCTCATTTGTGCACTTCTATGCTAGGTCTTAAGGATAGTAGGAGGCTGAGGGATGGTGAGATGATCCTACGCGTTAGAAATGAAGCAAGGGTTGCTGCTATGGATGTGAAAACCTACGCTCTTCGACTACCATCTGGTTTAGATTTAGTACTTAGAGATTGTTATTATGTGCCTGCAGCAAGCAGGAATTTGATTTTTGTTTCATGTTTAGCATAAGAAGGCTATGTAATTAGTTTTCTTAGGGACCATTGTAACATTCTTTATGAAAGAAATAAAATTGTAAGTGGTTTCCTTATTAACGTTCTTTACCAATTACATATTGATGTATCTATTTTTAATATCGAGCAAAATGTGAATGCCATAAAATCAAAATGACCTAGGGATAGTCCAAATAATAGGTATCTATGGTTTCTTAGACTAGGTCATATAGCAGAAGATAGGATTAACAAATTAGGGAAAATCGGGCTATTGAATCCATTAACTTCTGAGTCATATCCAATTTGTGAATTATGTCTTCATGGCAAAATGACTAAACTCTCTTTTGTGGGATATGGGGAAAGGGCCACGGATTTACTTGCCCTAGTACATACTGATGTGCGTGGCCCATTTGATGTGCTAGCTAGAGGTAATTTTATCTACTTCATAACCTTCACCGATGATTTATCTTAGTATGGGTATGTGTATCTTATGAGAAACAAGTCTGAAGCCTTTGAAAGGTTTAAAAAATTTAGACATGAAGTAAAAAAGCAAACTAAAAAACCCATTAAGGTTCTTCGATCAGATCGAGGAGGTGAATATCTTAGTCGAAAATTCCTGGACTATCTCAAGCAGAATGGCATAGTCTCTCAATAGACTCCACCTAGAATACCTCAACTTAATGGAATTTTAGAATGGAGAAATAGGACCCTATTAGATATGGTCCGATCCATGATGAGCTTCATAGACCTCCCTGATTTCCTTTGGGCACATAGTTTGTTAACTGCTATATATTTACTAAATAGGGTTCCTTCTAAAATCATTCCTACCACACCGTATGAGATATGGCATGGTAAAAAATCAAGTCTGAATCATCTTAGAATTTTGGGTTATCCAACTCATGTCAAAAGACAACAAGCAGACAAGTTAGACTATAGGTCCTTTAGAGCTCGATTCATAGGATATCCTAAAGAGTCATTAGAATATTATTTCTACATTCCAGAAGATCACAATGTGATTATGAGTCGACATGCCATCTTTCTTGAAAAATAGTTTATTCAAGATGGCGGCATTGGAAAGTAGATCAAGCTAGAGGAGAAAGTCTCCCAAGAGCAAAAAGCTAAGGATCCTTTGGAACCAAATCAGGTTGAGCCAATACAATCACTATCTCCTCCACCTCAAAGATCGAAAAGAGTTTTTCATCCCCCTGAAAGGTACTTAGGTACTATTTCAGAGAAAGTAGAGAAAATATTCCTCATAGGTAATGGAGCTCATGGTGATGATTCCAAAACCTATAGTGAGGCGATATCAGATATCGACTTCGAGAAATGGTTAGAGGCAATGAAGTTAGAAATTGACTAGATGCACTCAAACTAAGTTTGGACCTTGGTAGATCCACCAGAAGGTATAGTATCTATTGGGTGTAAATAGATCTATAAGAGAAAGACTGGTGCAGATGGAAATGTAGAGACATTCAAAACCAGATTTGTGGCAAAAGGTTATAGTCAGCACGAAGGCATTAACTATCAAGTTACCTTCTCACCAGTAGCCATGCTTAAATTCATTCGCACATTGCTTGCTGTTGCAGTCGATTTTGATTATGAAATATGGTAAATGGACATGAAAATGGCATTCTTAAATGAATATCTTGAGGAAGATATCTATATGGAACAGCTACTGCATTTCACATCCAGTGATACTAAACATAAAGTATGCAAGCTACAAAGGTCCATATATGGACTTAAGCAAGCATCTCGAAGCTATACTCATTTTAATGATGTGATCAAATTATTTGGTTCCATCAAGAATGAGGAGAAATCATGTATTTTCAGAAAGGTCAGTGGGAGTGCTATTATCTTCCTCGTACTGTATGTGGATGATATCCTTCTTATTGGGAATGATATTCACATGTTGACCATGATTAAAATATGGTTATCTAAAGAATTCTCCATAAAAGACCTAGGAGAAGCATCCTTCAGTCTTGAAATCAAAGTCTATAGAGATAGACCTAATAGGATGCTAGGTCTTTCACAGAAGAAGTACATAGAGGAGGTGCTAAAGAGGTTTAGCATGAAAAACTCCAAGAGGGGTTTGGTATCCTTCAGACATAGCATTCATCTCTCCAAGAAGATGTGTCCTAGCACACCAGAGGAGATAGAACGCATGAACAAGATCCCTTATGCTTTTGCAATAGGGAGCCTCATGTATGCCATGTTATGTACGCGATCTGATATAGCCCATGTTGTATGTCACGAGCAGATATCAGTCGAATCCAGGTGAAGAACACTGGACTTCTGTGAAATGTATCCTTAAGTACTTAAGAAGAACTAAGGATATGTTCTTAATTTTTGGTAAGAGAGAACTCCAAGTCTAGAGGTATATAGACTCGGATTTTATGTCCAATATAGATGATCGAAAGTCAACATCTAAAAATCTATTTATGTGTAATGGTGGTGCTGTCAGTTGGAAGAGTTTCAAACAGAGAGTAATAGTAGATTCCACTATGGAAGCAGAATACATTGCTGCATCAAAAGCTACGAAGGAGGCATTCTGGTACAAAAAGTTTACCGCAGAATCAGAGTGATGCCATCAGATGCCATTCCTCTATACTGCGATAATAATAGCGCTATAGCCCTTGCTAAAGAGCCGAGGTCTCATCAGAAATCCAAACACATCGAGCAACGATACCACCTCATCCATGATTACCTCGAGAAAGGATACGTCAAGGTCAAGAGAGTCGACTCCATAGATAATACGGTAGATCCACTTACAAAGCCATTAGGCCAGCAGAAGATCGAAGCCCACCTTGAGAAGATGAGACTTAGACTTGTAGCCAATTGGCTTTAGTTCAAGTGGGAGTTTGTTAGATATATGTGCCCTAGAAGCCAGAATTGGCTGACACTTATTATACACTTCTAAGGGCAAAATTATAATTTTATCTATAAAAAATAAAATGAATTATTTTCTATCATAATGTATATTTAGTGTCTGTGATACATTCCTTGAGTTAATGGCAATGATAATTCTTATTTTCAAGAGTTGAAAATTTAAGACATAAATTTTTATTATTAACTCATAAAATGCTCCTGACTATAGGATCATCATGAGGATGGTGATTGATCCAGAAGATTGGTGTACAATTACTTCTTTATAGTAGATGAGTCTTGAGTCTACGGTGTAGAGACATCGAAGTGAGAGTACAAGTACTCGTTAGAGAATGAGGGCACTGAGCATGACCACCTTGAGCAGTCATTAAAAAGTCTACCTTCTCATCGATGATTGGCTCGAAGCTGCAGTTATGTGTCTGGTTCTTTGATCTGAGGTGCATCGATAGTTTACCTTGAGGATGTTATAGTTTGACTACACCATCACTCGATCTCCTAGCCATTCAGAATCCTGAGGTGTATGTTGGCGATAGCATGTTCATTGTAGGAATTAGATTGCACCAAGAGTGAATCTATCTACCTCGGTAGATGAGGAGTAGCCCTATGATGATCATGAGAATCAAGTCAATAATCCCATGGCCATGGCAAAATAAAATAATAGAAAGAATTTTTATTAAGGTTTTTACATTGGACTTGAATCAAATGATTAATCATATGATGGATATTAGGGTTTGACGAGTTCACCTTAACCCTAATCCGATCGGAGCTCAAGATAGAAGAACTTAACCACACAGGTAACTACACCGAGAGGTTCATTTTTAGTTTTGATGGGTTGCCATCATATGTTGCTAGGTATCACTGGTGGATTTTAAGAGCAATTAGAATGATTTGATGATCAATCAAACTAGTTGTCTAAATCAGAAAAGTTCTGATCCATCGAAAGGTGTTTTGATGATGTCCATAATAGAGATCACGATATATCTCATTACCATACTTAACTAAACCTAACTATATCACACAAACAAGGGTTTCGATCTGGATATCATCAATTAGACTAATCTAGTTCAATTGATTTGAATTAGATCCAATTAGGTTCAAAAAAATCATGCTAGTACATGATTGAGCCTAATATTCTCCTTTAATTATCATTAAAAGTTGTCTTGATTGAGCCAAATATGTTTGGGCTCACTCAGGTACCTTTACTTGGTCTAACTGGAGCTTGTCTACATAAAAAAAAGATTGTCTTAATTTATGAGATGAATTTAAGACAATACCTGCCATTTTTCGTCACCTGCTAAATCCTATTTCGGACATTTGGTCAAACGTTGACCTTTGACACTTAGACATCTGTCCATGTGTTAAGTCATCATAAAAGAGAACATTTAGACTAGTCCACCTGCTAAAAGGCAGTAGGATAAGGAGCGCATGCCTCGATAAGGAGCGCATGCCTAGGGAGGCATGTGCCCCTAAGCATGCGCCCATGGATAGTGATGCCTGAAGTCCCAAATAGATGGAACTCCAGGTTGCTTCGGGGTTTCTACCTAGGTGGCGCCAAACACTTATCCTGGCACCATCTAAGGATGATTTAGAAGAGCTCTCATCTGATTGGATCAGATGATGTCATTTCATCAATCAGATTTAGATCTAATTGCACAAAAGGCTATGATTGGCTGAGATGATGTGGCACTGCATGGCATAGCAGGGTCTATATAAACCCTGTCTGCGCCTAGGATCTAGATCTCCATTGCCCTTGCTGCAAGGCTACTCCTCTCCCTCCTCCACACCATCTTCAGGTCCTCTCTCTCCTATCTACGCCCAAGAATCTTTGGGCTTCAGTTTGGTGCGATCCAAGCAAGAGAAAGGCGACGAGAAAGGAAGAAGGCAGCACTGCTGCAAGAGATGACACCCAATCTTCAAAAGAAGTTTTGAAGATCCTCCAAATCATATCCAAATTTGATATTTGGAGAAGTGATAAAGAAGAAAAAGATCTCCAGATCCTACCCAAGTGGATATCGGTAGAGGCTAGGCACTTATGTGGCTAGATCCAGAACCTCAGGAAGACATCAGAATCATCATAGGATAATCTGATTACTCGCTACAAGGTAAAATTAACTTAAATTTAATTTATCCTTTGTTTTTGTTTTATTTTTTTTATTAGATCAATAATATCATATTTGAAAAGTCTTAGATCTAATTTGGATCCAAGAAAAAAAATTTTGTAATATCTTTCTTGATCCAATCAGATTTGAATAAAGCTGACCCGGGAAATAGGATTTTTTTTTACAAAGTTGGAAAAATTGACTTATGCTCTTTTGGTTGCAGTAAGAAGACTTCAACCTTACTTCCAGGGACATGCTATAATGCTCCACACTGACCAGCTGATCAAAGCAATCCTTCAGCAAATGGATGCTTTCGGAAGAGTTGCAAAATGGGTCATTGAATTAATAGATTTCGACATCAACTACCGACCTCGGTCGGCAATCAAGGCTCAGGCACTGACCGACTTCATAGTTGAATGCACCATTCTAGATGAAGCCAAGCTTGAACAGAATAAGATCGGCATCCCGTGGTTGCAACCAAGCCTCTCCAAAGAAAGTGCCGACCTTTCCAAAGGTTTTTGGGCCCTATCCGTGGATGGTTCGTCCAACTCTACTGGAGTAGGTGCGAGATTAGTCTTAGTCAACCCCGAGGGAGTCATCGCCGAGTATGCACTATGCTTTAAATTCTCTATAACTAATAATGGGGCCAAATATGAAACATTGATCATCGAATTAAAAATAGTGGAAGAGTTAAAAATAGATCGACTTCAAGTCTACAGTGATTTTCAATTGGTGGTCGACCAAGTTAGTGGAAGGTATGAAGTACGGGAGGAAAGTATGATAAAATACCTCAAGAAAGTAAAGAATTTGACTTTGGACTTTGGCAATTTTGGCATTTGATAAGTTTCGAGAGTTGAAAATACAAGAGCCGACCTCCTCTCTAAATTGGCCACTTCAGCCCCAGACGAACTGCCCAAAGAAGTATTTTTTGAAACTCTAAAATGCCCAAGCTCAGAGGAATCATCGTTCGTTATGCAGACGGAGCTCAAGCTGAGCTGAATTGACCCGTTAGTTGTCTATCTCAAAGAGAGAGTTCTATGTGAAGTCGGCCTCTGAAGGTTGGAGACATCTCAGCAGTGGCAGCGAATACGACCTCTTATACAATTTGCCCTCATACAAAACATACCGAGAGGGTTGATTCCTGAGTTTTCGAGCTTCTTTCGGATCATGAGGAGTTCACGAGGAAGAACTTCCTCTTTGAGATAGGCAACTAACGGGTCGATCTAGCTCGGCTCGAGCTCTGTCTGCATAACGAACTGTGATTCCTCTTAGCTTGGGCATTTTAGAGTTTCAAAAAATACTTCTTTGGGTAGTTTGGCTGGGGCTGAAGTTGCCAATTTAGAGAGGAGGTCGGTTCTTGTATTTTTAGCCCTCGGAACCTATCAAATACCAAAACTGCCAAAGGCCAGAGTCAAATTCTTCACTTTCTTAAGGTATTTCATCATACTTTCCTCCCGTGCTTCATACCTTCCACTAACTTGGTTGACCACCAATTGAAAATCACTGTAGACTTGAAGTCGATCTACTCTTAACTCTCTCGCTATTTTTAATCCGATGGTCAACGCTTCATATTTGGCCCCATTATTAGTTGCAGAAAATTCAAAGCGTAGCGCATACTCAGCGACGACTCCCTCGGGGTTGACTAAGACTATTCCCATACCTTCTCCAGTGGAGTTGGATGAATCATCCACATACAAGGCCCAAAATTCTTTGAAAAGGTCAGCACTTTCTTCGGAGAGGCTCAGTTACAACCATGGGATGCCGGTCTCACTTTGTTCAAGTCTTCTTTCCAAAAACTCTGCTGAACTCTCTCCTAAGCACTCCATTTCTGTTGGCCAGAAGAACTAACTTGATCGTCGGAGGATCCTACCGGAGCCACCACCACCGACTCCAGATGGGACTTTGTTTTGTAGGTCACCGACGGCGACCTCTTCTTCCTCAACTCCAGCTCGGTCCGACGTCGATCAGATTCTATACCAACACTATTTTTCTTGGTTACTCCTATTCTGGTAAAGCTTTTAGAGTATTTAATGAAAGAACCTTAGTAGTAGAGAAGTCAATACATGTTATTTTTTATGAGACTAATGATCTTCCATCAAGGAAGAGTGAGGGTATTGATAATACAAATCCTCTTATAAAAGGGATGAAGGAGATCATTCTAAAGAATTCAACAATTCAAAATGAAAAGGATCATGAAGACAAGCAAGAAAATGAGGGTGAAGGACAATAAGAACAATCTCAAGGTACAAATGATCTTCCAAAAAAATGAAGGTATGTTCACAATCATCCCAAAAAACTAATTATTGGTGATCCTACACATGGGGTAAGAACTCGCTCTTTACATAGAGATGCATACAATTATTTTGCATTTATTTTTCATTTTGAACATAAAATCATAGATGAAGCCAAAAAAGATTATAATTGGATAAATGCAATGTAAGAGAAACTTAATCAATTCGAAAGAAACAATGTATGGACCTTAGTATAAAGACCTAAAAATCATCCAATAATTAGCATAAAATGGATATATAGAAATAAATTGGATGAAAATAAAAATATAATTAGGAATAAAGCAAGATTAGTTGCAAAAGATTATAATCAAGAAGAGAGAATTGATTTTGATGAGACCTTTGCACCTATTGCTAGACTAAAAGTAATTAGACTTTTACTTGCTTATGCATGCTTTATGAATTTCAAGTTATTTCAAATGAATGTTAAAAGTGCTTTTCTAAATGGATATATTACCGAAAAAGTTTATATAGAACAACCTCTTGATTTTGAAAATCATGCTTTTTCAAATCATATTTTTAAATTAAATAAAATATTATATGATTTAAAACAAGCACCTAGAGCTTGGTATGAAAGATTAAGTAAATTCTTGCTTAATAATAGATTTTCAAGAGGAAATGTAGATACGACCCTTTTCACTAAAAAAAATCATGATGACACTTAATACTATAAATATATGTTGATGACATTATATTTGGATCTAGTAATGATACTTTATGTCAAGATTTTGCTAAGCTCATGTAGGGAGAGTTCGAGATGAGCTTGATGGGTGAACTAATGTTCTTCCTCGGACTTTAAATCAAATAAACAAATAAAAGGATCTCCATCATCCAAAGCAAGTACATAAGAGAGCTACTTAAAAGATTTAGGATGGAGAGCTCTAAAGCCATTAGTACACCCATTAGTCCATCATGTAAGCTTGACAAGGATGAAGGAGGTAAAAGTGTTGATATAAAAGTCTATAGAGGTATGATAGGTTCTTTATTGTATTTAATTTCTAGTAGATCAGATATCATGTTTAGTGTTTGTTTATATGCATGATTTCAATCTAATCTAAAAGAATCATATTTAAATGCTGTAAAAAAATATTTAAATACCTAAAAGAAACTCAATTCATAGGTCTATGGTACTCTAAGAATTCACCAATCGATTTAATTGGATATTTGGATACAGATATTGCTGGATGTAGATTAGATAGAAAAAGCACTAGTGGAACTTGCCAATTTTTAGGAGTTAACTTAATCTCTTGATTTAGCAAGAAGCAAAATTTGACAGCATTATCTATGGCCAAGGTCGAATACATTGCAACCAAAAGTTACTGTGTACAAATCTTATGGATTAAGCAACAACTTGAGGACTTTGGCATTAAATTAAACAAAACTCCCATAAGATGTGATAATACTAGTGCCATAAATCTAACTAGGAATCCAATCCAACACTCTAAATCAAAATACATTGAAATAAGATATCATTTCATAAGAGAGCATGTTCAAAATAATGACATAATTTTTGATTATATTTGTACTAAAAAATAATTGGTTGATATTTTTACTAAGATCTTGAGTGAAGATAAATTTTATGAAATTAGGAGAGAATTGGAAATTCTAGATTCTTTTGCTTAAATATCCTTCGTTTGATCCCAATTCATCCTCTACTAATATTTTTGGATTAATCCTTGAGACTTAATTTCATTGCTTTAAGTTAAAAATTATCCATCCTTCTTATCTTTCTCTTGACTATAAGAAAAAAATTATTTTTGAACTTAGTAAGAAAAATCATGGATAAACAATTGTACTTTACTTATCTCATGGATTTATTTAAGCTTTTTAATAATTTTGATCATTTAATTTATTTTAAGCAACTATTTGTATTTTATACATTTTGATCATATTATTTTTTTTTAAAAAATTAATTAGTATTTAGAAATCTTTTTTGATCTTAAAAGAGGATTGTTGATGAATATTCATGCCTTGTTCAGATTGATTAATTTTAAAAAATAAATTTAAAAAAATACTCTTTTTAAGTCTTTCAATATTGATGTCAAGCAAAATATTTCAAAAAAGCTATTAAAACCAAATATTCAAAGAGAACTTTAGTTTTTAATCAATTAATATCAGACAGCTTAATATTTATCTTGTATTTTATTGATCTTAAAATGTATATATAATAATAAAAGAAAAGAAGAGATGATCCCTGAAAAATTAAATATATCTTATAATTTGCTTTGAATGATCTATTTAAAATCTTTAATCTTTAAAATGTTCCATCTCTCTTGAATCTTTGAAGTTCAAAATAATTTTGTTTAATGTATTTATTTTATTCAAAAAGGGAGAGATGTGTTTTTAATCCATATTGTTCATAAATAGAATTTTAAAAAAAAATATTCATTTTGAATTTATTGTATTCTTTCAAAATTGAAAAGAAAAGCTAAAAGATAAATTTATCCAACAATAATTATGAAAAAGAGGGGAAGAAAATATTATGTGATGAATTTTTTGGTATTTACTCTTAAAAAATAAGAAAAAAGATATTTATTTGTTAAATATTATCTAGTTAGCCTTGACTGAACATTCTAATTAATTTGAGTTAAGGACAGTGGACTTTGATTATTTTTACTTAAGCCTTCATGTGATTATTCAGTTTAAATTCAATTAATTTGATTGCCAAATCATTTTTGATAACTAATTGGAGTTAAAACTAATTTGAAATATATTTTCACTCCAAACAAATTAATTTTGATACATACTTCTTGTTGGGGATAAACCCCGCTCTCACCGAAGTCCAACCTGATACTTAGCCTAATGCAATCGGTAATCACGGAAGAGCTTTGATCAAAAATTCTCCTCCAGTGGCTAGACCCCAACCGAACTCCTCCAGCAGCCAAACTCCTTCGGCCAGCCGAACTCTTCCAACAACCAAACCTTAGCCAAGTCGATCGAACACCTCAATGGGCGAGCTCCAATCGAACTCCTCCAGTGGTCGAACTCCTTCTAGACTTCTTCCTCAGTCGGACTCCTCCAGGAGCCAAACTCCTTCTAGATCTATCCTTCAGTTGGGTGCCTATAGGAGCCAAACTCCTTTCGGATCTCTTCTTTAGATTAATGCCTATAGAAGCTAAACTCCTTCCAGACTTCTCCTTCAGTCGGACTCCTACAGGAGCAGAACTCCTTCCGAATCTCTCCTTCAGTTGGATGCCTATAGGAGCCGAACTTCTTCCAGACTCCTCCTTCAGTTGGATTTCTATAGGAGTTGAATGCCTCCTGGATTTCTCCTTCAGTCATACTTCTTTAGGAGCCGAACTCCTTCTGAATTTCTTCTTCAGTCGAATTCCTCCAGAGCTGAACTCCTTTCGGACTCCTCCTTCAATCAGATTTCTATAGTAGCCGAATTCCTTTCGAACTTCTCCTTTAATCGAACTCCTCCAGGAGCCAAACTCCTTCCGCATCTCTACTTCAATCGGATGCCTATATGAGCCAAACTCCTTTCGAATCTCTCCTATAGTTAGATTTCTACAGGAGCCAGACTCCTTCTAGATTTTTTCTTCAGTCAAGTTCCTTCATGAGCCAAACTCCTTCCGGATCTCTCCTACAATCAGATTTCTACAGGAGCTGGACTCCTTCTGAATTTCTCCTTCAATCAAGTTTCTCCAAGAGCCAAACTTCTTCTGGATATCTCCTTTAGTCAAGTTCTGCCAGGAGCCGAACTCCTTCTAGACTCCTCCTTCAGTTAGATTTCTACAAGAGCCAAACTTCTTTTAGACTCCTCCTTCAGTCAGACTCCTTCAGGAGCCAAACTCCTTTCGAATCTCTCCTTCAGTCAATTGCCTACAGAAGCCGAACTCCTTCCGAACTCCTCCTTTAGTCAGATTTCTGTAGGAGCCAAACTCCTCCCAGATTTTTCCTTCAATCAGACTCCTCTAAGAGCCAAACTCCTTCTAAATTTTTTCTTCGGTTGGATTCCTCTAGGAGCTAAACTCCTTCCGGACTCCTCCTTTAGTCGGATTTCTACAGGAGTCAAACTCCTCCCAAACTTCTCCTTCGGTCGAACTCTTTCTAAATTTTTCCTTCAGTCAGATTCTTTCAGGAGCTGAACTCCTTTCAGACTTCTCCTTCAGTCAGATTCCTCCAGTGGATTGCTTCTAGATTTCAGCTAGCATTCCTCCCAAATGATCTCCTCTAGCCGTATCTCCTTTAGGAGTCCAAACTCCACTGGAATTGATGTATTTCAAAGCTCTTCATCTACCAATGCCTGCTTCCTCCGAACTTCGATTATTGAATCTCAACGAATGATCACTATCAGTCTGACAATACCTCTCCCTCTCCATATCAAACCCCACGTGGCTTCGAGCAGCTTAGTACTGGACAGCTATGGCTATCGCCATCAGTCTGCTACAGATGGCACCCCTCTTACTAAAAAAGAAATCCTGATTTCCTATGTCAAGTTCATTCAGATCTGATCGGATCGACAGAGATAATTCAAAAATTTTTCTCATGTATCTAGATTAGATCTGAGATGTTTCAAATCTAATTTTATAGATCTAATAAATAAAATTAAATCTAATTTAATTTATATCTTGATGTTGGGTCATCAGATTATCCTTTGATGATCCTGCTGATTGCCTGAGATTCTGGATCTAGCCATGCAAGCGCTTGGCCTCTACCGATATCCACTTAGGCTGGATCTGAAGATCTTCTCCTTCTTGATCACCTCTCCAAAAATTAGATCTGGATCTAATTTGGAGGATCTTCAAAACTTCTTTCAAAGATCTATTGTCGTCTCTGCAGCAGTGCTGCCTTCTTCCTTTCGTCAGCTTTTTCTTGCCTGGATCGCACCAAATTGAAGCCCAACTTTTCTTAGGTGTGGAGAGGAGAGAGAGGATTAGAAGATGGCATGGAGGAGGGAGAGGGGCAGCTTTGGGGCATGGGCTAAGAGAGAATTCTATGAAAGTTGGGCGCAGACAGGATTTATATAGACCCCCACTGCGCCATGCAGTGCCACATCATCTCGGCCAATCATGTTGCTTTGTGCAATCAAATCTAAATCTGATTGATGGAATGACATCACCTGATCCAATCAGATAAGAGTCCCACTAATTCATCCTTAGATGACACCTAAGATTGGTCAAAGTCTATAGTTATGGGCTACCTAAGTAGAAACCAAGAAGCAACCTAGAGTCCCATCCGTATGGGACTCCAATCGTCCCTATACATGGGCGCATGCCTCCTTAGGCATGCACCCCCTTCTTTGCAAAATCTAGTAAGGGGACAAGCCCCTATCTGCTCTCCAATAGATGCATGACACATGGGCAGATATCCAAGGATCAAAGGTCAACGTTTAACCAAAGTCAAAAGACAAAAATTAGCAGGTGATGAAAAATGGCAGGTGTTGTCACAAATTTATCTCATAAATTAAGACAATCCTTTTCTAACCTAGACAAGCTCCAGTTAGACCAAGTAAAGGTACCAGAGTGAGCATAAACTCATTTGGCTTAGTCGAGATAATTTTTAATGATAGTAGAAGGAGAATATTAGGTTCAATCGTGTGCTAGCATGATTTCCTTGAACCTAATTGAATCTAATTCAAATCAATTGAACTGAGTTAATCCAATTGATGATATCCAGATCCAAACCCTAATTTGTGTGATCCAGTTAGGTTCAGTTCCATATGGTAATGGGATATATCGTGATCTCTATCATCGACATCATCGAAACTTCTTTCGATGGATCAGAACTCTTCTAATTCAGACAACTAGAATGATCGATCATCTAAATCATTCTAATTGCTTCCAAAATTCACCAGTGACACCTAGCAGTATATAGTGGCAATCCATCAAAATTGAAAATGAACCTCTTGGTGCAGCTACCTGTGTGATTAAGTTCTTCTATCTTGAACCCCAATTAGATTAGGGTTAAGGTGAACTCATCAAACCCTAATTTCTATCATATGATTTAATCATTCGATTCAAGTCCGATGTAAAAATCTTAATAGAAACTCTTTCTATTATTTCACTCTTGCCATGGCCATGGGCTTATGGACTTGATTCTCATGATCATCATAGGGCTGCTTCTCATCATCCATCGAGGTAGATAGATTCCTTCTTGGTGCAATCCAATTCCTACAATGAACATGCTATAGCCAACATACACCTCAGAATTCCGAATGGCTAGGAGATCGAGTCATGGTGTAGTCAAACTATAACACCCTCAAGGTGAACTACCGATGCACCTCAGGTCAAAGAACCAGACACACCACTGCAGCTTCGAGTCAATCATCGACGAGAAGGATAGACTTCCTTATGACTGCTCGAGGTGGTCACGCTCAGTGCCCTCGTTCTCTAACGAGTACCTATACTCTCGCTCCGATGTCTCTACACCATAGACTCAAGACTCATCTACTATGAAGAAGCGATTGTACACCAACTTTTTGGATCAATCACCATCCTCATGATGATCCTACGGTTAGGAGCATTTTATGAGTTAATAATAAAAATTTTTTGTCTTAAATTTTCAACTCTTGAAAATAAGAATTATCATTACCATTAACTCAAGGGATGTATCATAGACACTAAATACATATTTATGATAGAAAAATAATTTATTTTATTATTTAATTAATAATTTTGCCCCTAGAAGTGTATTACAAGTGTCAGCCAATTCTGGCTTCTAGGGCACACATATCTAACAAACTTTCACTTGACCTAAAGCCAATTGGCTACAAATCTAAGTTCCCATCTTCTCAAGGTGGGCTTCGATCTTCTGCTTGCCCAATGGCTTTGTAAGTGGGTCCACCGCATTATCTGCGGAGTCGACTCTCTTGACCTCGACGTAACCCTTCTCGAGGTAATCACGGATGAGGTGGTATCGCCGCTCGATGTGCTTGAATTTTTGGTGAGACCTCGGCTCCTTAGCAAGGGCTATGGCACCATTGTTGTCGCAGTATAGAGGAATGGCATCTGATGGCATCACTCCGAATTTCTGCAGCAAACTTCTTATACCAGAATGCCTCCTTTGCAGCTTCTGATGCAGCGATATATTCTACTTCCATGGTGGAATCTGCTATCACTGTCTGCTTGGAAACTTTTCCAACTGACAGCTCCACCATTGCACACAAAACAGACTTCCCAGATGTCGACTTTCGATCATCTACATCGGACATAAAATTCGAGTCTGTATACCCCTAGACTTGGAGTTCTCCATTACCAAAGACCAACAATATATCCTTAGTTCTTCTCAAGTACTTAAGGATACATTTCACAGAAGTCCAGTGTTCTTCATCTGGATTCGACTGATATCTGCTCGTGACACTCACAGCATGGGCTATATCAGGTCATGTACATAACATGGCATACATGAGGCTCCCTATTGCTGAAGCATAAGGGATCTTGCTCATGCGTTCTATTTCCTCAGGTGTGCTAGGGCACATCTTCTTAGAAAGATGAATGCCATGTCTGAAGGGTACCAAATCCCTCTTAGAGTTTTTCATGCTAAACCTCTTTAGCACTTCCTCTATGTACATCTTCTGTGAAAGTCCTAGCATCCTATTCGGTCTATCTCTATAGACCTTAATTTCCTAGAATAAAGGATGCTTCTCCTAGGTCTTTCATGGAGAATTCTTTAGATAACCATATTTTAACTGTGGTCAACATGGGAATATCATTCCTAATAAGGAGGATGTCATCCACGTACAATACGAGGAAGACAACAGTGCTCCCACTGATCCTTTTTGAAGACACATGGCTCCTCTTCATTCTTTGATGAAATCAAACATTTTGATCACATCATTAAAATGAGTATTCCAGCTCCGAGATGCTTGCTTAAGTCCATATATGGACCTTTGCAGCTTGCATACCTTGTGATCATCATCACTGGATGTGAAACCTAGCGGCTGTTCCATATAGATATCTTCCTCAAGATATCCATTTAAGAATGCCATTTTCACATCCATTTGCCATATTTCATAATCGAAATAGGCTGCAACAGCAAGCAATGTGCGAATGAATTTTAGCATAGCTACTGGTGAAAAGGTATCCTGATAGTCAATGCCTTCGCATTGACTATAACCTTTTGCCACTAATCTAGCTTTGAATGTCTCCACATTTTCCATCTACACCAATCTTTCTCTTGTAGATCCATTTACACCCAATAGGTACTATACCTTCTGGTGGATCTACCAAGGTCCAGACTTGGTTTGAGTGCATCGAGTCAATTTCTGACTTCATTGCCTCTAACCATTTCTCGAAGTCGATATCTGATATCGCCTCATTATAGGTTTTGGGATCATCACCATGAACCCCATTACCTACGAGGAATATTTTCTCTACTTTCTCTGAAATAGTACCTAAGTACCTCTCAAGGGGGATGGAAAATCCTTTCCGATCTATGAGGTGGAGGAGGTAGTGATTGGATTGGCTTAACCTGATTTGGTTCCATTTGGTCCTTAGCTCGTTGCTCTTGTGAGACTTTCTCATCGAGCTTGATCTGCTTTCCAATGCCGCTATCTTGAATAAACTATTTTTCAAGAAAGATGGGCATGTCAACTCACAATCACATTGTGATCTTCTGAAATGTAGAAATAATATCCTAATGACTCTTTAGGATATCCTATAATCGAGCTCTAAAGGACCTAAAGTCTAACTTGTCCGCTTGTTGTCTTTTGACATGAGCCGGACAACCCCAAATTCTGAGATGACTCAGACTTGGTTTCTTACCATGCCATATCTCATACGGTGTGGTAGGAACGGTTTTAGAAGGAATCCTATTCAGTAAGTATATTGCAGTTAACAAACAATGTTCCCAAAGAAAATCAGGGAAGGTCTATGAAGCTCATCATGGATCGGACCATATCTAATAGAGGTCTGATTCCTCCATTCTAAAATCTTGTTGAGTTGAGGTGTTCTAGGTAGAGTCCATTGAGAGACTATGCCATTTTTCTTAAGATAGTCTAGGAATTTTTGACTAAGGTATTCACCTCCTCGATCTGATCGAAGAACCTTAATGGATTTTTCTAATTTGCTTTTCTACTTCATGTCTGAATTCTTTGAACTTTTCAAAAGCTTCAGACTTGTGTCTCATAAGATACACATACCCATACCTAGATAAATCATCGGTAAAGGTTATGAAGTAGACAAAGTTGCCTCTAGCCGGCACATCAAATGGGCCGCACACATCAGTATGTACTAGGGCAAGAAGATCCGTGGCCCTTTCCCCATGTCCTACAAAAGGGAGCTTAGTCATTTTGCCATGAAGATAAGATTCACAAATTGGATATGACTCGAAAGTCAACGGACTCAATAGCCCAATTTTCTCCAATTTGTTAACCCTATCTTCTGCTATATGACCTAGTCTTAGGTGCCATAGATACCTATCGTTTGGACTATCCCTAGGTCATTTCATGGTATTCATATTTTGCTCGATATTAAAAATAGATACATCAATATGTAACTGATAAAGACCGTTAATAAGGAAACTACTTGCAATTTTATTTCTTTCATAAAGAATGTTACGATGGTCTTAAGAAAACTAATTACATAGCCTTCTAATGCAAGGCAAGAAACAGAAATCAAATTCCTGCTTGCTGCAGGCACATAATAACAGTCTTGTAACACTAAGTCTAAACCAGATGGTAGTCAAAGAGGGTATACTCCCACGACCACAGCAGCAACTCTTGCTTCATTTCTAACACACAGGATCATCTCACCATCTCTCAGCCTCCTGCTATCCTTAAGATCCTGCATGAAAGTGCACAAATGAGCACTAGAACCAGAGTCAAGCACCCAACTAGATGTAGAAGAAACCATAAGGTTAGACTCAATAACAAGCATACCTCCAGAAGGACCTGCCTCCTTCTTATTCTTCAGGGTGGCTAGGTAAGTAGGGTAGTTCCACTTTCAGTGGCCATCATTGTTGCAATGAAAATACTTTTCTTTGTCACCGGCTTTCTTCTTCAGCTCTACCTTTTTCTTCTTTCCTCCTTCCATCTTTTGCTTTTTCACAGACTTCTTCTTCTTTCCAAAGGACTTTCTCTTGGAAGAAGTTTGTTCCATAGCAAGCACTGAGCCTTTAGAACCTTTCATAGAAAGCTCAGTGGTAACCAGCATGTTCATAAGTTCGGTCAGGGAATTTTGAAGTTTATGCATATAATAGTTTATGATGAGCTGCCATATGCATCAATCAAGGATTGCAGAATTATATCATTCTACAGATCTAAGTCCAACCTCACTCCGAGCTTCTTAAGCTCTTCTAAGTCCTTGATCATCATCAGACAATGATCTTGGATTAACTGTCTATCATGCATTTTAGCCTTGAATAGTCGTTTAGTGACTTGATACTTGGCTGCGCTACTCTGTTCACCAAACATCTCTTGTAGGTGAGCCAATATTTGGCTGGCAGTCTTGATATCTTCATGTTGGCACTGAAGTTCTCAGACATCGAGCCCAACATATAATATCTGGCCTTGTTATCTTTATCCATCCATTTTTCAAGAGACACTCTCTATTCAGCGGATGGACGAGTTGGTAAGGTGGAAGGGTCTTGGTCCAATACATGTGTTAACTTCTTAGAACCCAAAATAATTTTGAAGTTCCAAAGCCAATCCTTATAATTAGGTCCGATCAGTCTATGGGTGTCCAAGATTCGTGCTAGTGGGTTGGATGCAGACATTTTTCTCTAGAGAGTCAAAGTTTCTAGTTAGATATTATAATTAAGACTTAACCAATTTATTTAAAATTTTAATTTTTAAATAAATTAGCTTTCACTATTTTTTTGGATCCCTACACTCTCTCTATAGAGATGCAAAAATCTCCATGATTAATGATTTCTAGTAGGTGGTGCGGTTTCACCAACTGACTCATCACCTCACCTAACAGTTATTGGTGATGGGTTAGCCAATGAGTGAACAACTCTCGTTCAATGATTTTCTAATCATAGTGCACCCAAACTTGATCTCTAATTTATAAATCTTATCGTGCTTAGAATATTGATCCACTCCTTACTTAAGTCGGACCCATCATTTGCACAAATTGGATTCCTAATTGAGTCTCTCACCGTATCTAAAATATTAAGCCCAATCCATCCTCCAGCCCATAGCATCCAATGCCTAATAGACATGATTGCATCTTTTCGACATAACTGAACTACCGTAATCAGTCAAGAACAATCAACCCCGGAATAGGCCCGCACATCTACAATGGTGGAAGACCTTAGACATATTCTTTTCTTAGGAAGATTTGATTTAGGTCTCATTAAACTAGACTTAACATAGTCATAACCATTATGACTAACCTAGTGGCGTGGGTTAGCTCAGAGTATTGACTACCTTACATCAGAACTAAGCCAATAAACATGGCCATGTAAGTGAGACCGATGGAAGGAATATGCCATTAACTCAACAAGAACGCATTCGAGTCGAGTAGCTCCCAATTAAAAATTAGTTGATCGTATCTGCCAAACTTACCTAAGACACCAAATTGTTGAGCCAGAACCAATTGGGTTAGCCTACAATCCAAACACTAACCACTGAGCCTAATTAGGTCTTAGCTTGATCGATCACTCACATGACTCAATCTTGACCCAGACTTAATCCTATTAGGCTGGTCAATTTAGGCATTGTTGATCCCATCTAACCAACTCTTGATTCGATTTGATCAATTGGTTGGACCTAATTAAGCTACCCAAGTCCGAATCCAATATTATGAATATGTCTTAGATCTAAAATTCTTAATTTTAGACTTAATTAATATTTTATAATCTTAATTCTTAATTAAGTTAGGGTTCACAAACAAAATATGTAAATAAAATCCTAGGATTTCAGGATCTAGGATTTTGTAGAAAGTAAGTTTTTGATTTTTGATTAAGGACGAACGTGCAACACCCCTACAAATCATAAGAACACCCCATCAAATGGAATGAGAGGGCATTTAAACCCTACTTTGTTCTTATGACTGAACGGCTAAGGGGAATGCCTTAATTAAAAATATAAATCTACAAAACTAGTTAGATTTACATCATATATCTCATATATATAATTGATCTAACTTAATACATGTTTTGCATACATCTCATGTATCATATCATGCATGTTTTTTTAGATCTTAATTATCTCATAATTATCTAAAAAATTAGATTTAAATTGATCACATGAAAATAAATTTTAATCTAGACAATTATGTAGAACTATTCTACAACTAGTCTAAACATGCATTCATCATATCTCATATGATCTAAAAATTAAATAATTTATTTTCTATTTTTTAGATATTATTATAATATTTATAATCATCAAAAAATAAAAAATAAATAAATCTAAAATTATAATTTAATCAAAATAAATCATGATTATGCAAGACTATGTATAGAACTATTCTATTTTACAACTAGTCATGCATATTATAGAACATAGATCTATATTATTTAATTTTAGTTTTTTTGATTTCAGATCTAATCACATCTCATGTGATATCTAAAATCATCAAATTATTAGATCAAAATAAATTAAAATTAGATCTAAATAATTTTTAGAACCTGGCTCTGATATCAGTTGAAGGAGAAATCCTAATTTTTCGGATCAGGTTCGTTCAGATCTGATCGGATCAAGAGAGATATTTCAAAAAATTTTCTCATATATCCAAATTAGATCTGATATATTTTAGATCTAATTTTATAGATCTAATAAATAAAATAAAAATAAATTTAATTTAATTTAATTTATACCTTGATGTTGGGTAATCAGGTTATCCTTTGATGATCCTACTAATTGCCTGAGACTCTAGATCTAGCCACGCAAGCACCTGGCCTCTACCGATATCCACTTGGGCTAGATCTGGAGATCTTCTCCATCTTTATCACCTCTTCAAAAATTTGATCTCGATTTAATTTGGAGGATCTTCATAACTCCTTTCGAAGATCTGCTATCATCTCTGCAGCAGTGCTGCCTTCTTCCTTTCTCATCAGCTTTTTCTTGCCTGAATCGCACCAAACTGGAGCCCAACTTTTCTTGAACATGGAGAGGAGAGAGAGGATCAGAAGATGGCATAGAGGAGGGAGAGGGGCAGCCTTGGGGCATGGGCTAAGAGAGAACTCTATGAAAGTTGGGTGCAGATAGGGTTTATATAGACCCTGCTGCACCATGCAGTGCCACATCATCCCAATCAATCATGTTGCTTCGTACAATCAGATCTAAATCTAATTGGTGGAATGACATCATCTGATCCAATTAGATGAGAGCCCCACTAATTCATCCTTAGATGGCACCTAAGACTGGTCCCAAGAAGCAACCTGGAGTCCCAACTGTATGGGACTCCAATCGTTCCTATCCATGGGCACACGCCTCCCTAGGCGTGCGCCCCCTCCTTTCCAAAATCTAATAAGAGGACAAGCCCCTATCTACTCTCCAATAGGTGCATGATACGTGGGTAGATGTCCAAGGGTCAAAGGTCAACATTTGACCAAAGTTAAAAGACATGAATTAGCAAGTGACGAAAAATGGCAGATATTGTCTTAAATTTATCTCATAAATTAAGACAATCTTGTTTTGACCTGGACAAGCTCCAGTCATACCACATAAAGGTACCTGAGCGACCACAAACTCATTTGGCTCGGTCGAGATAATTTTTAATGATAGTAGAAGAAGAATGTTAGGTTCGATCATGTGCTAGCACGATTTCCTTGAACCTAATTGAATCTAATTCAAATCAATTGAACTGGATTAATCCAATTGATGATATCCATATCTAAACCCTGGTTTGTGTGATCTAGTTAGGTTCAGTTCTATATGATAATGGGATATGTCATGATCTCTATCATCGACATCATCGAAACTCCTTTCGATGGATCAGAACTCTTCTGATTCAGACAACTAGAATGATTAATCACCTAAATCATTCTAATTGCTCCCAAAATCTAGTAGTGATACCTAGCAATATATGGTGGCAACCCATCAAAACTGAAAATGAACCTCTTGGTGCAACTACCTGTGTGATTAAGTTCTTCTATCTTGAGCTTCAATCAGATTAGGGTTAAGGTGAACTTGTCAAACTCTAATTTCTATCATATGATTTAATCATTTGATTCAAGTCCGATGTGAAAACCTTAATAGAAACTCTTTTTATTATTTCACTCTGCCATGGCCATGGGCTTATGGACTTGATTCTTATGATTATCATAGGGCTGCTCCTCATCCACCGAGGTAAATCGATTCCTTCTTGGTGCAATCCAATTCCTACAATGAACATGCTATAGCCAACATACACCTCAGGATTTCGAATGGCTAGGAGATCGAGTCATGGTGTAGTCAAACTATAACACCCTCAAGGTGAACTGCCGATGCACCTCAGATCAAAGAACTAAACACACCACTACAGCTTCGAATCAGTCATCGACAAGAAGGTAGACTTCCTTATGACTGCTCGAGGTGGTCACGCTCAGTGCCCTCATTCTCTAACGAGTACCCATACTCCCACTCTGATATCTCTACACCATAGACTCAAGACTCATCTACTATGAAAAAGCAATTGTACACCAATCTTTCAGATCAATCACCATCCTCATGATGATCCTACGATCAGGAGCATTTTATGAGTTAATAATGAAAATTCTTATCTTAAATTTTGAACTCTTGAAAATAAGAATTATCATTACCATTAACTCAAGGGATGTATCACAGACACTAAATACACATTTATGATAGAAAATATCCCATTTTATTATTTATAGTCAAAATTATAATTTTGCCCCTAGAAGTGTATTACAAGTGTCAGCCAATTCTGACTTTTAGGGCACACATATCTAACACTTATGTGGCACTGAGTGGCCAGCTACCGGACGACTATGGCTGTCACTGTCAGTCTATTGCAGGTGGCACCCCTCTCACGTGGCCCTGAGCAGCCAGCTACCAAATAGCTACGACTGTCACAATCAGCTCCGAGCTCCATCTACAAAAGGGATCCTCCAGATACATTTTCTCTAAGCTCTCTTCTCCTTCTCAAAACTCTACGGAACTCTTTTTTGAGCACTCCTTTCCTATTGGCCAGAAGAGCTGACTTGATCATCGAAGGGTCCTGCCAGAACCACCACCACCGACTCTAGGCAGAACTTTATTTTGCAGGTCCCCGATGGCGACCTCTTCCTCCTGAACTCTAGCTCGATCTGGCATCGACCAGATTCTACACCAATAGGATTGGCGCTAAAGGAAGGGCCTTCTACTCCTGAGGTACCCTTGTTCTTAAAGGAGTGCTCAATCGATCCTATGGATCTTCTTCTTCAAGGTCCATCTCCATCCTCTCCCTCAACCTCGAGAAATGCCTCCAAAGATGGCAACTACCTAGAGATCTACTGCTTCTACCATCAGATTTGGACTAGATCCGTCTGTCCCTACTCCATCATCGGTGCTTCAACCTCCTCCTCCATCGATGGCCGTGGTAGATCCAGAGCAGTTTAACCTACTGATGCAGCGGATTCAGGGTCTCATCGAAATGGTGCAGGCCATGCGGTAGCCCCCGATGTGGTTTCGCCAGGAAATCTACCATCGGGATGTCAGAAATCGATCCTAAGAAGGAGCACTTGGGCTAGCATATCTATCCCCCCTAGGAAGGAGAAATAGAGAGCAGAGGATCCTTGCTTGGATCATGGTTCTTCTCTGGAAGGGACCTTTCCCATCCATAGTCAGAAGCCTTCTAAGAACTGTGATCGAGACGACGTCTTCGATCAAAAATTACAGGGGATGGATCGGTGGATTGAGGAGCTTGGCCACATCACCTCGGCTCACCATGATGACGTCTGCACTGATCCCCTTTTCTCTCTCCAAATTATGCAAGAGCCCATTCCGTCGAACTTCATGCTCCCCCAATTTAAAAGCTATGATGGAACCTCTGATCCGATCGATCACCTAGAAGCCTTTCAGACCATGATGCTGCTCCATGGCGCACCAGATGCCATATTATGCTGAACTTTTCCATCTACCTTAAAGGAAGCAGCAAGAAACTAGTACTCAACATTGAAGCCAGATACTATCTTCTCCTTTGATCAAATGAGCCATTAGTTTGTGGCTCACTTCGTCAGTAGCCGGTGTCCGTATCGAGGTTTGGATTTTCTGATGAACATCAAGCAGAAGGAGAAAAAATCTGGGCTTATGTCACCCGATTTAATGCTACTGCATTGGAGGTCCGAAACCTAGACCAGTCAGTTACAATGACCGCACTCAAGGGCAACCTTCAGAGAACGATTTGCTGTTCTCCCTAGAGAAGAAGTATCCCAAAAACTTTGCCAATCTACTAGCTCATACTAAGGGATATGTCCAAGTGGAAGAAGCCTTCAAGTTGAAGGATGAGGAAGCCGTAGAAAAGTGGCATAGACTTGCCGCTGATAGAGGACCGAATGAAGTTCAGCCATGCTCACGAACACCCCCCGAGTGCAAACAAGCTCGAACTCCTCCTCGAGCTCGTCATCAAAGAAGCTCCGATGGAAGGGCACGAAGAAGTTCCCCTCTGAAGGTTTCAAACTACGCCCCCCTCAATGCTACACAAACATCGGCCTAAAGCAAGCCAATGGCACTACCGCAGCTAGAATCACCGATGAGGGAGGAACAACAAGAAGATCGACCGTCTCTCAGCATCATCAACACTATCTCTAGGAGGCTTAGTACTTCGACGAGCCTCCATCTCTTAGCCTCAGAGCCAGGGGAAGCTTGCCCCGAATTGAGAAGGCCCATATGAAATAGAGAAGGTCGTCCGGCCCAAAACTTATCTCCTGAAGAAGCTCGGAGGAACAACGCTCCCACGATCTTGAAATTGAAAGAATCTGAGAATGTACTATCGATCATTTTTCTTCAATAAAACTCCTCCATTTCAACATTATTGTTTCTCGATGCAAAAACTATCTGATGATAGAAAAGAAACAATCAATAGTGGTCATGTTAGAAACAGGAGAAGAACCTCGTCCTAACATGAGCAAGTCGAAGGCCTCATTCATTTTAGACGAAATGAGGGGAGAGATCCTGACAATAGTCCTTATGTGTCCCTACAGTCTGTTAGGAATAGGAGGAGAACCTCATCCTAATATGAGCAAAGTCGAAGGCCTCATTCATTTTAGACGAGATGGGGAGAGAGGCCCTGACAATGGCCCTTATGTGCCCCCACAGCCCATTAGGAATAGGAGAGAAACATCATCCTAACACAAGCAAAGTCGAAGGCCTCATTCATTTTAGACGAGATGGGGGAGAAATCCTGACAACGATCATTATGTGCCCCCACAGCCCATTAGGAACAGGAGGAGAACCTCATCCTAATGCAAGCAAAGTCAAAGACCTCATTCATTTTAGACGAGATAGGAGGAGAGGCCCTGATAATGGCCCTTATATACCTCCATGACCTATTAGGAATAGGAGGAGAACCTCATCCTAACAGGAGCAAAGTTGAAGGCCTCATTTATTTTAGACGAGGTGAGAAGAGAGGTCCCAACAACAACCCTAAATATGCCCCTACAGCCTGTTAGAAAAAGGAGGAGAACCTCTTCCTAGCATGAGCAAAGGTCAAAATCCCATAGACCAAAGATGTGGAGAAGGAAGAAGCTCGATGGAGAATCCTCACACGTGATTTCTCATGACAACCTGACTATGTCAAATGCAAATGGCAGAACCTTATCCTAGTTTGCAAGAGAGATTCTAGTTTGGCGTCCATGATAAGCCTAGCATCCACCATGAGCTCGGCGTTTGCAACAAGCAGCAAGCGTAGGAACTCAGGACCAGAATTCTCCCTAGAGCTTCAACATCAACTTCAACAGAAGATAAGATCTCCTTCAACCTCGATTAGATATAAGATCTCCCCCGAGCTTTAACGTCAATAGGATATAAGATCTTCTTCGATCTCGACTGGAGATAAGATCTCCTCCAAGCTTCAACATCAATAGGAGATAAGATCTCCTTCAACCTCGACTGGAGATAAGATCTCTTTCGAGCTTCAATGTCAACCTTAACAAGAGACAAGATCTCCTTCAACCTCGGCTAGAGATAAGATCTCTCTCTAGCTTCCACTTCAACATCAATCTAGGCTAGAGACAAGATCTCCTATGAACTTCAACTGCAACATCAATAGGAGACAAGATCTCCCCCGGGCTTCAACTGCAATGTCAATAGGAGATAAGATCTCCTTCAACCTCGGTTGGAGACAAGATCTCCTCCGAGCTTCAACTGCAACATCAACAGGAGATAAGATCTCCTTCAACCTCGACTAGAGATAAGATCTCTCCCGAGCTTCAACTGCAACATCAATAGGAGATAAGATCTCCTTCAACCTCGACTGAAGATAAGATCTCCCCGAGCTTCAATGTCAACTTCAATAGGAGATAAGATCTTTTTCAACCTCGACTGGAGATAAGATCTCCCCCAAGCTTCAACATCAATAGGAGATATGATCTCCTTCGGCCTCAGTTGGAGATAAAATCTTCCCCGAGCTTCAACGTCAATAGAAGATAAGATCTCCTTCAACCTTGGCTGGAGATAAGATCTCCCCAAGCTTCAACATCAACCTCAATATGAGACAAAATCTCCTCCAACCTTGACTGGAGATAAGATCTCCCCCGAGCTTCAACCTCAACCTCGGCTAGAGACAAGATCTCCCCCGAGCTTCAACTATAACTTCAATAGGAGATAAGATCCCCTTCAACCTCGGTTGGAGATAAAATCTCCCCTGAGCTTCAATGCCAACCTCAACAGAAGATAAGATCTCCTTCAACCTTGGCTGGAGATAAAATCTTTTCCAAGCTTCCACTTCAACGTCAACCTCGGTTGGTGACAAGATCTCCCCCGAGCTTCAACTGCAACATCAATAGGAGATAAGATCTCCTTCAACCTCTGTTGGAGATAAGATCTCCCTTGAGCTTCCACTTCAATGTCAACCTCGACTGAAGATAATATCTCCCACGAGCTTCAACGTCGACCTCAACTAAAGATAATATCTCCCCCGAGCTTCAACATTAACTTCAACAAGAGATAAGATCTCCTTCAACTTCAACCTCGGCTGGAGATAAGATCTCCTTCGAGCTTCAACCTCAATGTCAACAAGAGATAAGATCTCCTTCAACCTCGACTGGAGATAAGATCTCCTCCGATCTTCAACTTCAACCTCGAGTGGAGATAAGATTTCCCCCGAGCTTCAATATCAATCATGGCAGGAGATAAGATCTCCCTCGAGCTTCAAATTCAACTTCAACTTTAGTAGGATATAAGATCTCCTTCAACCTCAACCTCGGCTAGAGATAAAATCTCCCCCATGCTTCAACTTTAACCTTGGATGGAGATAAGATCTTCCTCAAGCTCCAACTTCAACGTCAACCTCGGCTAGAGATAAGATCTCCCTCGAGCTCCAACTTCAACGTCAACCTCGGCTAGAGATAAGATCTCCCCTGAGCTTCAACATCAACTTCAACAGAAGATAAGATCTCCTTCAACCTCGATTAGAGATAAGATCTCCCCCAAGCTTCAACATCAATACAAGATAAGATCTCCTTCGACCTCGACTAGAGATAAGATCTCCCCGAGCTTCAACATCAATAGGAGAGAAGATCTCCTTCAACTTCAGCTAGAGATAAGATCTCCCCCGAGCTTCAACGTCAACCTTAATAGAAGATAAGATCTCCTTCAATCTCGACTGGAGATAAGATCTTCCCCAAGCTTCAACATCAATAGGAGATAAGATCTCCTTCAACCTCGGTAGAAAATAAGATTTCCCCCAAGCTTCAATCTCAATGGATGCAGAATCCAAAAAAGAACTTCGACAGTCATCTTTTTTATACTCCTTTCCTTTGAATTTCGAACTCAAAGGTGGGAGAGACTATTATTGGGGATAAACTCCACTCCCATCGAAGTCTAGCCTGATGCTTAGCCTAATATAATCGATAATCATGGAAGAGCTTTGATCGAAAATTCTCCTCTGATGGTCGGACCCTAACCGAACTCCTCCAACGACCAAACATTAGTCGAACTTTTTTATCCGACCGAACTCCTCAGCAACCAAACCCCAATCGAACTCCTCCAACGGTCGAACTCCTTCCAAACTTCTTCCTTAGTCGAACTCCTCCAAAAGTCGAACTCCTTCCGGATCTCTCCTTCAGTCGAATGCCTACAGGAGCCAAACTCCTTCCAGATCACTCCTTCAGACGGATGCCTATAGGAGCCGAACTACTCCCGAATTTCTTCTTCAATCGGACTCCTATAGGAGCCAAACTCCTTTTAGATCTCTCCTTCAGTTGGATGCCTACATGAACCAAACATCTTTCAAACTCCTCCTTCAGTCGAATTTCTATAGAAACCGAACTCCTCCTAGATTTATCCTTCAGTCGGACTCCTCTAAAAGCCGAACTCCTTTTCGATTTCTTCTTCAATCAGATTCCTTCAGAAGCCGAACTCCTTCTAGACTTCTTTTTCAATTGGATTTCTATAGTAGTCGAACTCCTCTCAGACTTCTCCTTCAATCGGACTACTCCAAGAGTCGAACTTCTTTCGGATCTCTCCTTCAGCCGAATGCCTACATGAGCCAAACTTCTTTCGGATCTCTCCTACAATCGAATTTCTATAGGAGCCAGACTCCTTCCGAATTTTTTCTTCAGTCAAGTTCCTCCATGAGCCAAACTCCTTCCAAATTTTTTCTTAAGTCAAGTTCCTCCAGGAGCCAAACTCCTAAGAATTTCTTCTTCAGTCAAGTTCCACCAGAAGCCAAACTCCTTCCAGACTCCTCCTTTAGTTGGATTTCTATAGGAGCCAAACTCCTTCTGGACTCCTCCAGAAGCCAAACTCCTTTCAGATCTCTCCTTCAGTCGGATGCCTACAGGAGTCGAACTTCTTTCAAACTCCTTCTTCAGTCGGATTTATATAGGAGCCGAACTCCTCCCAAATTTTCTCTTCAATCGGACTCCTCTAAGAGCCAAACTTCTTTCAAATTTCTTCTTCAGTCGGACTCCTCTAAGAGCTAAACTCCTTCTAAATTTATCCTTCAATTGAATTTCTATAGGAGCCGAACTTCTCCTTCGATCGAACTTCTTTCAGACTTCTCCTTCAGTCAGATTTCTTCAGTGAATTGCTTTCAGATTTCAGCTAGCATTCCTTTTAGATGATCTTCTCTAGCCGTATCCTCTTTAGGAGTCCAAACTCCTCTGAAATTGATGTATGTTAAAGCTCTTCACCGACCAATATTTGCTTCCTTTGAATTTTGATTAATGAATCTCAACGAATGGTCACTATCAATCTGATGATACCTCTCTCTCTTCATACCGAACCCCACATGGCCTTGAGCAGCTCAGTACCGAACAGCTACGACTGTCGCCATCAGTCTGCTATAGGCAATGCTCCTCTCATGTGATCCTGAGCGGCCAGCTATCAGACGACTATGGTTGTCACTGTCAATCTGCTGCAAATGGTGTCCCTCTTATGTGGTCTCGAGTGGCTAGCTATCAGACAACTACGACCGTCACTTCAGCTCTGAGCTCCATCTACAAAAAGAATTCTTTAGATACATTTTCTCTAAGCTCTCTTCTCCATCCTAAAACTCCACGAAATTCTTTCTTGAGCACTCCATTCCTTTTGGTCAAAAGAGCTAACTTGATCGTCGGAGGATGCTATCGGAGCCACCACCACCAACTTCGGATGAAATTTTATTTTGCAGGTCACCAACGGTGACCTCTTCCTCCTCAACTCCAGCTCGATTCGACGTCGATCAGATTCTACACCAACACTTCTAATTTTGAAACTCATTTAAAAATATGAATATAATATAGAATTTTTAATGTGCCTTTACAAATCTTTGTAAAATCATTTTTGCTCTGATACTATCTTTGTTTTGCTCGATACATTTTTTATATATATCTTTTTTGAGCTTAATTGACTAAAATTTATTTAAAAAAAGAAAAGAATGAATAATAAATTAAATATTATACTTGATTCCACTATTCAAATCTTTGAAAAGTTCTAATCCTCTTAAAGCTTAAAAGTACATACTTAAAAATCTATTCAAAGAATCATATTCATTCAAAAAGGGGAGAGCTTTTGATATTTGAGTTGAAGCTAAATTTTTTTGTAAAGAAAGAAATTTCAAATGATAAGCTTTTAAAGAAGAGCTGATTCATTTGATTTGATTTAATTTTTTAAATTTTTTATTCAATTTTTTAAATTTGATATATTTATTATTTGACACTCTCCATTACATCTCTAATTCCTCATCTGATTCAGATGCTTCCAACTGTGATCTCTACTAGATTTAGTTTAGTCATCTTTATATTAGATTATGATCTAGTATCTCTTAGTTGTTTCTATGAGTTGTTGATCAAGACATGGTTGGTTATATTTTTTTTGGATCTAACTTATGGCATTTGTACTATTGGCTGCTTGGGTCATGAATAGTTGTATCCATGAATTTTATATGTTTTGATGGCCTAACTCTCATGAATGCTTTTGATACCTTTAGTACTTATATGTTTTGATGACTTGATGTTATGATTTATTGTATATGGAATGATAATCATTTGGATGTAAATATGTGTATATAAATATGATGATGTCATTTGAATGATGTGAAATGTAACCTTTGTGAATTGGCTAAAATTTTATTATGATATGTTGAAAATACTATGTTGTATATAAGCAAATTGAAAGTTTTATTATAAACTTTTGTTCTAACAGGAAAACATATGAAATAAATTAAAGGAGAGGCTTTTTCTTTTTGAATTTTAAAATCCCTTAAGATCTTACTTCATAATGTCAAAAAGAAAGAGTAGAGTAAATAAAATTAGGCTATAAGCAAAATTAAAGTAAAATTGATAAAAAAAATAAGTAAGTCAAACTCTTTTGCAAATAATTTGAATATCTAACCATAAGTAATCTTCAAACTGCTCTTTATGCCATATTTATCAAATAACTGAATATGATATTCTAGTAAGTGATGAAGGCTTCTATATGCTTTATTTTTGCTTATGCTCAAATATTTTATCATCATCAAAAAGAAGAAGATTGTTACTCCAAGAATTGATTTTGATAATTATAAAGCATTTGAGGAGATTACTAATGAATTTATCTTGAACAAAGATTTTTTATATTTTAGAGGCAAAATTATAATTTTATTATTGTGATCTGAGAGCCTCAAGAGCAAGTATAGAAGATTTTTGATCCTTTGAAGGCAATCCCATGATTTTTGGATACATATTTTGGGAGAAAATCAGGTTTGAAGCAAAAGGATTGACCCTTAGGTCACCCCTACTGAAATGGGCTATTTGGCATGTTATTTCTGTGCCCAGGATCGACCTCTACTGTTTCAAAGGTTAAAAATATAAAACGGTCGATTTTCTAGACTCTATCTCAGAGGTTGACCTCGTCAGTCGATTTTCTAGACTCTATCTCAGAGGTTGACCTTGAGGTCGACCCATGTGCTAGAGGTCGACCCTTGTGCCAGAGGTCAACCAATGAGTCGACCCCTGTGACGAAAATCTTCTGCAATGGTTAGTTTTATCCCATTTTGGCAGCTTTTAATACTTTCTTTAAGATTTTCAATGGCTATAAATCTTTCTCAGAATTCTCTCCTCCACCTATTGAATATTTAAAAGGCTATAAAAAGGAGAAAAATATAAGAGATTTCATTACATTCAATTCAGTCCTACGCAAAAGTCATCTTTCAGCAAAGAAGCTTTTGTTTCAAGTTCGATTACCAACCTCTCAAGAGCTCATTCAAGTATCTAACAACCTTGAGGAAAATTAGAAAAGCTTCCTCCATTATTGTGAAAAGCGTTCTTAAGATTTTATTTGCTCATTAAAGAAGCTAAACTTGTATTTGATTATCATTAACTCTTATACTCTGCTTTATTATTTTGATTCAAGTTTTAAGGGGGTTCCAAAACTTAGGAGGGTTGATCCGAGCCTTAAATTGGAGTGTATTGGGTTGGCTTATAGCCGAAAAATAAGTATACTAACTTGGGATAGTTAGAGTTGGAGGTACCGACGTTGTATTCTGGTTGAATAATTTTAGAGGATTTGATTTTTCAAGTAAGAGCTTGGAGAGTGGATGTAGATGTAAGGAAAGCATTAAATCATTATAAATCTTTATTGTTTGTGGTGTGCTTGTTGTCTTTCTTTTCTTAGTTTATTAAATTCTTGCTTTTTAATCTTTTATATATTTATCTAACCTAAATTACATTACACACACTACTTGCATATCATCATTCAATCTTGATAACTTTAAATTAGCATTAAAATTTTAAAAACCCAATTCACCCCCTCCCCCTCTCGGGTTGCATAGCTAGGCAATAGGATAGTTATCTAGTTGCAAATGATCTTGAAGACAACCGAATCTTAAGGAAATAGTTGAGACTCACTAGGATGCTCTGACTGCGCCCACCTATCCCATCTACCAAACTAAACTCCTTCCAACGGCCCGTTGAAGTCCATCAAATCTCTAAGTCAATCTCTTTTCGGTCGATCTTCTTCTAGTCGATCTTCTTCCAGTCGATCTCCTTCTAGTTGATCTTCTTTCAGTCAAACTTTTATCGATGGTCAAGCTATCCGCCTTACATCCTAGGCAACAATCAAGCTGGCTTGAATAGTAGATGAATTTCATCATCTATACAAGATTGACTTCTAACTCGGTGCATAGCCGCGGACCTGCAGACGACCTCGAAGAAGTCCAAACCCCTTTGGAATCATTGGTACATAGAGTTCTTCACTATCTCAGCTTCCCCACTAATATAATAGTTCTATCCAAACATCAACTGTTAATCTCCAACGGATTGGCAAGTCATGACAAAGAACACTACTTTCCATAACAAACTCCACGTAGCCTGAATGGCCCACTACCATGTAGTTACAACTGTCACCATCAGTTTATTACCAGCTCCATCTATATAAAAAAATCTTCAAATATGTTTTCTCTCTACGCTCTCATCTCCTTCTAGGAACTCTACAAAAAACTCTTTAAGCACCACATTTCTATTGGTCAGAAGAGCTAATTTAATCGTTGGAAGATTCTACCAAAGCCACCCCAACTCCGGTTAGGACTTATTTTGTACGTCCCCGACGGTGACCTCGTTCTCTCCAGCTCTAGCTCATTTTGATGTCAACCAGATTCTGCACCAATAAAAATAAATATTTTAATAGAGAGATGATCTTTTTAAATTCATTTAAATTGATTTACTTTGATACATTTATATTTCTAAATTTGATGATTTTTCTTCATCCTTTCTATTGTCATTTTGATGCTATTAACAAAGGGGAGAAGAATGTTGAATATATACTTGAAGGATTAATACTTAAGAAACTTAATTAATTTGATGCTTAAAACTTTAATACTTATTGATTTGAATTGAGACATAAATTTGAAATAAGCATATAAAATGTGTATAATGAATTAATTATGTATAATAAACCAAAAGATAAATTGAGAACATTCATGAAGTACTCATTCGTATGTTTAATCTATACTTCATGATACATTTTGATAAAATACATTGAAATAAATTATTTATTTTTATTATGTATATACTCAAGGTTTTGTCATTATTAGAAAGAAAAAGATTGTTGATACTAAAATTAATTTTGATGATTCCAAAATATTGAGCATAAATAATACTAATCATATGTTTCAAGAATGTATATAGGACCTTTCATGTGCTTAAAATGAAGAAATTATCCATAGAAGAAATTTCCTCAAAAAAAAAAGTCAAAGAAAAGAATAATTTCAAATGCTCAAATAAAATTCAAATAAGAAGTTTTTGAAAGTCTTAATGATGGAAAAGATCATAAAAATTAAGATAAAAGAACCCCTTAAAAGTTGAAGACCAAAAGCCACTTATGCAGAAAAATATGCAGAATTTTTGAAGGCTAAGGACTGAGCTGACCTAGTACTTAGTCGACTCAGTAAAAAACTTAGTTAATCCAGTCTCAGTAAATAGAAAGCCAGATTTTTGAAGTTAAAGAACTAAGCCAACCTAGTGACTGTAACGGCTAGTTTTCATATCTACAGCTTTTCATCTCATGAGCTTTTCAACGACTATTTTCATATCTTCAATGGCTATATTACTTTCTGAAGACCTCCCAAATGATAAAAAGTGATAAAAAAAACCTCAAGGATATATAAGAAAACATTTGGAGCATTAAAAAAAGTTTTTGGAGAGTTTATTGAGCATCCATTAAGAAAGCAAAAAAAGTGAGCTGAAAAAAGAAAAAAAAAGTTAATTTTGGAGTTATTCTTTGCCCTTCTACTATAAATCATCCTCAAGCAAGTAAGAGTAAAAGTAAATTGAAGTGAGAAAGTGATCAAGTTAAGAATCAAGGAGCCTCATCATCACTCAAGCATTCAAAAAGAAGTCAAGCGATCAATTATCATCATTCGGACTTCTTCTGATTCTTCAAAGAGTATTATTTTTTTAGACTTAATCTTTTATTCATTTTTGGATTTATTTTATTTCAAGTTTCATTGGGGGGAAAGAATCTTGGGGTAAAGGCCAATCTAATCCCGTAATTGGATGTTGTATTAGTTTGATTGGTAAGTCAAAGTTAAAACTAATTAGGGTTGATTGTTAGTCCGGGAAAATAATCATTATATGGTTGTGGTTGATGAGCCAAGGTTAAACCAACTAGATTGTTAGTGAAAATAAAAAACTAACAGTATAAGATTTTGGTTGGTGCTCCTATTAAAAACTAACTGGATTTATTTGTAAGCTCAAAAAAATAAACATACTATAATCAAGGATGAATTATGGTGCAAATTTTAAGAAAAGCTTGGAGAGTAGATGTAGGTGCGGATTGCATCGAACAACTATAAAATTTTATATATTTGTATTGTACCTTTGATTATTTTCTTACTTGCTTTTTATTTGCTTGGATTAGTCTTTAAATTCTTGCATAGCATTTGCATGCCTTGAATCTACTGTTGCAAATATTGTATACATCTCAATCACACTACTTTAGTTAAAATTAAAGCACATACTTGTTTAGATCTTAAATTTGGTTAAAATTTTGTAAGAATCCAACTCACCCCCCTCTTGGATTGCTATCTCTGGGCAACATGCTGGCATAGCTCAGAATTTGCTGGTGCAGGTTCTCTTACCAACCGGCATGGTATGGCCCAAGGTTGCTGACATGGCCTAAAATTTGTCAGCATGGCCTAGAATCCTCCAACACGATCTAGAACCCGTCAATAGGTATTTTTAGCATACCAAGCGATACAGGCAACAGCATGGCCCAGAACCCACTGACATGGCTTAAAACTTGCCGGTGGGGATTCTCTTACCCATCAGCACAGCACGGCATGGCCAAAAGCCGCTGGCACAGCACGACACAGTCCAAGGCATGGCTCAGAACCTGCTAACATGGTCCAAAACCAACTGACAGAGGTTCTCCTACTGGTCGGCATTACCCATGGCTGCTGGCACAATCTAGAACTTGCTAACAAGGTTCTCTTACTGGTTGGCATGGCCCAGGGCCATCCATAGCTGCCAATATGACACAACCCAGAATCTACTAATACGGTCCAAAACCAACTAGCAAAAGTTCTCTTACCCACCAGCAGGGCCCACGACTGCCGGCATGGCTCAAAATCCACTGACAAAGGTTCTCTTTAAATATAATTATAAAATTATTATAAATATTATAAATAATAATTAATAAATATTACTATAAAATAAAATTAAAAAAAATCATACCTATGGCTGCGAGGAGAGGGGTCGCACAGAGCTTTGAGGGTCACCGACACTAGAGGGAGGAGGAGATGCTAGAGGTAGCCTGGGAGAGAGACAAATAAAGATAGTATGATATAGAGAGAGATAGAGAGAGAAGAGATAGAGAGAAAGAGGGAAGAGAGAGATAGAAAGAGAGAGAAGAGAGGTCGAGGGAATGGTGGCGGCACAAGAGGAAGGGTGTGGCAGCGGCAGGTTGGGTCGAGGGAACAGAGGAGAGAGAGAGAGAGAGAGAGAGAGAGAGAGAGAGAGAGAGAGAAAGAAGGTTGGGCCAGCCAGGGAAGAAGGAGGAGGTGAGGGAGGAGATGGGGCCAGTTGGAGAAGAAGGGGGAGGAAGGGCTGGAGGCAGGGCCGGTCAGGGAATAGAGATGTAGGGCCAGTGGTGGAGAGGAGGAAGAGAGGGAGGAGGAGCTAACCGACGGTGGAGAGAAGGGACAGATAGAGAGAGCTCGAGGGAGGAAAACCAAACTGAGGTGGGCCAAGCACATAGGGCATGAAAATAACCTAACCTATAGTAGCTGTTGGTGTAGAATTTGGTTGATGCTAGATCGAGCTAGAGTTGAGGAAGAAGAGGTCGCCGTCAGTGATCTGCAAAATAAAGTTTCGTCCGGAGTCGATGGTGGTGGCTCCGACAGGATCCTCTAACGATCAAGTCAGCTCTCCTGGCCAATAGAAATGGAGTGCTTAGGCAAGAATTCAAGAGAGTTTGGAAAAGAAGAAGTGAGCTTAGAGAAAACGTATCTGAAGGATCCCTTTGTATATACGAAGCTTGTCGCAGACATCCGATAGTGGGCCGCTTGGAGCCACGTGGAGTTTGTTACGGAGAAAGGTGTCCATTATTATGATGTGGCTATTTGATAGTGGGCCGCTCGGGGCCACATGAAGTTTGTTATGGAGAGTGGTGTCTGTTACCATGAAGTAGCTCTTCGTTGAGATTTAATAGCCGAAGTTCAGAGAAAGCAGGTGTTGGATGATGAAGAGCTTTGACATACATCAATTATAGAGGAGTTTGGACTCCTAAAGGAAACTTTGACTGAAGAAGAAATCTGGAAAGAATTTGGCTCCTAGAGAAGTCCGATCGAAGGAGAAATTCGGAAGAAGTTTGGCTCCTAGAGGAACTTGACTGAAGGAGAAATCCGAAAGGAGTTTGGCTCCTAAAGGGACTCAATTAACCATGCTTCGTTGTCTTTCCACCAAACCTGGGCAGGGATCCATGAATTTAAACATCTAGAATCTAGTCATAAGACTGATTTAAATTTGATAAATAAAATGGACTTTCTTGCTCAAAAATTAGATCAACTCCTAATCCTAGGTCAACAATCTCCTGCACAATTCACATCATCTTCTAATTATCAGAAGATTTGTTCCATCTATGCTAGTCCAACCCATCATGTGAGTGAATGTCCTATGACTACACAGTTTCCACCTTTTATCTAAGAACAAGTCCAAGTTGCTAAAGACTACTCCAAGCCGGTTAATGATCCATTTTTAAATTCATATAACTCTGGCTGGAGAAACCATCCTAATTTTTCTTAGAAATCACAATAGACTCAGACTCAAACCTAAATTTTACCTATCCAAAACTATCAAAATAGGCCCCAATACCAAAACTATGCCTATAATAATGTTCAATCTAATCAGTTTACCCAGCCATCATATTATAATCAACCCTCATACCCACCTCCTCAATAGACCAATCTAGCCGACGATAAATTCAATCAACTTCAACAATTAATTCTAAGCCAATAACAATCAATCGCCAGGCTAGAAGTTCAAATAGGATAATTAGTTGAGTCTAACACGAGGAGAGAACTAGATCAACTACCGAATCTATCAATTTCAAACAATCCATCTAATATCTACCAACCACCTGGACCAAGTTATCAATTTAATGTCTCACTTAAGAATCCCCAATTAGAGAATGCCAAAGTAATTCCTAAACTTAAAAACTATAGGATTCTTATGGACCCATACCAAGATCAGATGAGAGAGGCTAGTACTGATGCTAGCCAAATAAAAATTTAGAGGAACTGGTTAGTACTAAGACTAACCATATAGAAGAACCCAAGCCAAGAATTAGTACTGATGCTAGTTCTAGTTTAAATGAGATAGAAAAAAGGGAAAAGAGAATAGATGATTTACCCAAAACTTATAAACCTAAAAGCCTGTTCCCTTCAACCTTAGAAGCAGGTTCTTCTTACAAAAATCAAGAGGCATGTAATAAAAAGTCAATGGAGTAGTTTAAGCAAGATCACATTAATTTACCTTTAGAATTAAAACCGCCTTTAGTCACCATTCCAGTACCCATTGAATCAAACTTGACTCCTAATACAAAAACTCCATTCATGAGTATTTTAGAAGAACAAATAGGAGAAATTCTTAATAAACATGGGTCTGAGAATGGGATCACAAATTATATCCCTAAAATTAATAATGATTATATCAATAATGGGATTATAAATTAACTTTCTAAGATTGGCAATCCAAAATCATTGAAATTTGTCAATCCAATATTCAACACAGGATAGTAAGCTGCATTGTATCTGGCTGAAGACGATAAACTTAGCGCTTATTGGGAGGCAATCCAATATTTAATTTTTATCTAATTTATCTTTTTAGTTTATTTTTTTTTAGGATAAATTGAATAAGTTGGAGGGAGAGCCCAAATTTTCAAAAGCATGTGCTGGACCAAAAATATAGTCAGGTGTATTCTTTCATATTCTCTATTACACTCTTTATTTTTTTTTCTTCTCCATTAAGAACAATGTCGATTAAGTTAGGGGGAGAAAAATAAAAATTTTAAAATATTAAGTCCTTGAAAAAGTTAGTATTTAGTATTTAGATACCTGATTATGCTTAAGAATCGAATCAAACTAAGTATTTTTAAAAGAAAATTGATATACAGATTAGAGAATCTATGAGATATTGAAGAATTAAGTATTAAGAAAATTCAATAAAGAGTTAAGTCTAGAACATAAAAAGTTTTTTCTTGGAGCATTTTTAATTATTTTTACTAGCATCAAAGAAAAGTCTACTTTTTATAGGCTTGTGTAGGATAACTATATATTTCTTCATATAATAAATTTATTTTAATAAAATAGTTTTTAAGTACTTCTCACTGAGTAATCGGGCCTTTTTGCCTAAGCAAGTATTGAGTTTCGCATCAAAAGGTGGGAAGGGCAAAGAAGCTCATTGTAAAGCTAGTCTTAACTCGTAGCCTATTTGATTCGAGCTAGTAAGCCCGAGGGGTATTCTATACCTAATGCCCTAAAGCCAACTGGTTTGGGAGTCATTGGCCCAAGACTCGCTACATGGATCAAATAGAAAGCTTAAGGGATTAAGATACTCAATAGTGGTACAATGTTAAAAAAAAAAATATTAGTTTCCCACCAAGTAATCGGGTCCCGTTGCCTAAGTAAGCAATGATATTCGCATCAAAAAATGGGCAACATAAAAATAAAAATTAATAAATGAAGGATGGAAGTAGCAATACACTTGTCTATATGAAAGTTTTTATAGATCAGAGATAAAGGTGGGATAATTTAGAAAAAGTTTAGAAAAATTTAATGTTCTTTACTTAATTTTTCTATTGATAAGTATTAATATCCTAATGATATGTCTCACTTAAGCTCTACTGAATATCAATGGCCATTTTGAAAACTGCTTAGATAAAATTCAAAACTCTAAAGTTAAAAGGTATTTAAAACTAAATTCTTTCTTTACTCGAGGATGAGCAAAGCTTAAGTTGGGAGGTGTGATAAGCATCATAAATTTATCAATAAAAGTATTAATTTATCAATTAATTCATATTAATTTTTAAGAATTAATAATTAATTTATACATAATTTTTTAGAAATTTATATTTTTATTAATTAAAAAATTAATTAAAAAATAATAATAAATAAAAAAATTATAATTAATGGAAAGAGCTCATTTTTTTGATCATAACAAAATAAATTTGAAGCAAAATAGAGCTAAAATAAAAAAGATATGAATTTCTAAAAAAATAAAATAAAATAATTTAAATGAAAAATAACGTACGGCTCAAGCCACCATGCTGCAGCAGCCGGCGCATCCAAATGGGCTAAGCCAAGCTGATCAAGCTGACGCACCAAGCTATCCACACTATCCGACTCAAGCCCAGAAGCCATCAGCCAGTCTACAACATAGTGTGGACCGCCAGCTCAGCAAACACCGACGAATCAGAGCTTGCCACATGGTGGACCAAGACTCCTAAAGGGTTTATAGAAAATTCATCATGGCTCACAGGGCATTTTGTCTTTCCATCTATCAATAAAAGGCGTTAATTGGTTGCGGTGCACAATGTGGCCGGTCCACACGGTCCTTAGGAATAGTAAATGCGCGATCGTATGGTGGTGGTTGTTTGCGGTCAAGATCGGATGGTCAAGTTTTTTTCAGTTGCTGATTTCACCCGAATCGCCATTGGATGGCAGCGCTTGATTCCAGCTTCGATCCGATGGTCTGAAAGGCTCCCGATGGTGATCAAACTCTTAGGCGCGTGATCAACGGCCTAAATTCTTCCATCAAGCGCGATCCAATGGTCAAAAATTAATCCTACTTGATCTAGGCCATTACACATCCATTTTTGGTATTTTTGGAAGCATCGGATCACCATCTAATGGCAAAAATTAAAAGAACTCAACAGGGGCTATTTTAATCCGAATTTCACTCGAATTTCTTCCTATTTTCACGATTAAAACAACCCTTAGTCCCACATTGCCTCCAGAAAAAATATCTAGTCTCCCTAGCTCTATAAAAAGGACCCCAAGCCTTCAAAAATCAACATCTCCGATCAAAGTGAAGCTTTGGTATAGGGCGAAGCCAAGCTATAGGTTAAAGGCTACTTCAAAGCAACGGATGTTGAGAAGAAGAGCTGGACTTCTACACCATCTTTCTGCCAATGCCAATCCAAGATTAGAGATCAACTTGTTTTAATTTTTTTTCTTCTTTTTATGTATTTAAATTATGAAATTTTAATTAATGCAATATTTATTTTTATGTTCTTCAATTTTATACTCTTTATTTTTATTGCAATTTAATTTCTACATTTTAATTATTACCTTTTTTTATTTTTCTGTAAGTAGATGCTATGATCTAACTAATAGATCTTAGTACCAAGTTTATTTTTCTGCATAATTTAATTTTCACTTCATAATTTTAATTTCCAACTTTAAATTCTATTTTCAATTTTTTTTTCTTTTTCTTAAAAAAAATTAAAGATTTTAAATCTAAAAATACTACTTTCCCTATGGATTCGACCCGACTCACTACTATCTACGCATTTTTAATTATTTTAAAAAGTCGGATTAAACTGATAAACATGGTGTCTTAACGACAACATCGCATCCTATCATTAAGTAAACTTGCAAAAGCACAAGCATAATTACTAAAGCAGTTTAAGAATGAGTATCGAGCAACATATAGTTTTGGATAGTTCTTAGACCTGCGGTTTAAATTTTATGATCACCATCATAAAAATAATTAAATTAGTAGCCAAGATCATTTATCTAAAAATTGATCATTGATCTCTCATTTCTCATTTAACAGCTGAAATCATCCTATACTAAATTGATCATGATAACGATATCCGATTGAAGTAAAATTTTGATAGTATGATATAAATGGCACTGAGATTATCGTTGTAGATTTTTGGATCCATCAATTATCTCCATCTATCAGATCATCACACCATCGTTCGTGATCGTCAAAATTAAATTTTACTGATCGATGAAGCTAGGGTAATCGGATTGATGCAATTTTTTGGCAACACTTTAATAATAATTATTTAAATAATTAATGATGAAGATGGACATTAAATTTTAGAATTATATAATATTTAAAAAAAATAAAAAAATTGATTATCAACATATGGCATCAGTTACTAAAAACCACATGGCAGTGGTTTACTAACGCTGCCATAGAGCTATGGCAGTGGTTTTTTGTAACCACTACCATAGACCTATGGCAGCGGTTCAAAAACCACTACCATAGGTTAGGTTATTTTTTTTTCAAATATCTTCCCCAAATTCATTCCCTCCAATCTCCCTCTCTCCCTCCTCTCCACCATCGGTGAGGCATCTCCCCTCCATTTCTTTTCCCGAGCAGTGCCACCTCCTCCCCCCTCCTCTTTCTTCCCCAAGCGGCACTGCCTCCTCCCCCACCTTGTCTTTCTTCTCCGATCGGTGCCACCTCCACCCCCGCTTCCACCTTCTTCCTCCGCCGCTGGCTCTGCCACCTCTCCCACCTGCCCCTTCTTCCCCAACCCGCCTGCCCCTTCTTCCCCAGCTGCCGACCCCACCACCTCCCCCTCCTCCTCCTTCTTCCCCGACCGGCTTGTCTGCCGGCTCCGCCACCTCTCCTACTTGCCCCTTCTTTCCGACCAGCCTGACCGTCGCCCCTGCCACCTCTTCCTCCTTCTCCAGCTGGCTCTTCCACTGGCTCCACCACCTCCATCGCCTCCCCCTTCTGGCCCGACCGTCGGCCCCGACCCCTCCCTACTCTCTCTCTTTTCTCTCCTTTTGTTCCTTGGTCCGACCCACCCCCTCCCTGCTCTCTCTCTCCTCTCTTTCCTCAGCCCGACCCGCCCCCTCCCTACTCTCTCAAGATCTTTCTCTCTCTCTTTCCTTTTTCTTTTCTCTCTCTTCTCTCTTTCTCTCTAGATATTTCTCTCTTCCCTCTTTCTCTCTTTCCTCTTTCTTTTTCTCTCTCTTCTCTCTCTTTGTATCAATATCATGCAGGCTACCTCTAGCACCACCATCTTCCTCTAGCACCACCACCGACTACCCTCGAAGCTCTATACGATCTTCTCTCCATAGCCACAGGTATGATTTTATTTTTTAAAATTTTATAATAATATTTGTTAATTATTTATAATATTTATAATAAATATTATAAATATTTATTATAAATATTATAATTATCCATTGATCATCAATCATGTCGGTGGATAAGAGAACTCTTGTCGATTGATTCTGGACCATGCCAGTAGATTCTGAGCCAAACCGTGCCAGCAGTCTTGGGCTGTGTCATGTCGACGATTGTGGATGACCTTGGGCCATGCCAGCAGCCTTAGATCGTACCATGTCAGTGACCATTGACAGTCCTACATCATGCTGGTTAATAAGGAAAGCCCCACCGGCGGGTTATAGGCCGTGCCAGTGGTCGTGAGCTATGCCGACCACTAAAAAAATCCTCACCTCCACCGGTGGATTCTTGGCCATGCTCATGATCATGGTACATGCCGACCACTAAGAGAACCCCCGCCACTAATAGAAAGTAAAATTATAATTTGTTGCTCCTCCTCAATTATTTATGGATGTAATTCATGTTGTAGAATTTATTGCATAACATTTTCTAGGTTACTGTTTATATCTTGTTGCTTTTGTTTATTGCATTGTATAATGATAAACCTATCAATTGATTAGTGTATATAATCTTCGACATCTGTACATTTATATATTTTTTGTATGGATGGAAGAATTATGTATCAATTGATTATCCAATTTGGATAGTTTGGAAATTTCAAATAATTCTATAGGTAATTATAGTAATCAAATGGTATGCTGAGTGTTTTGAAAGAAATTTCGAACAGTATTTTTTTTTGTTCCTACATGGAAGAACTAAGAAAAAATACTATCAAATTTTTTTTCGGTCCCTGTCGCGTATCATTTGATTACTATAATAAACCTATAGAATTAATGTAATTTCTGAATGGGATAGAATCTATCTTTACCTATTAGTTGGTGATAAGATACATTTGATTAGATGTATATTAAAATGATATTTAATGTCAGTTATGGCTTTTGAGTTGTTTACAATGCATTGGTATATAATTTAAGTTCCACACATGATTTAAATATAGTATCATCATTTTTAAAATGGATAAGGGATGGATGAAGTTTAGTAGGCTCTCGCTAGAATATGAGGCTGGACTTCAAAAATTTTTTAATTTTGCTATAGAAAAATTTGGAGACCATGGATTTATCTAATGTTCTTGTAAGAAGTATATGGATGGGCTGTGGCTATCTCGTCAAGATGTAAATGATCACCTCACTATTTTTGGCTTTAAAGCTAGTTATAAAATTTGTTGGGATCAATGGTGAGGGCAGGCTGCAAGATGGCGATCAACATGATGGAAGAGTGGAACAAATGGTTCATGATATTTTTTCATTTATTGGTCACAATGATGATGCATCTACGTCCATGCTTGATCCTATGATTGGTGGAATGACAAACAATGAGGATGTGGAGAAGGTCCACAAGTTGATGAAGGATGCTAATATTTTATTGTATCTTGGGGATGAAAAGATGATAAAGCTGGAGTTCTTAATCCGATTATATCATGCAAAATGCTCTAATGGGTTCAGTAATAATGGAATGACCTGCATACTAGAGCTTTTGGAGAACATTCTTTCGGACAATACATAAATTTTGAAGAATAATTATGAGGCATCGAAGATTATTGATCAGCTGGGCTTTACTTATACTAAGATACATGCATGTCCTAATGATTGCATGCTCTATTGGAAGGAGGATATCAACCAAAATGAGTGCACGAGCTGCGGTATATCAAAATAAAAATAGAATAAAGATGCACATTGACCCATGTACCTTGAAAGTTGATGTGGTACTTTTTTTTTATTCTAAGACTACAAAAGTTGTTTATGTCGGCAAGAACATTGAAGGACATAAGATGGCATGAAGAGAACCGAACAAAAGATGATGCATTGAAGCATCTAGCTAATGGAGAGGCATGACAGAAGTTTAATAAAATACAACTTGACTTCACACAAGAGATACGTAATGTGAGGTTGGGCTTATCATGCGATGGTTTCAATCTATTCAAGCACATGAATACCGCCTACAATGTATGGCAGGTGTTTATCCATGTTTACAGCCTTCCACCGTAGATGTATGAAAAAATTCTTTACTTTCATAACAATGCTCATCCTTAGATCGATGGAGGTAAGTAATGATATTGATGTCTATTTACCTCTTATTGCTGAGCTGAAATAGTTATGGAGCATTCAAGATGTTCCAACATTTGATGCTTTGATGAATGAGTCATTCTCCATATGTGTAGCACTTCTACAGATAATAAATGACTTTCCAGCTTATGTCCTAATGGCGGGTTAGAGCATGAAAGGTGAGCAAGCATGCCCGGTTTGTGGAAAAAACACTCGATCTAAAAGATTGACACATCGGAGGAGCTTTAGCTTTATGGGGCATCGATATTTTCTCCAACAAAACCATCTATATAGAAGGGATGCACGCTCCTTCGATGGCACTATTGAAGAAGGTGAGGCACCTAGCTGGATGTCTAGGAGTGAGGTGCTGAATGAGTTGGATGGTCTCAGTATTGAATTTAAAAAAGATGATTCGATTGATGGTAAGAAGAGGAAGCATCGATCAAAGAAAGATGACTCACACTTTAATTGAAATAAAAAGAGCATCTTCTTTAACTTACCATATTGGGAGATAAACTTATTGCACCACTACTTAGATGTAATGCATATTGAAAAAAAAATGTGCAAGCTCCTATTGGCAATAATCTTGAACATCAAGGATAAGACCAAGATGACTAGAATTCTCGATTTGACTTGAAAGAATGGGGTATTAGAAGATCACTCCATCCGGAGCCAGTAGGGGAAGAACAGTGGAGGCTTCCTCATGCATGCTATGTTATGAATGCCTCTGAATGGTCCACATTACCTCATGTATTAGAGAAGGTAAAGATCCCTGATGGGTACTCAAGCAACATATCAAAGCGTGTGAATAGTAAGGATATCAAACTTGGAGGATTGAAAACTCATGATTATCATGTATTGATGCAAGAGTTGATCCCAATAACTATTCACTGTATGTTGCCAAAAAATGTCAGAATGATTATTATTCATCTTTGCAACTTCTATAGAGATATTTGTACGAAGAGGTTGCTTAAGAAAGACGTGAAGGAAATGAAGGCAAGAGCGATGACTATATTATGTGATCTGGAGAAGATATTTCTACCATCATTTTTCATAGTTATGATATATCTCACCATGCACCTTGCGGGAAAAGTTGCACTTGGAGGCCCAATATTCTGTCGATGGATGTACCCCATCGAGAAGAATATTCAAATGCTAAAATCTTATGTAAAAAATATGAATTGCCTAAAGGGATCCATAACAGAAGGTTATTTGGATCAAGAGTATATTGATTTTTATACCATATACTTAAACAAGCTCGAGACATGTCGTAACCTGCTAATGAAAAATCAAGATGATCAGTATGAGCTAATTGAGCCTACGTTTGAGTCCGTTCTGCAGCCAAGTGGACTTTTCATTTCATACCATCTCACTTATTTGAGCATTGAGGAAAGAAAAAAGGCACTTCACTACGTACTCTTCAACTGTGATGTCATTAAGCCGTATATAAGTATTGAAAATAAGCGCTCTTTCCACATGGATCGGCATGGCCGTCGGTGATTAGCCAAGCAATAAGGAAATACTTCTCAGAGATCTCTGCGGAAGCATGATCAAATAAATCAAGAAATAGAGAAGAAGAGAAGAAGAGATTTTTGGAAGAAAAGAGCTTTTATTCAGTATATTTCAGCATTCTAACAATCTTGATCTATTTTCAGTATATATACTTTACAAAGGGTCAAGTCCAAGCTCATAGAAAAACTCTCCAAGCCTAAACAACCCATGTACACAAAATAATAATCTATGAAAATTGAGTCGGCCCAGTTTTAAACTAAGCTAGCAAACCTACAACTGGTTGGCTCAGTCCTAGACTGAGCTGACCTAGTTGTGTATCATGCCAATAGCCCAAAAATGCTGCTCTCTGTCTGAATTTTTCTCTAAAACCTAGCCAACCCAGTGCTGGACTGAGCCGACCCAGTTTCCAACTGAGCTGGCTCAGTCTCAGAGTAAGCCGACCCAGTTTTTGAACTTTACTATTGAGACTGATTCTTCTTTCGACTCGCTTCCATCTTTCCATGACCTATCTTCTCATGTTTTCAAGACTTGGGAGTGCCACTTCTAAGCTCACATTCTCCATCTTGGTACTTCTAAGTTCTTGTGAACTCATCTCTTCTCAATAGATCTATCCGTGCCATACATCTCTGAAAGCTATCTCTGGCGAGTACCTTCGTGAGTGCATTAGATTGATTCTCCTTGGTATGGACCTTCATCAGTTCCACTTCACCTTCCTCCATCAGCTCTTTGATTCTATGGTACCTCACGTCTATATACTTTGTACGCGTATGATAGACTGGGTTTTGTGCCAACAATAGAGCACTCTAACTATCACTGAATAGTGTAACCTTGCTCTGCTCCACCCCCAACTCATCAATCAGCCTCCTAAGCCAAAGGGCTCCCTTTGTAGCCTCCATTATCCCAATGTACTCAACCTCTATGGTAGACAAGGCCGTGATTGACTGAAGGGTTGATCTTCAAGACACCGATCCACCATATATGCAGAAGAGGTATCCAGTAGTAGACCTCCTTGTATCAAGATCACCAGCATAATTTGCATCAACAAAATCTTTCAAAGGATCTGAACCTTCACTCATCTTCACAAATTATTCTCCAAATCCTCTCGACTGCCCACCAAACTATAATCCCTTATTCCATGCAGATATCTCAATATCCATTTCAATGCTTTTCAGTGTTCCTTCCCAAGGTTAGCCATGTATTTACTAACCGTGCTCACAGCATGTGCTATATCTGGTCTACAGCATACCATAGTGTACATCACACTGCCTACAGCATTTATATAAGGGACTCATTCCATGTACTCTCTCTTCTCTTCTAACTGGGGGCATTGTAACTTGGAGAGAGACATATGGCTCGGCAATGGCATCTCTGTAGGTTTGGCCTTCTCCATCCCAAACCTCTCCAGAACCTTCTGGACAAACTTTTCTTATGACAAATGGAGCACTCCTTTACACCTATCTCTAAAATCTCCATTCCAAGACTTTTCTCAGCTGGATCAAAATCTTTCATCTTAAATTTAGATGATAATGCCCTTTTCAACCTTTTCACAGCATCCATATTTCTACTAGCTATGAGTATATCATCTACATACAATAAAAGGTACAGGACATCCTCCTCATCTACATCCTTGACGTAGACACAATAATCATATTCACATCTGCTGTAACCCAGGCTCAAGATAAAGCTATCAAGCCTTCGATACCACTAACGAGGGGATTATTTCAAGCCATACAAAAACTTTCTGAGTAAACACACCTTTTCTTCCTATCCCATCTCCATGAAACCATCTGGCTACTTCATGTAGATTCTTTCCTCCAAAGTCCCATAAAGGAAAGCCGTCTTCACATCCATCTATTCCAATTCTATGTTATGCTGTGCTACTAGTGACAGCAAAACTCAAATAGATGTATGATGCACTACAGAAGAGGAAATTTTTGTGTAGTCAATTCCTTCCTTTTGTGAGTATTCCTTTGCTACCAACCTTGCTTTGAATCTGATTCCACCTTGTTCTGAAGGTGCTTCTTTCTTTATCAACACCCACTTTGAGCCAATAGATCGAGCATCCTCTGAAATATCCACCAGCTGCCATGTCTGATTCTTCTCAAGTGATTTCATCTCCTCCATCATGGCCTACATCCATGAATCATAATCCTCACACTCCATGGCCTCTGCATAATTCTCTGGATCTCCATTAGCAGTGATGAGTGCATAGGAGATAACCTCATCAATGCCATATCTAACCGATCTCCTAATAGTACGCTGGGGCTTGTGCAAAGCCACTCCCACTTGCACATCTCTACCTGATATCTGTGGCTGCTCCTACACATCTATCTAAACTGTCAGCCCTCTATGCTGATTTTCAATATGAGACAACACATTTCTATCCAGCTCCATCTCAATAGGAATACTCCTGTAAGTGGATGTAACCTACATGCCATCATTCTCTGATTGGCCACCGCTGTTCACCTTTGTTTTTCCAGTTCCATCTATCTCAGACCTCCTCAAGATGCTCTTCTCATCAAAGATAACGTCCCTGCTGATCACTGACTTTCATGCCTAAGAGTCCCACAGCAGATACCCCTTGACTCCTTGTGGATATCCTATGAATGTCATCTTTTGAAATTTTGGGTCCAATTTGCTCCTTTCGATTGCCTCCACATGTGCATAGGCTGGGCAATCGAAGACTTTCAGATGGCCAAGCTCCACCTTCTTCCCACTTCAGACCTCTTTTGGAATGCCCCCATTCAGCTTATAATGAGGGGACCTATTTACAAGAAAACAAGAAAAGTTAGAGCATCACCCCAAAAGGACTTTGGGAGCGATGTCTGCAGCCTCAAACTCCATGCCTTCTCGGTCAGTGTTCAGTTCATCCTCTCCGTGACACCATTCTGCTGGGGAGTCATCCTCACCATGTAATGGTGTTTGATGCCATTTTTTTTATAGTACCTTCTAAACTCTAGGCTTGAATACTCCCCTCCATTATCCAACCTCAGACACTTTACTTGTCTTCCTAACTTCTTCTCTACTTCAGCTCTCCAGGCTCTAAACTAGGCAAATACCATTGATTTTTCTCTGATCAGATAAACCCATACCTTCCTTGAGAAATCATCAATGAAAGTAACAAAGTATTTTGCCCCACCTCTAGCTAATATAGGAGCTGGTCCCCACACATCTGAGTGCACTAAATCCAGCACTCCCTTGCTGTGCTTGGTACTTCTGGCAAACTTCATCCTATGCTGTTTGCTAAAGATATATGGCTCACAAAGATCTGTGCCCTCCTTCTTCAGGACTAGGATCATACCTCTTCTGCTTAGTTCTGTGAGCTCACGGTTACTCATATGACCCATCCGATAGTACCACAGTCAATATAAAATCTGCTCCTGTGCTGCTGCTAGCACCTCTGCACTATCATTTTCCACTAAGTCTTTCATTCTGTAAAGATTGTTGCTCGATCTTCTACCTCTCATCACCACCAAAGTTTCCTTAGAAATTTTTAGACATCCACTCCCAATCTAGCTACTAAAAGCATAACCCTGCTCCTCCAAGTAGCCCAAAAAAATTAAATTCTTTTTCAACTCCGGTACATACCTGACATTTGATAATGTACGAATGATCTCATCATACATCCTCACCCTGATAGAGCCAATTCTAGCTACTTTGCATGGATGATCATCTCCAAGGCTGATACTTCCACCATCGACCTTCTGGTAAGTAGCAAACCATTCTCGATGAGAAGTATAGTGGTACAAGCATGCTAAATCTAATATCTACATAGTATCGCACTCTATGGATCTATTTGATACAACTAGCAGGTCTTCTCCACTACTCATAGAAGCTGTATCATCTTCCTTGCTGGCCTTTCCTTTTTCTGATCACAAAAGGGGACAATCTCTCTTCAGGTGTCCAGGCTGATGATATTTATAATATTTCAATGTCATCTTTCTCTAATCGCGAGACTTTGACCTGCCCTTGGATTTTTCTCTTGTCTTCTCTTTTGATCTTTTCCGTCTTTCATTCACAGCCAAGATCTCAAACTTAGGGTCTCCCTTGCAGATCTTCTCTCTTTGTTCATTTGATCTGAGCACACCAACAATCTCTTCATAGTTTAGGATCTCCTTCTCATAAACTAGAGTTGTTATGAGACCATCATACAAACCTGGGAGAGAATATAATTACAATAATGCCTGATTCTCCTAATTGATCTTCACATCCAAACTCATCACCATAAAACACACCTAATTGAACCTTTGGATATGTGCAATAAGATCTCCGCCTTCGGGCATCCTTAGACTATACAGCTATTTCTTCAATCACAACTTGTTCGTCATGTTCTTCTCCATGTATGTATTCTCCAATCTCTTCTAGAGCTCCTTTGTCGTAGTCTCTGTGCAAACCTCAGGCAAAACCTGATCGACCAAGCACATCCGAATTATGCTAAAAGTAATTTCCTCCAACTCTTCCCAATCCTCAATACTGATCTTTTTCAGCCTTTCTTTTGTCAAGATCTTGTACATCCTCTGCTGAACCAACAAGCTCTTTACTCTTTGCTGCCATAGGATAAAGTTTTCCTTATCGTCGAACTTCTCAAAATCCATCTTAAATCCATTTGATCCCATGACTTCAAACAAGTCAAGAACAGATCCCTAACATCCTTCACGATCACACACCAATAAAACTATCCTTCATAGAAGATCTAACTAGCCCTAGATCCTCTTTCCAAACTTCTGTATCATCATTCCTCTGTGTAAACAATCTCCACCTCAATCTAAAGATAACCACGAAGCAAACTAGAAGTTTTAGGATAAAACATAGTGCAATAGATCTTGGATGTAGTAAATCCTAGGTGTCTTCCTTCCTTCCATGCAACACTGCTCTGATACCAAATGTTGGGAATAAGCACTCTTCCCACATGGATCGACATGGCTACCAGTGATTAACCAAGTAATAAGAAAGTACTTCTCAGAGATCTCTACGAAAGCACGATCAAATAAATCAAGAAATAGAGAAGAAGAGAAGAAGAGATTTTTAGAAGAAAAGAGCTTTTATTCAATATATTTCAACACTCTAACAACCTTGATCTATTTTCAGTATATATACTTTACAAAGGGTCAAGCCCAAGCTCATAGAAAAATTTTTCAAACCCAAACAATCCACGTACATAAAATAATAACCCACAAAAACTGAGCCGGTCCAGTTTCAGACTAAGCTGGCTAACCTGCGATTGGGTCAGCTCAGTCCCAGATTGAGCCGATCCAGTTATGTACCATGCCAACAGTCCGAAAATGCTGCTCTCTATCTAAATTTTTCTCTGAGACCTAGCTAACCCAATCTTGAACTAAGCTGACCCAGTTTTCAATTGAGTCAGCTCAGTCTCAGAGTGAGCCAACCCAGTTTTTGAACTTTACTATTGAGACTGATTCTTCTTCCGGCTCGCTCTCATCTTTCCATAATCTATCTTCTCATGTTTCCAAGACTTGAGAGTGCCACTTCTAAGCTCACAATAAGGTGAGTCACTCAACCTTATTTACTTTATAGTATTTAAAAAAAATATCCAATTATATCTAAATTTATTCTTTATGCATGCAGCAAATACAAGAAGATCATAAGAGTAAAATACAGCACTCTAAGTATATGGGAGAAAGAAAAAATACATAGCAAAAAAATTTTTAAATGGTTTAAAAATCATGTAAGCGATTACGTATTCTTGGCTTATGCAATTTATTTGAATATATTTACTAATTAGGTATCTTCTCCTTAATTAAGTATGGATATTACCATTTGGTGATGTGAGCCCTGAAGTATGTGCTTTTTCAATGGGCCCTAATTGTACCATGTGTGAGTACAAATAGCTCATCATTAACCCTACAGATTTAATATTCATAGTCGGTCTGTAAACATGGCAATACAAAATAGTGGCATGATGTTGAGCACCACCATTGGATGTTATGCTAGCTCGAGGGATTCATAATCTTGTGCAGAGGATCTAAACTATTATGGGATGGTGAAGAAAATAGTCCTATTGGACTACTATTCTAAAGGAAGGATTGCATTGATGAAATGCAATTGGTTTAACATCTTGTCTCAGTTAGGGATGAAGACTGATGAGTGCGGTTTTACTCTGATCAATATACAATGCCATCTCCACACTGAAGAATCATATATACTTGCCTCCCAAGCTAGTCAAGTCTTCTACGTTAGTGATCCTTTGGAGCCTCAGTGGGGTGTTATTATGAGGATGGTGTCTAGACATATATTTGATGATACTGAGGTTGATGATGATGTTGGACCATACATACAAAGTGCTCCTCTAGGACAAAATTTACCTGGTGCTGTCGAGGTCCCAGATACATTTATCAGGAGCGATAGTGACGTCTATATTGTAGATGCCATTAGGCGATGACTTCAACATTCTAGTATAAATATTAGTCTATTATTTATTGATGCTCTACTAATATTATTGTTCAGCATGTTATATAGATTAATATTCATTAATGTTGTAGGTCGCGATGGCATCGAAATGCCATCTTCCATAGATCGAAACGCCAAGTATGCGGTGAAAGAAAAATCCTATTTTCCATCATAAGATCGTTCAAATCTGATTGAATCTGAAGAAATATTTCAAAATAATTTTTTAAAAATCTTAATCAGATTTGAGATATCTCAAATCTGATCCTATAGATATAATATTAAAACTAAAATTGAAATTAAATCAGATTTAATTTTCTTATCTTGGTTGGGTAAACTGCTTTTGCCCTATCGATGATCTATTGTCACTCGGGATTCTGCATGTAGCCACATAATTATCTGACTTCTACTAGAGTCCACTCGAGTTGGATCTGGATATGCTCTGCTTGTGGATCTAATCTCAAAAGATTAGATTTGGATCTAATTTGTGAAGCCTTCAAACAAACTTTGAAGGCAGCATCCTGTCACTTGATCTAGATCGCCCTATCTTATTTTATCTTCAGCTTTTCTCAACTTTTGATGGTTGAAACCTCACCAACTCTGGTGTGGACATGGAGAAGAGAGGGAGGAGCTCTAGATCTTTAAATAGACTCCTGCACCACCTTAGAGTCTCATTTCATCAAGCAATCAAATTGCTTGATAACATAGGACTCTAAAACTGATAGCCATGTCCCCAACCTAATTTGTATTAGTTTGGTCGGCAAAAAACATCTCCAAAGTATTAGATATATGTGCCCTAGAAGCCAGAATTGGCTGACACTTGTAATACACTTCTAGGGGCAAAATTATAATTTTGACTATAATTAATAAAATGGGTTATTTTCTATCACACCTGTGTATTTAGTATCTGTGATACATCCTTTGAGTTAATGGTAATGATAATTCATATTTTCAAGAGTTGAAAATTTAAGACATGAATAATCATTATTAACTCATAAACAGCTCCCGACCATAGGATCATCACGAGGATGGTGATTGATCCGGAAGGTTAGTGTATGATCGCTTCTCTTTAGTAGATGAGTCTTGAGTCTACGGTGTGGAGACACCGGAGCGAGAGTACAGGTACTCGTTAGAGAACGAGGGCACTGAGCGTGACCACCTCGAGTAGTCATTAGGAAGTCTACCTTCTCGTCAATGACTGACTCGATGCTGCAGTAGTGTGTCTGGTTCTTTGACCTGAGATGCATCGGCAGTTCACCTTGAGGGTGTTATAGTTTGACTACACCATTACTCGGTCTCCTAGCCATATGGAACCCTGAGGTGTATGTTGGCTATAGCATGTTCATTGTAGGAACTGGATTGCATCAAGATGGAATCTATCTACCTCGGTGGTAGAGGAGCAGCCCTATGATGATCATGAGAATCAAGTCCAGAAATCCCATGGCCATGGCAGAGTGAAATAATAGAAAGAGTTTCTATTTAGATTTTCACATTGGACTCGAATCGAATGATTACATCATATGACAGAGACTAGGGTTTGACGAGTTCACCTTAACCCTAATCTGATCGGGGCTCAAGATAGAAGAACTGAATCACACAGGTAGCTGCACCAAGAGGTTCGCATTCAGCTCTGATGGGTTGCCACCATATACTGCTAGGTGTCACTGGTGGATTTTGGGAGCAATTAGAATGATTTAGATGATCGATCATTCTAGCTGTTCGAATCAGAAGAGTTCTGATCCATCGAAAGGAGTTTCGATGATGTCGATGATAGAGATCATGACATATCCCATTACCATACAGAACTGAACCTAACTGGGTCACACAAACAAGGGTTTGAATCTGGTGATCATCAATTGAACTGATCTAGTTCAATTGATCTGAATGAGATTCAATTAGGTTCAAGGAAATCGTGCTAGCACTCGATTGAACCTAACGTTCTTCTTTTGCTATCATAAATAAGTTGTCCTGACTGAGCCAAAGGAGTTTGTGCTCAATCAGAGGCCTTCATATGGTCTGACTGGAGGTTGTCCAAGTCAGAAAAGGTTGTCTTATTTTGTAAGACATTACCTGCCATTTTTGGTCACCTGCCATTTCTTGTTCTTTGACTTTGGTCAAAAGTCTACCTTTGACTGGTCAAACGTTGACCATTGACACTTTGACTTTTGACCACATGTCATGCACCTATTGGAGAGCTGGTGGGGGCCTGTCCCCCTGCCAGAACCTGGCAAGGAGAAGGGCGCACGCCACCCTAGGGTGGCGTGTGCCCAAGTTGGAGGCGCCTAGGAGTCCTTGTTGGACAAGGACTCCATCTCCCTTTTTGGATTCCAATTAGAGTTCTTCTAAGAATCCAACTTTGACTGGTCTTAGGCGCCCTCTAAGGAGGAATCCAGGGGTCTCTATTCCCACCAATCAGATTTAGATCTGATTTCACAAAGGGTTGTGATTGGTTGGGAGGAAGAGGAGTTGGATCACAAGAGGTCTATAAATAAGACCCTGCGCCCAACTCTAATTCTAATGAAATTAGACACGCCCCAAGGCTGCCTCTCCCCTCCTTCTCCATGCCATAGTCTCTTCTCCCCTTGCTCTCCACGTCCAAAAGGAGTTTTGGACTTAGGTTGGTGCGATTCAGATCAAGGAAAGGCGATCAAAAGCAAGAAGGCTGCGCTGCTGCAAAGGACGACTGCTGATCTTCAAAAGAGTTTTGAAGATCCTCCAGATCAGATCCAGATCTGATTTTTGGAGGTGTGATAGAGAAGAAGAGGATCTCCAGATCCAACCTGAGTGGATACCGGTAGAGGCCAGGCGCTTGCGTGGCTAGATCCAGAACCTTCCGCTGCAATCAGGATCATCTAACAGGGTAATAGGATTACCCAAATCAGGTAAATTAAATTTGATTTAATTTATCTTATTTTATTTTATTTATTAAAATAATAAGAATCAGATCTAAAATATATCAAGATCTGATTGAGATCAAGAGAAAAATTTTTGAAATATATCTCTTGATCTGATCAGATCTGAACGAACCTGGATCCGGGAAATCAGGATTTCCCTTCAACTGGTATCAGAGCCATGGTTCTAAATTGTTTAGATCTGATTTTAAATTTATTTTAATTAGAAAATAAAGTGATTTCAGATGTCACATGAGATGTGATCAGATCTAAAATCAGAAAAAATTAAAATTAAATGATTTGGATCTAAGATTAGAAGATATGCATGACTAGTTCTAGAATAGAATAGTTCTATAGAATAGTTTTGCATGTCTTTGATTTAATCTGATTAAATCATATTTTAGATCTATTTATTTACTATTTTTTGATATTATAAGTGTTATAATAACATCTGATAAAAATAAATAAAAATTATTTAATTTTAAATATCATATGAGATATGATTGATGCATGTCTAGACTAGTTGTAGAATAGTTCTACATAATTGTCTAGATTAGAATTTATTTTGATTAGATCAATTTAAATCTAATTTTTTAGATTATTATGAGATAATTTAGATCTGAAAACATGCATGATTATGATACATGAGATGTATGCAAAATATGCCATGATTAGATCTAATTTATATATGAGATATATGATATAGATCTATAACTGTTTTGTAGTATTGAATGTTCCTGATTAAGGCGTTCCTCTTGGCCGTCCGGTCATAAGAACGAAGAAGGGTTTAAAGGCCCTCTCTTCCCATTCGATGGGGTGTTCTTATGATGTGTAGGGGTGCTGCGTGTTCGTCCTTAATCAGAAACCCAAAACTTACTTTCTGCAAAACCCTAGATCCTGAAACCCTAGGATTTATTGTGCATATTTTGTTTATGAACCCTACTTAATTAAGAATTAAGTTTATGGAATATTAATTAGGTCTAAAATTGAGAATTTCAGATCTAAGACATATTCATAATACTGGGTTCGGGCTTGGGTAGCTCAATTAGGTCTAAGCGGTTGATCAAACCGAATCAAGAGTTGGTTAGATGGGATCAACAATGCTTAAATTGACCAGCCTAATAGGATTAAGTCTGGGTCAAGATCGAGTCACGATCAAGCAAGACCTAATTAGGCTCAGAGGTTAGAGTCTGGATTGTAGGCTAACCCAATTGGTTCTGACTCAACAATTTGGTGTCTAAGGTAAGTTTGGCACAGACGACCGACTGGTTTTTAATTGGAAGCTACTCGACCTGAATGCGTTCTTGTACGAGTTAATGGCATATTCCTTCCACCGGTCTCACTTACCTGGCCATATCTGTTGACACAGTTCTGATCTGAGGTGGTCAATAATCCGAGCTAACCCATGCCACTAGGTTAGTCATAATTGTTATGACTAAGCCAAGTCTAGTTTAATGAGACCTGAATCAATTCTCCCTAAGAAAAGATTAAGTCTGAGGTCTTCCACCATTGTAGATGTGCGGGCCCTTCCCGGGGTTGATTGTTCTCGGCTGGATACAGTGGCTCAGTTGCACCGGGAAGATGCAACCATGTCTATTAGGCATTGGATGCTATGGGCTGGAGGATGAGTTGGGCTCAATATTTTGGATACGGTGAGAGACTCAATTAGGAACCCAGTCTATGCAAATGGTGGGTCTGACTTAACTAAGGAGTGGATCAATATTCCGGATACGGTGAGATTCATGAATTAGAGACCAAGTTTGGGTGCACCATGATTAGAGAATCATTGAACAAGAGTTGTTCACTCATTGGCTAACCCATCACCAATAACTGTTAGGTGAGGTGATGAGTCAGTTGGTGAGACCGCACCACCCACTAGAAATCATCAATCGCGGAGATTTTCGCATCTCTACAGAGGGAGTGTAGGGATCCGAGAAAATAGTGGGAGCTAATTTGTTTAAAAATAAAATCCCTAAACAAATTGGTCAAGTCAAAATTACAGTATCTAACTAGAATCTTTGACTCTCTACAGGAAAATGTCTGCGTCCAACCCACTTGGCACGTATCCTAGGACACACATAGACTGACTGGACCCAATTATAAAGATTGGCTCAGGAACTACAAAATTATTTTGGGTTCAGAGAAGTTAACACCATGTTTTGGACCAGGACCCTCCCACCTTACCAGCTCGTCCATCCACTGAACAGAGAGCGTCTCTGGAAAAATGGATTGACGAAGATAATAAGGCCAGATACTTACATGTTGGGCTCGATGTCTGATGAGCTCCAGCGCCAACATGAAGATATCGGGACTGCTCGCCAAATGTTGGCTCACCTGCAGGAGATGTTTGGTGAACAGAGTCGCGCAGCCAAATATCAAGTCACGAAATGACTTTTTAAGGCTAAGATGCGTGATGGGCAGTCAGTCCAAGATCACTGTCTGACAATGATCAAGGACATGGAAGAGCTTGAGAAGCTCGGTGTGAAGTTGGACTTGGATCTGCAGAACGATATTATTCTGCAATCCTTGACTGATGCATATGGGCAATTCATCATGAATTACCACATGCATAAACTTCAAAATTCCTTGGCCGAGTTGAATGAATATGCTGGTTACCGCTGAGCTTTCTATGAAAGGTTCTAAAGGCTCAGTTCTTGCTATGGAACGGACTTCTTCCAAAAGAAAGTCTTATGGAAAGAAAAAGAAGTCTGTGAAAAAGCAAAAGGTGGAAGGATCAAAGAAGAAGAAGGCAGAACCGAAGAAGAAGGTCGATGGCAAAGGAAAGTGTTTCCATTGCAACAGCGACGGCCATTGGAAGCGGAACTGCCCTACTTACCTGGCCACCCTGAAAGAACAAGAAGGAAGGTCCTTCTGGAGGTATGCTCGTTATTGAGTCTAACCTTACGGTTTCTTCTGCATCCAGTTGGGTGCTTGACTCTGGTTCTAGTGCTCATCTGTGCACTTCTATGCAGGGTCTTGAGGATAGCAGGAGGCTGAGGGATGGAGACATGATCCTACGCATCGGTAATGGAGCAAGAGTTGCTGCAGTAGCCGTGGGAACATACCCTCTTCGATTACCATCTGGTTTAGACTTAGTTTTAAAAGACTGTTATTATGTGCCTGCAGCTAGCAGGAATTTGATTTCTGTTTCATGCTTAGCACAAGAAGGTTATGTGATCACCTTCTTTAAGGACCATTGTAACATTCTTTATGAAAGAAATAAAATTGCAAATGGTTTCCTTGTTAATGGTCTTTATCAGTTGCATATTGATGTACCTGTTTTAACTATCGAGCAAAACGTGAATGCCAAACGACCTAGGGATAGTCCAAACGACAGATATCTATGGCACCTGAGATTAGGTCATATAGCAGAAGATAGGATTAACAAATTGGAGAAAAATGGGCTATTGAGTCCATTGACTTTTGAGTCATATCCAACTTGTGAATCTTGTCTTCAAGGCAAAATGACTAAACTCCCTTTTGTTGGACATGGGGAGAGGGCCACAGATCTCCTTGCCCTAGTACATACTGATGTGTGCGGCCCATTTGATGTGCCGGCTAGAGGCAATTTTGTCTACTTCATTACCTTTACCGATGATCTGTCTAGGTATGGGTATGTGTATCTTATGAGACACAAGTCTGAAGCCTTTTGAAAAGTTCAAAGAATTCAGACATGAAGTAGAAAAACAAACTGGAAAACCCATTAAGGTTCTTCGATCAGATCGAGGAGGTGAATACCTTAGCCGGGAATTCCTAGACTATCTTAAGGAAAATGGCATAGTCTCTCAATGGACTCCACCAGGAACACCTCAACTCAACGGGGTTTCAGAACGGAGAAATCGGACTCTATTGGATATGGTTCGATCCATGATGAGCTTCACAGACCTCCCTGATTTTCTTTGGGGACATTCATTATTAACTTCAATCTTATCTTACTGAATAGGGTTCCCTCTAAAACCGTTCCTACCACACCGTATGAGATATGGCACGGTAAGAAACCAAGTCTGAGTCATCTCAGAATTTGGGGTTGTCCGGCTCATGTCAAAAGACAACAAGCGGACAAGTTAGAGTTTAGGTCCTTTAGAGCTCGATTCATAGGATATCCTAAAGAGTCATTAGGATACTATTTCTACATTCCAGAAGACCACAATGTGATTGTGAGTCGACATGCCATCTTTCTTGAAAAATAGTTTATTCAAGATAGTGGCATTGGAAAGCAGATTAAGCTTGATGAGAAAGTCTCACAAGCAGAACGAGCTAAGGACCAAGTGGAACCAAATCAGGTTGAGCCAATAAGAACACTACCTCCTCCACCTCGTAGATCGGAAAGAGTTTCCCGTCCCCCTGAAAGATACTTAGGTATTATTTCAGAGGATGTAGAGGAAATGTTCCTCATAGGTAATGGTGCTCATGGTGATGATCCCAAAACCTACAACGAGGCGATATCAGATATCGACTCCGAGAAATGGCTTGAGGCAATGAAGTCAGAGAATCGACTCGATGCACTCAAACCAAGTCTGGACCTTGGTAGATCCACCAGAAGGTATAGTACCTATTGGGTGTAAATGGATCTTCAAGAGAAAGATTGGTGCAGATGGGAATGTGGAGACATTCAAGGCTAGACTGGTGGCAAAAGGTTATAGTCAACGTGAAGGCATTGACTATCAGGATACCTTTTCCCCGGTAGCTATGCTAAAATCCATCCGCACATTGCTTGCTGTTGCAGCCTATTTCGATTATGAAATATGGCAAATGGACGTGAAAACGGCATTCCTAAATGGATATCTTGAGGAAGATATCTATATGGAACAGCCGCTAGGTTTCACATCCAGTGATACTGATCACAAGGTTTGCAAGCTGCAAAGGTCCATATATGGACTTAAGCAAGCATCTCGGAGCTGGAACACTCGTTTCAATGATGTGATCAAAAAGTTTGGTTTCATCAAAAATGAAGAGGAACCATGTGTTTTCAAAAGGGTCAGTGGGAGCGCTGTTGTCTTCCTCGTATTGTACGTGGATGACATCCTCCTTATTGGGAATGATATTCCCATGTTGACATCAGTCAAGATGTGGTTGTCCAAGGAATTCTCCATGAAAGACCTAGGTGAAGCATCCTTTATTCTAGGAATTAAGGTCTATAGGGATAGACCGAATAGGATGCTAGGACTTTCACAGAAGATGTACATAGAGGAAGTACTAAAGAGGTTTAGTATGGAAAACTCTAAGAGGGGATTAATACCCTTCAGACATGGTATTCATCTTTCCAAGAAGATGTGCCCCAGCACACCTGAGGAAATAGAACGCATGAGCAAGATCCCTTATGCTTCTGCAATAGGGAGCCTCATGTATGCCATGCTATGTACACGACCTGATATAGCCCATGCTGTGAGTGTCACAAGCAGATATCAGTCAAATCCAGGTGAAGAACACTGGACTTCTGTGAAATGTATCCTTAAGTACTTGAGAAGAACTAAGGATATGATGTTGGTCTTTGGTAACGGAGAACTCCAAGTTCCAGGGATACACAGACTCGGACTTCATGTCCGATATAGATGATCGAAAGTCGACATCTGGCAGACTGTTTGTGCTGGAAGAGTTCCTAAGCAAACGGTGATACCATCTCATCCGCGATTACCTTGAGAAAGGTTACGTTGAGGTCAAGAGAGTCAACTCCGCAGATAATGTGGCAGACCCACTTACAAAGCCGTTGGGCCAGCAGAAGATCGAAGCCCACCTTGAGAAGATGGGACTTAGACTTGTAGCCAATTGGCTTTAGGACAAGTGGGAGATTGTTAGATATATGTGCCCTAGAAGCCAGAATTGGCTGACACTTGTAATACACTTCTAGGGGCAAAATTATAATTTTGACTATAATTAATAAAATGGGTTATTTTCTATCACACATGTGTATTTAGTGTCTGTGATACATCCTTTGAGTTAATGGTAATGATAATTCATATTTTCAAGAGTTGAAAATTTAAGACATGAATAATCATTATTAACTCATAAACAGCTCCCGACCATAGGATCATCACGAGGATGGTGATTGATCCGGAAGGTTGGTGTACGATCGCTTCTCTTTAGTAGATGAGTCTTGAGTCTACGGTGTGGAGACACCGGAGCGAGAGTACAGGTACTCGTTAGAGAACGAGGGCACTGAGCGTGACCACCTCGAGTAGTCATTAGGAAGTCTACCTTCTCGTCAATGACTGACTCGATGCTGCAGTAGTGTGTCTGGTTCTTTGACCTGAGATGCATCGGCAGTTCACCTTGAGGGTGTTATAGTTTGACTACACCATTACTCGGTCTCCTAGCCATATGGAACCCTGAGGTGTATGTTGGCTATAGCATGTTCATTGTAGGAACTGGATTGCATCAAGATGGAATCTATCTACCTCGGTGGTAGAGGAGCAGCCCTATGATGATCATGAGAATCAAGTCCAGAAATCCATGGCCATGGTAGAGTGAAATAATAGAAAGAGTTTCTATTTAGATTTTCACATTGGACTCGAATCGAATGATTACATCATATGACAGAGACTAGGGTTTGACGAGTTCACCTTAACCCTAATCTGATCGGGGCTCAAGATAGAAGAACTTAATCACACAGGTAGCTGCACCAAGAGGTTCGCATTCAGCTCTGATGGGTTGCCACCATATACTGCTAGGTGTCACTGGTGGATTTTGGGAGCAATTAGAATGATTTAGATGATCGATCATTCTAGCTGTTCGAATCAGAAGAGTTCTGATCCATCGAAAGGAGTTTCGATGATGTCTATGATAGAGATCATGACATATCCCATTACCATACAGAACTGAACCTAACTGGGTCACACAAACAAGGGTTTGAATCTGGTGATCATCAATTGAACTGATCTAGTTCAATTGATCTGAATGAGATTCAATTAGGTTCAAGGAAATCGTGCTAGCACTCGATTGAACCTAACGTTCTTCTTTTACTATCATAAATAAGTTGTCCTGACTGAGCCAAAGGAGTTTGTGCTCAATCAGAGGCCTTCATATGGTCTGACTGGAGGTTGTCCAAGTCAGAATAGGTTGTCTTATTTGTAAGACATTACCTGCCATTTTTGGTCACCTGCCATTTCTTGTTCTTTGACTTTGGTCAAAAGTCTACCTTTGACTGGTCAAACGTTGACCATTGACCCTTTGACTTTTGACCACATGTCATGCACCTATTGGAGAGCTGGTGGGGGCCTGTCCCCCTGCCAGAACCTGGCAAGGAGAAGGGCGCACGCCAAGGGTGGCGTGAGCCCAAGTAGGAGGCGCCTAGGAGTCCTTGTTGGACAAGGACTCCACCTCCCTTTTGGATTCCAATCAGAGTTCTACTAAGAATCCAGTTTGACTGGTCTTAGGCGCCCTCTAAGGAGGAATCCAGGGGTCTCTATTCCAACCAATCAGATTTAGATCTGATTTCACAAAGGGTTGTGATTGGTTGAGAGGAAGAGGAGTTGGATCACAAGAGGTCTATAAATAAGACCCTGCGCCCAACCCTAATTCTAATGAAATTAGACACGCCCCAAGGCTGCCTCTCCCCTCCTTCTCCATGCCATAGTCTCTTCTCCCCTTGCTCTCCACGTCCAAAAGAGTTTTGGACTTAGGTTGGTGCGATTCAGATCAAGGAAAGGCGATCAAAAGCAAGAAGGCTGCGCTGCTGCAAAAGGACGACTGCAGATCTTCAAAAGAGTTTTGAAGATCCTCCAGATCAGATCCAGATCTGATTTTTGGAGGTGTGATAGAGAAGAAGAGGATCTCCAGATCCAACCTGAGTGGATACCGGTAGAGGCCAGGCGCTTGCGTGGCTTAGATCCAGAACCTTCCGCTGCAATCAGGATCATCTACAGGGTAATAGGATTACCCAAATCAGGTAAATTAAATTTGATTTAATTTATCTTGTTTTATTTTATTTATTAAAATAATAAGAATCAGATCTGAAATATATCAAGATCTGATTGAGATCAAGAGAAAATTTTTGAAATATATCTCTTGATTTGATCAGATTTGGACGAACCTGGATCGGAAAATCAGGATTTCCCTTCACAAAGGTGGCGGCATGAAAGGATAAGGAAGAGTCCAGGGCGCCTAAGACTCTTCCCTTAAGAGTTTGATCCAAATCAAACTCTATCTTAACCCAATCTAGGCACCTCTAAAAATCACCAAATTTGGCACACACAAAGTATAACTCAAGCCCTATCACACATCTAAAAATTAGAGGAAAAAAATTCTTAAAAAATTTTCTAGAAAGCTCTGATCCTATGACCCTCAATTCTCTTAATTAGGTCAACTATTGACCCTAGTCCAATTGCATTTTAGAATGGATTTATTTCTAGAATTAATCTGACCTGGACAAGTTCCAGCTAGATGAAAATAAATCCATTTACAATCCAGGAATGAGTCAAATCAAATTTGACTCAACAGAGATAGATCAGAAAAATTATAGAAGGAGAATGTTAGGCTCAATCGTGTGCTAGCATGATTTTCTTGAATCTGATTGGATCTAATCCAAATCAATCGAACAAAGAAAGCCCAATTGATCGCATCCAGATCCAAACCCTTGTTTGTATGATTCAGTTAGATTCAATTTTGTATGTTAATGGGATATGTCACGATCTCGATCATCAACATCAATACCTTTCGATGGACTAGAACTTTTCTAATTCACATAATTAGAATGATCAATCATCAAGATCATTATAATTGCTCCCAAAATCCATCAAGACACCTAGTAGTATATGGTGGCAACCCATCAGAACTGAAAGCAAACCTCTCGATGTAGCTACTTGTGTGATTGGATTCTTCTATCTTGAGCCCCAACAGGATTAGTGTTAAGGTAAACTCATCTAACCCAACATCCGTCACATAAATTAATCATTCGATTCAAGTCCGATGTGAAATCCTAATAAAAACTCTTTCTATCATCTTCACACTACCATGGCCATAGGCTTAAAAACTTGATCTCATGATCATCATAGGACTACTCCTCATCTACCGAGGTAGATATATCCTCTATTGGTGTAATCCAATTCCTACAATGAACATGCTATAACCAACATACACCTTAGGATTTTGAATGACTAAGAGATCGAGTTATGGTGTAGTCAAACTATAATCCCCTCAAGGTGAACTATCAATGCACCTTAGATCAAAGAACCAAACACACCACTGCAACATCGAGCCAGTCATCGACGAGAAGGTAGACTCCCTTATGACTGCTCGAGGTGGTCACGCTCAGTGCCCTCGTTAATGAGTATCTATACTCTCGCTCTAATATCTCCACACCATAAACTCAAGATTCATCTATCCTAAGAAAGCGATCATATACCAACCTTTTGGATTGATCACCATCTTCGTGATGATCCTATGGTTAGAAGCAATTTATGAGTTAATTATGAAAATTCATGTATTAAATTTTTAACTCTTGAAAAAATAAATTGTCATTAACATTAACTCATAGAATGTATCACAGACACTTTAAATACACACACTATGATAGAAAATAATTTTTTTATTAATTTATAGTTAAAATTATAAAATTGTCTCTAGAAGTGTATTACAAGTGTTTAGCCAATCTAGCTTCTAGAGCATACATCTAATAAACTCCTACTTGATCTAAAGCCAATTGGCTATAAATCTAAGTTTCATCTTCTTAAGATGCACTTCGATCTTCTACTATCCCAACGACTTCATTAGTAGGTCAGCCACATTGTCTGTGATGTCAATTCTCTTGATCTCGACGTATCCCTTCTCGAGGTAATCGTAGATTAGGTGGAATCATCGCTCTATGTGCTTGGATTTATAGTGAGACCTCAGGTCATTAGCAAGAGCTATAGTGCCATTATTATCACAGTATAGAGGGACGGCATTCGATGGCATCACTCCAAGCTCTACAGTGAACTTTTTATACCAAAATGCCTCCTTCACAGCTTCTAATGCGGTGATGTATTCTGCTTCCATTGTTGAGTATGCAATCACTATTTGCTTGAAACTCTTCCAACTGACAACACCACCATTGCACACAAACAAACTTTCAGATGTCAACTTTCGATCATCTATGTTGGACATAAAATTCGAGTCTATATATTCCTAAACCTGGAGTTCTCCATTACCAAAGACTAGAAACATATCCTTAATCCTTCTCAAGTATTTAAGGATACATTTCACAGAAGTTCAGTACTCTTCATCTGGATTCAACTGATACCTACTCGTGACACTCATAGCATGGGAAATATCAGATCGTGTATATAGCATGGCATATATGAGGCTCCCTATTACCAAAACATAAGGGATCTTGCTCATGCGTTCAATCTCCTCAGGTGTACTAGGGCACATCTTCTTGGAGAGATGAATGCCATGTCTAAAGGGTACAAGATCCCTTTTGGAGTTTTTCATACTAAACCTCTTTAGCACCTCCTCTATGTACATCATGTATGAAAGTTCTAGCATCCTATTTGGTCTATCTCTATAGATCTTAATTCCCAGAATAAAGAATGCTTCTTCTAGGTCTTTCATAGAGAACTCTTTAAATAATCATATTTTAATCATGGTCAATATGAAAATATCATTTTCAATTAGGAGGATATCATCTACGTACAGTACGAGGAAGACAACAGCACTCCCACTAACCTTTTTGAAAATATATGGCTCCTTCACATTTTTGATGAAACTAAATGATTTGATCACATCATTCAAATTAGCATTCTACCTTCAAGATACTTTCTTAAGTCCATATATGGACCTTTGCAGCTTGCACACCTTGCGATCACCATCACTGGATGTGAAACCAAGTGGTTATTCAATATAGATATCTTTCTCAAGATATCCATTTAAGAATGCTGTTTTCATGTCTATCTACCATATTTCATAATTGAAATAGGCTACAACAGCAAGCAATATGTGGATGGATTTAAGCATGGCTACTGACGAAAAGGTATCCTGATAGTCAATGCCTTTGCACTGACTATACCCTTTTGCTATAAGCCTAGCTTTGAATGTCTCTACATTTCCATTGGTACCTATCTTTCTCTTAAAGATCCATTTACATCCAATAGGTACTATACCTTCAAGTGGATCTACCAAGGTCTAGACTTGGTTAGAGCGTATTGAGTCAATTTCTGACCTCATTTTCTCTAACCATTTTTCGGAGTCGATATCTAATATTGCCTCATCATAGGTTTTGGAATCATCACCATGAACCCCATTTTTCATGAGAAATATTTCTTCTACATCCTCTGAAATAGTACTTAAGTATCTTTCAAGAGAATGGAAAATCCTAGTTGATTTTTGAGGTGGAGGAGATAGTATTTAGACTGGCTCAATCTGATTGGGTTCCATAGATTTCTTAGCTCGTTGCTCTTGGGAGACTTTCTTCTTGAACCTGATTTGTCTTCCGATGCCACCATCTTGAATGAATTATTTTTCAAAAAAAATGGCATGTCGGCTCATAATCACATTGTAGTCTTCTAGAAGATAGAAATAATATCCTAATGACTCTTTAGGATATCTAATGAACTAAGTTCTAAAAGACCTAGATTCTAACTTGTCTGTCTGCTGTCTCTTGACATGAGCTGGACAATCCCAAATTATGAGGTGACTCAGATTTGGTTTCTTACCATGCCATATCTCATACGGTGTGATGGGAATGGTTTTAGAAGGAATCCCATTGAGTAAATATATAGCAGTCATTAAACTATATCCCTAAAAAAACTCTGGAAGATCCATGAAGCTCATCATGGATCGGACCATATCTAATAGGGTCCGATTTCTTCATTCTGAAATCTCATTCAGTTGAGACATTCCAGGTGGAGTCCATTGTGAGACTATGCCATTATCCTTAAGATAGTCTAGAAATTTTCAACTAAGGTATTTACCTCCTCGATCTGATCAAAGAAGCTTAATGAATTTTTCTATTTATTTTTCTACTTTAAGTCTGAATTTCTTGAACTTTTCAAAGGCTTCAGACTTATATCACATCAAATACATATACCCATATCGAGATAAATCATCGATAAAGATGATGAAGTAGATATAATTGCCTTTGACTAGCACATCAAATGGGCTGCACACGTTTATGTAACAAGTAGGTTTGTGGCCCTTTTCCCGGGTCCTACAAAAAGGAGCTTAGTCATTTTGCTATGAAGGCGTGATTCACAAATCGGATAAGACTTGAAAGTTAACGAACTCAATAGCCTAGATTTTTTCAATTTGTTAATCCTGTCTTCCGCTATATGACCTAGCCTAAGGTGCCAAAGATACCTATCATTTAGACTATCCCTAGGTTATTTTGATCTTATGGCATTCATGTTTTTCTCGATATTGAAAATAGAAATATCAATATATAACTAGTAGAGACCATTAATAAGAAAATCACTTATAATTTTATTTTTTTTAAAAAAAATATTATAATGATCCTTAAGAAAACTAATTACATAGCCTTCTTGCACTAAACATGAAATAGAAATCAAATTCCTGCTTGCTATAGGCACATAAAAATAGTTCCTAAGTACTAAATCTAATCCTAACGATGGTCAAAGAGGGTAGGTTCTCAAGACCACAACAGCAACTCTTGCTCCTTTTTCGACGTGCAGGACAACCTCCTACTCTTCTTAAGATCCTGCATAAAAGTGCACAAATAAACACCAGAACCAAAGTCAAGCACCCAACTGGATGCAGAAGAAATCATTAGATTAGATTCAATTATGAGCATACCTCTAGAAGGACCTACCTCCTTGTTCTTCAGGCTGGCCAGGTATAGAAGGTAGTTCCACTTCCAATGACTGTCGATGTTGAAATGGAAACATTTATCCTTGTCAGTGGCCTTCTTCTTTGGCTCGCCTTCTTCTTCTTCCCACCTTCCATCTTCTACTTCTTCGCGGTCTTTTTCTTCTTTTCAAAAGACTTTCTCTTAAAATAAGTCCACTCCATAGCAAGTACTGAGCCTTTAGAATCTTTCATGGAAAGCTCAGTAGTGACCAGCATATTCATAAGCTCAGCCAAGGTATTTTACAGTTTATGCATATGGTAGTTTATGATGAACTGCCCATACGCATCAATCAAGAACTGTAGGATTATATCAATCTACAAATCCTGATCTAACTTGACATCGAGCTTCTCAAGCTTTTCTAAGTTCTTAATTATATCAGATAATGATCTTGGACCGACTGTCCATCATGCATTTATGCCTTAAAAAGTCTTCTAGTGACTTGGTATTTAGCTACGCAACTCTATTCACCAAACAACTCTTGCAGATGAGCCAACATTTGATGGCTAGTCTTTATATCCTCATGTTGGCACTGGAGCTCATCAAATATTGAGTCCAACATGTAATACCTGGCTTTATTATCATCATCCATCCATTTTTTTAGAGATACTCTCTGTTCAATGGATGGAAGGGCTAGTAAAGTGAGAGGATCTTATTCCAATACATAAGTCAACTTCTCAGAATCCAAAATAATTTTGAAGTTCTGGAGCCAATCCTTGTAGTTGGATCCAGTTAGTCTATGGGTGTCCAGGATATGGGCTAGTGGGTTGGACGCAGATATTTTTCTCTAGAGAGTCAAAGTTTCTAGTTAGATTTTATAATTAGACTTAATCAATTTATTTAAAAATTTTATTTTTAAATAAATTAGGCTTCTACTATTTACTCGAATCCCTATACTTTCTTGATAGAGATGCGAAAATCTCCATGATCTATGATTTCTAGTGGATGGTGCAGTCCCACCGACTGGCTCACCACCTCACCTAACAGTTATTGATGATGGGTCAATCCATGAGTGGACAACTCTTATCCAATGATTCTCAAATCATAGTGCATCCAAACCTAATTTTTAATTCATAAATTTCACCGTATTCGGAATATTGATCCACTTCTTAGTTAAGTCAGACCCATCATTTGCACAAATTAGATTTTTGATTGGGTTCCTCACCGTATCTAAAATATTGAGTCCAACCCATCCTCCAACCCATAGTATCCAATACCTAATAGACATGGTTGTGTCTTTCTGGTGCAACTGAACCACTGTATCCAATCGAGAACAACTAACCCCGAAAAGAACCCGCACATCTATAATGATGAAAGACCTATGACTTAATATTTTCTTAAAAAAATTTAATTCAGATCTCTTTAAACTTGACTTAACTTAGTCATAATAATTATGACTAACCTAGTGACATGGGTTAGCTTGAATTATTAGCCATCTCAAATCAGAACTAGGTCGACACAAATAGCCAGATAAGTAAGACTGGTGGAAGGGATATGCCATTAACTCGATAAAAAAGCATTTAGATCAAGTAGCTTTCAATTAAAAACCAATCGACCATATCTACCAAACTTACCTTAGACACCAAATTATTGAATCAAAACTAATCGGGTTAGCCTACAATCCAGGCTCGAACCATGGAGCTAAATTAGATCTTGACTTGGTTAACCATATTTGAATGTGAGTCAACCTTGATCCAGACTTAATCCTTTTGGGCTGTTCAATTCTAAGCACTCTTAATCCCATCTAACCAACTCTTGATTTGGTTTGATCAACCGTTAGACCTAATTGAGCTACCCAAGCCTGAATCCAATTTTATGAAGGTATTTTAGATCTAAAAATTCATAATTTTTAGACCTAATTGATTTTATAATTTTAATTCTTAATTAAGTTTGGGTTCATGAACAAAACATATATCAAAATTCTAGGATTTTAGGATCTAGAATTTTGCAAAAAAGTAAGTTCTTATTTTTGATTAAGAATGAACACACAGCACCCCTACATACCATAGGAACATCCCATCGAATGGAAAGAGAAGACCTTTAAATCCTACTTTATTCTTATGTCTGGATGGCTAAGGGAAATGCCTTAATCAAAAATATATTTTTTACTATAAAATAAGTTAGATCTAAATCATATATCGCATATACAATTAATGATCTAATCTATACATGCCTTGCATACATCTCATATATCATAACTTAATTAAACATGTATGCTTTCAGATCTGATATATCACATATAATATCTAAAAAATAGAATTTAAATTAATCACATCAAAATAAAATTATTCTAGACAGTTCATAGAACTATTCTACAACTAGTCTAAGCATGCATCTTTCATATCTCATATGAATAAATTAAAAATTAAAAATTATATTTTTTTTATTTTTTAGATCTAATTATAATATTTATAATATCAAAAAAATAAAAATAAAATATATCTAAAATTATATTTAATTAAATTAAAAATATGATTACACTAGACTACAAATAGAACTATTCTATACCTAGTCTAGTCATGCATCTCATACACTATAGATCTAAATTATTTAATTTTTAATTTTTTAATTTTAGATCTAATCATATCTGATGTGATATTTAAAATTTTTTAATATCAAATCATAAATAAAAATAAAATTAGATCAAAAATAGATCTATAGAACTGCTAACGTAGCTCTAATACCAGTTGAAGAAAAAATCATGTTTTCCATCATAGGATCATTCATATTTGATTAGATCTGAAGAGATATTTCAAAAGAAAATTCTAAAAATTTTAATCAAATCTGAGACAACTTGGATCTGATCCTATAGATCTGATATTAAAACTAAAATTAAAATTAAATTTGATATAATTTTCTTACCTTGGTTGGGTAAATTGCTTTTACCCTGCCGATGATCTATTGTCACCCAGGGTTCTAAATGTAGCCATGTAATTGCCTGGCCTCTACCAGAGTCTACTCAGGCTAGATCTAGACATGCTCTCCGTATGGATCTAATCTCAATAGATTAGATCTACATCTGATTTGTGAAGCCTTCAAACAAACTTTGAAGGCAGCACCCTATCTCTTGATCTAGATCGCCCTGTCTTGTTTTATCTTCAGCTTTTCTCAACTTTTGATGGCTGAAACATCACCAAATCTAGTGTCGACCTAGAGAAGAGAGGAAGGAGATCTAGATAGGGCATGGAGGAGATTTATGGTGGCAGCATATGGGCATGGTGATCAAAGGATTAAAGCCCTAGGGCATATAGTCTTTAAATATATAAACTCCTGCACCACATTAGAGTCTCATTTCATCAAGCAATCAAATTGCTTGATAACTTAGGACTCTAGAGATGATAGGCCACATCCCCAACCTGATTTATATTAGGTTTGGTTGACCAAAAATATCTCCAAAGGTGGCGGCATGAAAGGATAAGGAAGAGTCCAGGGCACTTAGGACTCTTCCCTCAAGAGTTTGATCCAAGTCAAACTCTATCTTAACCCAATCTAGGCACCTCCAAAAATTGCCAAATTTGGCAAACCCAAAGTATGACTCAACCCCTATCATGTATCCAAAAATTAGAGGAAAAGAATTCCTAAAAAATTTTCTAAAAGGCTCTGATCCTGTGACCCTCAATTCTCTTAATTGGGTCAATTATTGACCCTAGTCCAATTGCATTTTAGAATGAATTTATTTCTAAAATTAATCTAACCTAGATAAGTTTCAGCCAGATAAAAATAAATCCATTTACAATCTAGGGATGAGTCAAATCAAATTTGACTCAATAGAGATAGATCAGAAAAACTATAGAAGGAGAATGTCGGGCTCAATCATGTGCTAGCATGATTTTCTTGAACTTGATTGGATCTAATCCAAATCAATCAAACTAAGTAAGCCTAATTGATCACATTTAGATCCAAATCTTTATTTGTATAAACCAATTAGATTCAGTTTTATATGATAATAGGATATATCGCGATCTCTATCATCGACATCATTGAAATATCTTTCGATGGATCAAAACTTTTTCAATTCATACAATTAGAATGATCGATCATCAAGATCGTTCTAATTGCTCCCAAAATCTATCAGTGATACCTAGTAGTATATGGTAGCAATCCATCAGACCTGAAAGTGAATCTCTCAGTGTAGCTATCTGTGTGATTGGGTTCTTCTATCTTGACCCCAGATAGGATTAGGGTTAAGGTGAACTCATCAAACCCAACATCCATCATATGAATTATGTTGGAAATTATGTTCCAAAGTTAATCATTAGCCTATTGACGATTGAGATATTATAATTAATTTATTAATTAATAAAAAATATTTTGGCATCTTTTTTCATCATAAGTTTATATCTTTTAATGAACACCACTATTGTGATGAAGTTCTTAGGACTATTTAGTTTCGATAAAAAGAGAATTTATCGATTAGTCCTTAAATTTATTCATGATCAAATGATAGACTATTAATTAGGACAACAGCGTCTATCGAGCATAGATCACTATATGCCATATAGGTTGGTTGTCCTCTTAACCAAGATGTGTGAAGACACTGGTATGGCATACAAGTGAGATGTATGGATACATTATCATTGAATGTGACTAACTCCAGAGCATTTTGCTGTCAAGAATGTCTTTGATGAATATAGGTATAAGTATCCCTTAGACCTGAGATCACCTCAGTGACTTGCAAGCAACTCACTGTGCTTTGATACCGGACTAACTGAATTTCTAATTTAGCAATGAAAGACTTCTGGGCATAGTCAAGTACTTGCAAAGTTGAAGTATGATCAAAATGAAATTGACCACTCCAAGAGTTGGAGAAGAATGTATCACCGTATTTCAGTATAGCAAAACCTTGGCTAGGGTAATCCATCAGATGGATTTGGTATTTTGAAATACAATGTGGGCAACCTGATCAGAGTTGACAATTGAACTTTGACGTGTCCTACGAGCATTATGGTCAAGGGGATGAATTATATGGAAACTATATCCGCATGGGTTCTAAGGATGGTGTTCTACACCTTCGAGCTATCCGACCGTTGGATATCATTGCTAGATGGTCACTTCGATTGGTATAAAAATTTATTCTTATGCTACCGACTTAGGTTCGAACCTATGAGATCACATACATTAGAGCTTACAATCTGATCGGATGGTTGATCAATGATTAAGAATCGTTCTAGGGTTAAACAATCAATACGATTGGTGTTTAACCTAGTGGAAGTGTTGCAGAAGGATCGATTAGTAATTAAATTGCTAATTAACTTAATTTAATTAATTAATAGATTAAGATTAAATCTAATTAAATATAATTTAATTATATTTAGTTTTGACATGATTGGATTAAGTTTAATTGATTTATTGGATAAGCCAAGTACAAGGAAGAACTAGTCCTAGTCTAACTAGGACTCGAATTAATCTAATTTTTTAATTTGATTAAAAAATAAATTAGAATTAAATGTAATTTAATCTAATTTAATTAAGTTCTTAAATAGGTTAGGATCTTATTTAATTGAATTATTTTAATTTTGATTTTATTCTAAGGGGATATATTAAGAATTGACTTAATTGAGAGTATCTCACATCTAAAACCTCTTCTCCTCCTTCTTCTCTTTAGAAGAGTCCAATCTAGAAGAAAGGAGGCATCTGATCAACCATCGAAGAAAGATCAATGCAGTACTAGCATACTATGCTTATTTCCAGCATCTGAATTTCTGATCATGATCGTGGGCTCGTGTGGACGACTCCTAGAGGTCGAATGTGTGTACGGCTTGCAACTTCATCTTTAATCCCAGATCAATGAGTTAGAGTGTCTAACTCACTCAAGTAATAGATCTGATCTATTATTTTTTTCATACATGTATGAGATGTAGTATAGATCTAGGTTGATGTGATCAACCTTTCCTTCTTGTTTATTTTTGATTTTAGATTTAAATTCCATGCAATAATCATATAATATGATCTTACATTTAGGAATTATCTGATATTTAGAATTAATTAGATTAATTTTGAGTCTTCTATTATTGATCTAGAAAAAGTTTCAAGATCTAGCCCTGAAATCCTAGATTTGTTCCAACATTATCGTCTGAGCCACATGGGAGATAGAGGGCTGAAGGAGCTGAGCAAAAAGAGACTGATCTCTAATCTAGGTGGAGAAGTTTCTAAACTTTGTGAGCCATGCCAAATGAAAAATAGAAAAGAGTTCAGTTTGCGGTCAACACAGCCCGCACGGCAGCCCCACTGGATCTAGTTCACATGGATGTGTGGGGATCGACTTCGATTTCAACCAGAAATGGAGCAAGATGCTTGATGATCCTGATAGATATTTTTTCAAGAAAAGTTTGGATCTATTTTATGAGAAATAAATTAGAAGTCTTCATCAAATTCAAGGTTTGAAAGGCCGAGGTGGAGAAGGAACAGGACAGAAGTGTGAAGTGTTTGAGGTCTGACAACGGTGGAGAATACACTAGCAAGAAGTTTCAAGTCTTTTGTGAGGAGTGTGGCATCAAAAGATACTTTTCGATGAAGAAAACTTCTCAGCCAAATGGGGTGGCTGAGAGAATGAATAGGACCCTTATGGAGAAAGCAAGATGCATAAGGCTACAGTCAGGGCTTCCTAAGATATTCTAGGTAGATTCAGTGGATGCAGCCTACTATCTAGTGAATCGATCACCTCACACCAGGTTAGATGAAAAAATTTTAGAGGAGAAATAGTCTAGAAGGTGTATAAACCTGAACCATCTAAGGGTGTTTGAGTGCACGGCATTTGTGCACATCGATGCTGGTGAGTGGAGCAAATTGGATGCCAAGGCAAAGAAGATGGTGTTCTTGGGATATCCACGAGGTGTTAAGGGATACCGGCTGTGGGGTCCCTTAGAGAAGAAGGTCATCATTAGTAGGGATGTGGTCTTTGATGAAAACTCAGTTCTACATAGGCGAGATGGCATGAAAGGATAGCAGGAGCAGCAAATGGTCCAGCAAGATAGTGCTGGACAACTAATCTCTTATTCTATTTTGCCACTTGCAGGTGCACCGAGAGGACTTGAGTTTTAGATAGAGGATTCTTCAAAAAAATATCCATAAGTGGAGAGGATTGAAATAGTGGTTAGAAGCCAGAAAGACCAACGAAAGCATGCTGGATCAAGGATCGATATCGGCATTACACTGCACAAGCCAAAGAGGAACGTGCGATAGCCAAATCAATATGGCTTTAAAGATTGGTATCATACACCCTGGTGATAGTGAATGGAGACCCCTATACCTATGAGGAGGCTGTAGAGAGCCAAGACAAAGATAGGTGGGTTCAAACTTTGGCTAAGGAAATGCAGTCTCTCCAAAAGAATCAGACGTGGCATTTGGCACAACTACCACAGGGGAAGAAACCCATTGGATGCAAATGGATTTTTCAATGAAAAGAGGGGCCTTCAAAGTAGGGAGGTGTCAGGTACAAAGCAAGATTGGTGGCCAAAGGGTACTCACAGAAGGAAGACATCGATTTCAGCAAATTTTTCTCTCTGATCATCAAGCATATGTCTATCAGGATGCTGCTGAGCATTATTGCAACTCAGGAATTGGAGTTAGCACAGATAGACGTTAAGACAGCATTTCTCCATGGATATTTAGAGGAGAGCATCTATATGTAGTAGCCACCAGGGTTCACAGAGCCTAGAATAGAAGAGAAGGTATGTTTGCTACAGAAGTCATTGTACGAGCTGAAGCAGTCGCTGAGGCAGTGGTACAAATGCTTCGATACCTTCATGAGGAGCATCGACCTTTCTAGGTATAAATTTGATCCTTATGTGTATGTTCAATCTTTGGAGGATGGGTCTAGGATGTTCTTACTGTTGTATGTAAATGATATGCTGATAGCATGCAAGAATAAGAAAGTTATGCAAGAACTTAAGGCTGCATTATCTCGGGAGTTTGAGATGAAGGATTTTGGACCTGCGAGGAAGATCTTAGGCATGAAAATTCTCAAAGATCAGGATAAGAAGGTACTGCATTTATCCCAGGATGGTTACACTCGAAAGGTCTTAGAAAAATTTGGGATGAAAAAAGTCAAATCGGTAGCGCTACCACTTGCCGATAATTTCAAACTTTCAAAGACTATGTCACCACAAACTGAGAAGAAGATTCTAGATATGGAGAGAATCCCATATGCTACTGGTGTGGGAAGTTTGATGTACACCATGGTGTGTTGTAGGCCAAACATAGCCCAGGCAGTAAGTTAGGTGAGTAAATTCATGGCACAACCTAACAGGAAGCACTGGCAAACACTGAAGAATATCTTTAGATATTTGGTGGATACAGTTGGAGTAGGTATCACCTATGGATAGCTGGGAGATGTCGAGGGTTGCTCCAACATGTCCAAGATGAAGGAACCAGTGCAGGATTAACAGTGTTACTTTCAAAAAAATTTTCAAAAATAGCTAAAATATAGTATAAAATTAATTAATCTAATTAATTTATTATTGATCATATTAGAAAATAAATCCTACACTAAGGATCTAAACATGACATAAATGCATACATATCAGATCAGAAAAATTAAAATAGTGCAGTACACTATTTACTACATCTAAGTGTTCTAAACACTATACCTTGCGTGGGCAGTCGATCGCCATAATTTGATTATCGTCGAGGAGGTCAGTTGGTCACAATGCAACCATATAGATGTTTGGCCTCCACAGATCATCCACACGAGGCTCCTGATCCTGATCGGCTCCCCACGAGTGCTAGCTCGGTACTGAAGTCTTTCGGGGGCTATTTCGATCGAATGACTTTGATCTTTATCTACGGGCTTCACAGACACTCTAGATTGCTGGTAGATGAAGTAGTGAGGTAGAGGAGGCTCTCTCTAAAATTTGGTGGGCTAACGATATTCGTAGCTCACCTAAATGATTCCTGAATCCCGGGTTCTAAAACCCTAGGTCAAATGCACCCTGAAACCCTACGCTAGTCTTTCTCTGGTTTTTCACCTCATGAGTTTTTTTTAATCTTTTTCTCATGCAGAAGGAGACTCATAGAAGTCTTCTCTCTATTCTCAAATCCAATCTCTCAAGTCCCAAAATTTCTCTTATTTATTTTTGCACCAAAACGTGGAGAGTATGAGTGAGAGGATAAGAAGGGGTTGGTTGTCAATTTGAATTCAAACTTGTTTTGAATTCAAATGCCAACCAATTTGTTTCAAACCATAAGTGGCATGAGAAGGGAAGGTGTGGAATATTTTGTGCATGGAGAGCATTCACGAGAAACATTTTCTCGTGAAGAAAAGTGGGCACACAAGGAGTGATGTGGCGCATGGGTGGTTAGCCTTTAAAATTCAAACTCCTTTGAATTTTTGAATGAAACCAACCATCCCTATCCATTTGGAAGGTGGGAGACCTGGGCGTGAGACCTCTAATCAGTGTGAAAAACTTTACAAGAGAAGAAAATTGAATTCAAAGGGGCGTGGGGCATATGTGGCGCATGGGAAGAGAAGACTAGTTAAACTAATCTTTGAATTTAAACTTCAACCAATTGAACCAACCCAATCAAAATTGGTTAGGCCCAATTAGATCAAATTAAACCCAACATAATTAGACTTAATTAGGCTCAATAAATTTTAATAAAATTAGAAATTGATCAAGCCCAACCTTTAATCAAATTAGGATTCGAACCTCGGCAATTAGGTCAACTCGTAACCTAATCAGGTCAAACCCAACTGAACCCAATTCAATTGAACTTGATCCAAAAATAATTACTCAATCAAATTGAGTTAATTAGTAATTAAATCACTAATAAAACCTCTCATAAATCTAGAATCCAAATATGATGGGTTTTCGGATAATAAAGTCCCATCAAAATAAAACTCTTGATCGAAGAGTCCCAAACCAGTGGGACTCTTGATCCTGGTGTCCGAAACAAGCAAAAATAATAATTGTAGAGTCTCAACTCTCAATCATAGAGTTTCAGTCATGTAGAACTCAGAGTTCTAGAGCTGTGAGACTCTTGATCGAAGAGTCTTAGTCTAGTGGGACTCTTGACCACAGACTTCCAAACATTGAGACTCAATGTCCCAACCTAGTAGGACTCCCTGTCAAAGAGTCCCAATCCAATCGGACTCTTGACCATAGAGTTTCAGTCAAGTGAAACTCTTCATCAGCCATCAAATCAGGTAGGAATCTCTAGTGTATGTGACTCCGCATATCCAAACCTAAGCCGATAGCATAGAAATCAATTTTTGTACTAATCGAAGTGACCATCTAGCAATGGTACCCAATGTCCGGATAGGTCGAATAGTCACAATCACAATATTCAGAACCTACGCAAATATCATTATCGTATAATTCATCCCTATGACCTTTGTGTAATAGATGATTCAGGGTTAGACTGTCAACACTAGAAAATATATCCATATTGTGTCTCAAAATAATTAGTCTCATGACTTCTCACTAAAACTACCCTATCCAAGGTTTTGCTAAATTGAAACATAGAGCTCCTAAAACCAAGAGGGATCAATTCCATCTTGATACACGCACTGACTTCTCAAGTACTTGACTGTGTCCAAAAATCTTCTATCACTAAATTAGAAATTCAGATAGTCTGGCACCAAAGGACAATGAGTTGCTTGAAAGTCACCATGGTGATCTAAGGTCGGAGAGACACTTATACCCATATTCCATCAGAGCTAATCTTGATAGAAGAAAAGCTTCGGAGTTGGTTACGTTCAGTGCAGATATACCCATACATCTCACTTGCATGCCATATCAGTATCTCAACACTCCTTGGTTACGAGGATAACCAACCTATATGGCACACAACAACCTATACTCGATAAATATTGTCGTCCTGAGTAACAACATATCATTTGGTCGTGAACTATTTAAGAACTAAATGATAAATCCTCCTTTGTCGAATCTAGATATTCCTAAGGATTTCATCACAACATAGGAGTTCATTAGAAGATAACAAAATTTATGATAAAAAATATCAAAATAATTTTTATTAATTTATAACTCATATATAATTATAAATATATACTTCAACCGTCAACAGACTGATGATTGGCTTCGGAACATATTTTCAATAATCTTCCACTTGGACTAAAGCCAATCCTTGCATTATCTAATATCTATCTTCGACTTGAAGTCATTGAACTCCTTCACCGCAATAGCTTTAGTGAATGGGTCGGTCATGTTTTCCTTTCCATCGATCTTCTAAAGGTCAACGTTACCTCAATCCACAATCTCTCGGACAATGTGGTAGCGGTGCAGAATATGCTTCGTCAGCTGGTGTGCCTTCGATTTCTTCACCTAAGCAATGGCTCCAAAGCTATCGCAATAGAGCAGAACTGGACCATCAAGGGAGGATGCTACTCCAAGCTCAGTAATGAATTTTTTCAGCCAAACCACTTCTTTGGCAGCATTTGATGCAGCGACATACTCCGCCTCTTAAATTGAATCAACCATAGTGTACTGCTTGAAACTCTTCCAGCAGATGGCCCCACCATTAAGGATGAATATATATTCCGACACACTCTTACTATTATCTTGATCAGACTGGAAGCTAGAGTCTATGAATCCCACAAGTTTCAAGTCCGATTCACCATATACAAGCCACTGGTTCTTAGTATTTCTCAAATACTTTAGGATGATTTTAACAACCTTTCAGTGATTCTCTCCTGGATAAGATTGGTATCTACTCACTATCTCTAGTGAGTATGCCACATCTGATCGCGTACATGTCATGGCATACATTATACTATCGAAGCATATGGTATTTTACTCATACGCTCTCTTTCTAGAGGTGTTGTCAGACAATCCCTCTTTATAAGAGAAATTTCATGGCCTATCAATAGATAGCCTTTCTTGAATTCTCCAATTAATCACATTTAATATATGATCACGTGATGTATATAGTGCAGGATAAATCAAGGAATTACAACTTAAATGAACATTTAATATGGAAATGAAATGCAAGCGATGAACTTGAACAACAAATTCCAATAATTTAATGTCTTAATTCCTTGAGATGCTTGTGTACGTGGAGCAACCTTCAAAATGAGTTCCTTTGCCAATCTAACACTATTATTCTCTTGATTTATGAATTTTTAATTAAAAAAGGGCTTCTTTGGGGTGCAGTACAACACGTGCTGGTACATTATTGCTGTTTTGGCTGGTGACGATCGAGCGCACCCACCAGCACCAATACCATAAACCTTGGACCCATACCCCTGGTCCACATTTCCACTTAAAGAGTCCAAACTAGCACAAGTTGTACTCCTATAAGTCTTGGGATCTAAGAAACTAGAATATTTAGTTTTTGATTGATGGTCTAATTTGAGTCCATATAAGACTAAGTTGAAACTTATCCAGGCCATATGTAGCATTTCACTCTCATCCTGGTCGGATCCAGCATGGTCGTGAGTCTTAAATTTACATGGAACATTTTATTCATTCCATTCCCATGAGTCAATAGTCAATAGTTCATAATGGAGCCCTAGAATCGACTTGTACGGAAACATTATGAGAAATAAATTTAGGATCGCTTTATGTGTGCATCGAATGTACTGTTTGCTTCGGGAGTGACCTTGTTGCAGCTCCTTGGTTTGGTTCCAAGGTCCCGAAGGTGCGACGATCGCGTTCCCTGAAGCCTTTGGGTTAAAATTGGTGCAAAATTGATTGGATTAAGGTGATCACGAGCATTGACGCAAAGGCATCCTCATTATCACTTACATTGGCATACGTTCCTTTGCCAATCTAACACTATTATTCTCTTGATCACTTCCAAACACAGTATCAATGTACGAAGACTGGGATAATCCAAGCAACCTTTTAGATCTATCTCTATAGATCTTTATCCCTAAGATATAGGAAGCTTCTCTCAAATATTTCATGAAGAACTGTGATGACAGCCAGATCTTTATTTCTTGTAATACAGTGATATCATTTTCGATTAAAAGAATGTCATCAACATACAATACTAGAAATACTATTGCTGAACCATTAGTCCACTTATATATGCAAGGCTCCTCTTCGTTCTTAACGAAGTCATACATTTTGATTATTCTATCAAATCGTATGTTCCAGCTCCGAGATGCCTGCTTCAGTCCATAAATAGATCTTTGAGGCCTATATACCTTAAACTTATCTATGGATGTGAATCCTTCAGGCTATATCATATATACCTCTTCATCCAGCTCTCCATTTAGGAAAGTCATTTTCACATCCATCTGCTAGATTTCATAATTCAGATAGGTAGCGATGGCAAGCATAATCCAAATAGATTTGAGCATTGCCACAGGAGAGAACGTCTCGTCATAGTCAATACCATAACATTGATGATACCCCTTGGTAACCAAACGGGCTTTATAGATCTCCACTTTTTCATCTGCACCCCTTTTTTTTTGAAGATCCACTTACACCCTATGGGTTTTACCCCTTCGAATGGGTCAACCAATGTCCATAGATCATTGACCTTCATGTATTCCATTTTGAATTTCATAGCCTTAAACCATTTCTCAGAGTCGGATCTCTGCATTGCATCCATATAGGTGATCAGATCCTGATCGTTCTCATCGAGTTTAATAGGATCCCCATTCTAGACCAAGAAATCATAGTATCTATTCAGTTGATGTGGTATTCCACCAGATCGCCTTATGGATGCATCTATAATGGGTTCTGGGTTTGATCTAATCAGATTCCACTCAGGTTCAATAACTTGTGTTTTTTCTTCCACCTATCGTACTTCATCAGTTCGACCTTAGAGGCATTAGTTCCTTCACTAAGGAACTTCTTTTCTAAAAAGACTGCCTTAAGGCTGACAAACAGTTTTTGTTCATCAGCAAGGTAGAAGTAATATCCTTTGGTTTCTTTTGGGTAACCTATAAAACTATACTTATTAGACCTAGGTCTAAGCTTGTCTGTGATTAAATGTTTGATATAAGTCGGATACCCCCAAATCCTAAGGTGTGAGAGTATTAGCTTCGTCCTATCCATATCTCATATGGTGTTTTATTAACAGATTTACTCGAAATCCTATTTAGAATGTAACAAGCTTCCATCATGGATCAAATCATGTCCAACAAGATCCGATTCTTTCTTTCAGACACACCATTATGTTGTGGTGTTCCAGGAAGAGTCCATTGGGAGATAATTTCATTCTCTCCTAGATATGTCAGAAATTCATTAAAAAGGTACTCACCCCCTCGATCAGACTGAAGAGTTTTAATACTCTTTCCAGTTTACATCTCTACCTCATTTCAAAAAGTTTGAACATTTCAAACAACTCCAACTTATGCTTCATTAAATAGACATACCCATACCTAGATAGATCATCTATAAAGATTATGAAGTAGAAGTATCCATCTCTAGTACTTCAGCTCATAGGTCCACATACATCTGAATGCACTAGACCTAGGAGTTCAGTAGCTCGTTCACCTTTTCCAGTAAAAGGTGACTTGGTCATCTTACCAAGAAGACAGGACTCATAGGTCGAAAGTAATTCACAATCACTAACCTCAAGAATTCCTTCTTGAGCTAACCTGTTGATGCGTGCTAATCTATAGCTATGGCAAGTGCACCAGTCGATCAAGTAATAAAGTAAATGAGTAGAGTATCGTCCCTAGAGGATTAAAAAATAAGTACTGAAAAGCTCTTTCCTATGCTTTATTTAGAAGATCGATTTATGAGAATAAAAAATTAAGAAACAAAATAAAGAAATAATTAAAAATTTCAAGGAAATAGAGAGAGTGTAATTATTAGGATTTTAAACTTAAGAGCAATGGGTTACTAAGACAATCGGTTCACCAACTCAGTCAATATAATATTTAGATTATTAGATTAATTTCATTTCATGTGATGGTGGAGTCTCCTAATTTATTCACTACCCTTTGGTCCAGGCATAGCAAAACTATCAATATTTATTAATTATCCTTTGGTATAGATATAATTTAAATAAATATTAATGCATTAAGTTTTGTGAAATCCTCTAATTAAAATACGTTGCATCCAAAGCACACTAAAATTTTCACATGCATATGAATTCTAATTTGATTCATAATACAAGGTATATAATCAAGAAGCAATAACATAGATGTACTTGGTCCGTAACATCTATGTTCATCAGATCAATTAGAAGATGGCCAGTAATCTAAAAGCATTAAGATCAGATTTATATACTCCTCATGAATAAAATTTAAAATTAAAAATAAATCATACTGAATATTGCATCAAAAGAGTGGCTACACCTTAGCCTTAGTAAAAAAAAATTTAGTTCATGATAACAAGTTCAAAAACAGCAAATAAAATTAAAAAAAATAAAAAAATTAGACTGTTTGATTGCTGAAATTGATTATCTGTCACTCTTATATGGTAAACTTGGTGAAAAAGAAGAGAAGCACCTTGATCGATGTCTTGATTGTCGGAAGAAGAAAAGAATATAAAAATTAAAAGTCCTTTCTTTTCTTTTTCTCAAAAATCTCTCTTCTCTTTTTGCCTCTCTCTTCTCTTTCTCTTCTTTTTCTTTTTTTCTTTTTTGGTTTTCTTCTTTCTATCTCTTTTTTTTTCTCGGCAATAGCAGGTAGCCCTTTTAAATAATCTGGGTGATCTCTCCCATTGAAATCCTATTGAAATTAGGTTTAAAACTCTTAAAATAACTCAAAAAGAGTCCTAGATCAATTCTAACCATTGGATGTCGATCAAATGATCTAAAAATCACTCAAAAATCATCTTAAAATCCCAAATCAAGTCAGAATTCATTTAGACCATTGGATCAGCCTTGAAGATCAAATCTGGGCCATCAGATCGCACATAGAGAAGCCTCTAATTCTTAGTTTTAAAGTCGGGATGAATCTCAGTCGTTGGATCTCGATCGGGAGCTGCATCTGCTATTCGTTAGCGCATTCATTTCGGCCATCCGATCAAATTCCAATGAAAGGTGCCCGTCAAATTAGACAGAATTCTCAAATTGCTCTCTATAGACCATGCGCGAGCCCGGTATTGCATGGACCGCCGCATTCTTCAACCAATCGGAGCATGCTTCTCTATGTGAAATCTCCAAAATGCCCTCTAAACGGTCCACCGTGCACCGCAAAAAATGCTGACATTAGCATTGCATCAGCAGGTCAATCTATTGATTACAGTCGGATCGGACGGTCTACTGAGCCGATTTTTCTGAACTGATTTGAATCGAACCGACTTTTTTTTTTGAAATTCAATTCCAGGCTCGTTTGAAGTCCGTTTTGTCTGAAATTTATTTCATCTGAATCAGAAAAATAAGATCTTCATATTGGTAGCCTTCTTTCCTGCATAAGATTAACAAAAATATCAATTTTTAAAAAAATAGATTAATTTATTTTATAATTTAATACTTTTATTAATATATTTTTACCACTAATCACACCCTCCAACTTAGTCATTGCTAGTCCCTTAGTAATGTTTTATTTAATACCATGTTTCAATAAGATTATCCATTAGAAAGATAAAATCTAGAACGAAAGGTCAAAAAGTTTAGAAAATATCGCTAACTAAGCATTGAGCTTTCAGAAAGCAAATTTTTCAGTCAATACAATTAAAAACTTTCTTAGAGTACATCAAAGATTTACTATAGCACTTGTGTTCTTGATGACTAACTTTAGCATTTTAGTGTTAAATTAAAAGAATAAAAGTATCCTCTCTTATCATCCTATTTTGGTCAATTTTCTATACATTCTCAATTTTATATTCATGAATTAAGGTAGCTTTCACACACCCCCCTTTTTTATGTGCTGAGCATCCTGGCCTTCTTTTCACCATTTTACAAAAATTTCCACACTTGATCTAGGTGCAGAGACCCAGTTACTAAGCTTTGGGCAATCCACATATACTCTTTCTTTTGTACTTTATTTTTAGGCAGGTAGCTCTTTCCTTAAATTCAAGTTTCTTTGATTAGAATGTATATTAATTACCAATTTTCAGTGATAATTGAATCCTCAGTTGGCCTTATAATCAATACCTACTTTGCCTTGTTAGTGTGCATGTGCAATTAGAAGTGCTAATAGTCTTTTAATGACCTAAGTAGGCTGCTAAAAGTTGACCAACTAATCTACTTCTTTAACTCGTTACATTCATTAGCAAATAATTCTATCTTTTATCACTTGTCCAGTCTTATCTTGCTCAAGATTTTCTTCTTGACACATGGTTTTTTTTTTTTTTACCCTTAACTTATTCTACATTGTCTTAAAGGAGAAAGAAAAATAAAGGGTGCAATAAAGGATAGGAAGGAATACACCTGATTTGGTTCAGTCTGGTTCTTTGGAGCTTTGAAATTTTGCTTGAGCTCTCATTGATTTTTTCTGCAAAATTGAAAATACACACCAAAGCAGTAAAAGAGCAACAAATAAATTACTAAAAAAATAAAAGAAAAGAAAAATGATCAAAACTAAAAAGAAAAGAAACAACCTATCTAGTAGTTCTGATTTATAGTCTTCAGCTTGACTTTCTTTGAGTTCTAAAGTGGATCAATCTGGTGCCACTTCAATTGGAATACTTTCATGTTTGGTCGAGCCCTCTTTCAATTGGACATTGCTAGCTTTTATAGTCTCAAACCTATTTTCTACAGAATTCTCATATACTGAATTATCAATAATATCAATTAGAAAATAAGTTTGATTATCATCAGGATGTTTAGTATCTTTGAAAACATTAAAAGTAACTTGTTCATCTTGGATTCTAAGAATTAATTTTTCTTGTTGAACATCTATTAAAGCTCCTTCCAGTAGCTAAAAAGGGTCTCCCTAAAATAAGGGGTACATCATAATCTTCTTTCATATCAAGAACAATAAAATCAACAGGGAAAAATAAACTTGTTTACCTTTACCAAGACATCCTCCACTATACCTCTTGGATATTTGAATGGATCTATCAGGCTAATTGAAGAGTAATAGTGGTAGGCTTTGGTTCTCCTAGACCCAGCTTCCTGAAAATAGAAAAAGGCATGAGATTAATACTTGCTCCTAAATCACATAAAACTTTATCAAAACTACAATCACCAATAATGCAAGGGATAGTAAAACTCCCTGGATCTTTTAGCTTCTGTGGTAATTTATTTTGAAGTATTGCTGAGCATTCTTCATTCAAATTTATTCTCTCATGCTCCTTCAGCTTTTTCTTATTTGTTAGGATTTCTTTGAGAAACTTGGCATACCTGGGCATTTGAGTGAATAGCATCTACAAAAGGAATATTAATATGTAAATTCTTTAATATTTTGAAAAAGTTAGAAAATTTCTTATCTAGGATGCTGTATTTGTCTCTCTGAGGAATGGTAGTGGCGGCACGTAGGGCTTCACATTTGGATCGGCAAACGTATATACCTGGAGACCATCCATCTGCTAGGTTGTTTTGGTGACTGACGAATTTTAGAATTTTAGTTGATGGTTCCTTATTTGTAGTTGGCTCTTCAGTCTCTTTCTTCTGATGTGGTTCCTCCAGCTTTGTACCACTTCTTAGGATGATAGCATTGACTTGCTCCCTTGGATTGGTCTCCGTATTGCTGGGCAAGGATCCCTGAGGTCTCTCAGAGATTATCTTAGCCATTTGACCTATTTGCATCTCCAAGTTTCGAATTGCTGCTGCTTGGTCCTGTCTAAGTTTGGCTTCCAAATTTTTTATAGTTGCTTCTTGGTTTTGCATAAATTTGACCATCAGCTCTTCCATGTTGGACTTCTTTTCAGGTACTTGAAATCTCAGGGGTGGCTGTTGTGCTGCATTTTGATTCCTCCATGAGAAATTTGGGTGCTGCCTCCACCCTTGATTGTATGTGTTGGAGTAGGGATTATTTTGTTGTGGCCTAAAAAAATTACCAACATAATTAGCTGTATCAGTTGCTTTAGCAAAAGGATTACCTGTCTGACAATTGCTCGTATCGTGTCCTCCTCCACATAGGTCATAGGTGATGCTCTGAATATGCATAGCTGTTCCCTTTAAGTTGTTGACTTTGGCTCTAAGGGCTGCAATTTCAGCTAGTAAGGTTGGCACGCAATCTACTCCCTGCATAGCTGCTAGTCTTTTTGGCATCATGCATTCTGTCTGCCACTGATAGCTATTTGATGCCATCTCATCGATCAGATCGAAGGCTTCTTCCTTCCATTTTTTGATTAATGGTTCCTCCTGCTGCTGCATCAATCATAGAACGATTAGTAGGAGATAAACCATTATAGAAAGTTTGTACCTGAAGCCATATAGGGTAGTTGATGATGTGGACATCTCCTCAGTAGTTTCTTGAAATGCTCCCAAGCCTCATATAGTGTCTCCATGTCCATCTGCATAAAAGAAGTGATATCATTGCGCATCTTGGCAGTCTTGGAAGGTGGAAAGTACTTGGCTAAGAATTTTTGGGCTAGGACATCCCAAGTTGTGATAGAACCTACAGGAAGAGAATGAAGCCAACTTTTAGCTTTGTCCCATAAAGAGAAAGAAAATAATCCTTAATCTAATAGCATCATCCGACACCCCATTAATTTTAAAAGTATCATAAAGTTCAAGAAAATTAGAAATATGGGCATTCGGATCATCATGCATGTGTCCACTGAATTGGACAGTTGATTGAATCATCTGGATCATCGTCGATTTTATTTCGAAGTTGTTTGCTCATACAGGCGGTCTCCTGATGCTCGAAGCTGCATCGGCTATAGATGGTGTGATGTAATCATTTAATGGATGATGTACTGATCGAATAGCTTCATGCTGTCCTTCGATCGCCATATCCAATCCTAGATTGATGTCGTTAGGATCTTCAGCTGCCATGTTTCTTTCTTGTTGTAGTCTTCTAATGGTTCTTTTCAATTTTTGGATCTAAAGGTAGTAAGTTACTATGTCCAGTACGTGTCATGCACTGAACAATTTTTTTTAAAAAATAATAAAAATTAAAAATAAAATTCTAAAGTAAAACTAGGATCAAAATTTTAATATTATTTTAAACACAATCCCCGGCAACGGTGCCAAAAACTTGATGCGTGCTAATCTATAGCTATGGCAAGTGCACCAGTCGATCAAATAATAAAGTAAATGAGTAGAGTATCATCCCTAGAGGGTTGAAAAATAAGTACTGAAAAGCTCTTTCATATGCTTTATTTAGATGATCGATTTATGAGAATAAGAAATTAAGAAATGAAATAAAAAAATAATTAAAAATTTTAAGAAAATAGAGAGAGTGTAATTATTAGGATTTTAAACTTAAGAACAATGAGTTACTAAGATAATCAGTTCACCAACTCAGTCAATACAATATTCAAGTTATTAGATTAATTTTATTTCATGTGAAGGTGGAGTCTCCTAATTTATTCACTATCCTTTGATCCAGGCGTAGCAAAACTATTAATATTTATTAATTATCCTTTGGTACAGATGTAATTTAAATAAATATTAATGCATTATGTTTTGTAAAACCCTCTAATTAAAATACACTGCATCCAAAGCATACTAAAATTTCTGCATGCATATGAATTCTAATTTGATTCATAATACAAGGTATATAATTAAGAAACAATAACATAGATATACTTGGTCCGTAACATCTATGTTCATCAGATCAATTAGAAGATGGTCAGTAATCTAAAAGTATTAAGATTAGATTTATATACTCCTCATGAATAAAATTTAAAATTAAAAATAAATCATACTGAATATTGCATCAAAAGAGTTGCTACACCTTAGCCTTAGTAAAAGAAAATTTAGTTCATGATAACAAGTTCAAAAATAGCAAATAAAATAAAAAGCATGAAGAAATTAGACTATTTGATTGCTGAAATTGATTGTCCATCGCTCTTGGTGTGGAAAACTTGGTAAAGAAGAAGAGAAGCTCCTTGATCGATGTCTTGATTGTCGGAAGAAGAAAAGAATATAAAAATTAAAAGTTCTTTCTTTTCTTTCTCTTAAAAATCTCTCTTCTCTTTCTACCTCTCTCTTCTCTTTCTCTTCTTTTTCTTTTTTTTTCTTCTTTTGTTTTCTTCTTTCTATCTCTTTTTTTTTCTCGGCAATAGCAGGTTGCCCTTTTAAATAATCTGGGTGATCTCTTCCACCAAAATCCTATTGAAATTAGGTTTAAAACTCTTAAAATAACTCAAAAAGAGTCCTGGATCAATTCTAACTATTGGATGTCGATCAAATGATCCAAAAATCACTCAAAAATTATCTTAAAATTCCAAATCAAGTTGAAATTCATTTGGACCATCAAATCAGCCTTGAAGATCAAATTTGGGCTGTCAGATTGTGCATAGAGAAGCCTCTGATTCTTAGTTTTAAAGTTGGGATGAATCTCAGCCGTTGGATCTCAATCGGGAGCTATATCTGCCATTCATTAGCGCATGCATTTTGGCCGTCCGATCAAATCTCAGTGAAAGGTACCCATCGAATCAGATAGAATTTCTAAATTATTCTCTGTAGACCATGTGCAAGTTCGGTGTAGCATGAACCACCGCATTCTTCAGCCAATTGGAGCACGCTTCTCCATGTGAAATCTCCGAAATGCCCTCCAAATGGTCCACCATGCACCACGAAAAATACTGATGTCAGCTTGGCATCAGTGGGTCGATCTGCTAGGTGCGGTTGGATCGGACGGTCTGCTGAGCCATTTTTCTGAATCGGTTTGAACCAGACTTGCTTTTTTTTTTTTAAATTCAATTTTGAGCTCATTTGAAGTCCATTTTGCTTGAAATTTGTTTCATCTAAACCAAAAAAAAAAGATCTTCATATTGGTGGCCTTCTTTCTTATATAAAATTAATAAATATATCAATTTCTAAAAAAATAAATTAATTTATTTTATAATTTAATATTTTTATTAGTATATTTTTACCACTTATCATCTTTTAATTATATTCTTGTTAATATGACCTAGCCTACAGTGCCAAAAGTAAATATCAGATACATCACTAATTCTAGAGCATTTACTAGAGGATTGAACCAAGTTAACAGACATAGATAACAAATAAATTTCGTTATTCAATTACCCAATAAAAATTGTAACACCATTCAAAATGACATTACAAATTTTTTTTTATTGATATTTCAAAATCATTTATGGTCAAAAGGCCTACAGAAATGATATTCAATAAGAAAGTTGGACAAAAATAACATTCATTAAAAATAATTTTATTTGAATTGATTACAAGGTTCATGATTTCTAAAGCTAGAATTGGAACTTATCTTCCATCTCCAATGTTCAGGAACCACTCATCTTGATCAAATCTCCTACTAATCTGCAAGCCCTATATAGAATTACAAATATGATAAGAGCTTCTAGTATCTAATACCCAGGTAGTAGAATCAAATAAGAAAAATTGCAAGGTGTTATCATATAATTATCTTGCCCAGCAACCACTTGCTTCCTCCTCGGCTTGTTCGGATCCAGGGAGGCAATGTATAGAGGATAGTTCCTCTTTCAGTGCCCCTGCTTCTTATAGAAGAAGCACTCTATCTGGCTCTAGTCAGGCTTGCACTTCTTGGTCCGACCTGGTGTAGTTGTTTCAGCATTTTGCTGCACCTTCTTGTTCTTCTTCTTCTTGTTCTTCTTCCCTTTCTTAAAGGGTCAATGATCAGAAGAAGACCCTCCCACTACATTCACCATCTCCTTGTGGAGTTGGTGATCCTTCTCAAAGTTCTGCAGCAACCCCAATAAGTCATGGTAGTTGACTGCAAGATTTGTCATTCTAAAATGAGTTAGGAAGGGGAGGAAGAACTTGGGCAAGGAATTAAGGATCGCATCCTTACCAAGCTGCTCGTGCAGGAAAAATTTCAGCTTGCTAAGGTGCTCAATCATCTCGATCATGTACAATATATGATCGGTGACTAGGCCCCATCCCTCATTCGAGCGTTAAAAATAGTACAACTTATTTTGTGCCTTTTAACATCGTCAGGCGTGCCAAAGGAGTTGTCCAATATTTAAAGCATCTTCTGTGGCTGAGCATTTTTGAACTTGCAACTGAACTCGTCATTCATTATCACCAGCATTATACACCGAATGGTGGTGTGGTCATTGAGCCACTTTTGATAAGTATCTCAAACCGCTCCTCTAGTGTTCGGAGCTGGCTTCTTAGGTATTAGATTCGTTATAATATAAAGGATCCGCTTATGCTCCAGGACGATTTTCAACTTATGATACCAGCTATCATAGTTGGATCCCATTAATTTGTCATTATCTAACAATGACCGGAGCGATAGGTTAGTGGTCATTTCTACACAAAAAGAAAAATCAAATCTAATTAGTATATGAATCAATTATCCTACAGACTTGGACTTTAGTCTAAAGGTTCTTCCACTATTTTATACAAATGGGTAGCCTCTACCTCCAATTCAAGGAATTACTTTAATTTCTTAGTGGATACTAGAATTCACATAGACTACACACGAGCCCAACTTTGGTTGGTCAATCCATGTGCACCTATGGATAGATTCAAAACCAATTATTTCTCTAAATAATTTTTAGTAATATCAATTTTGCCGCAGAGACTTAAGCAGTAGGCTTTGACGTCCACTGAAAAGGTCCGATTAGGTTCAACCATTAACATGACTACACTTGATCATCTAACCAATAAATGATCAGATCCGACTTTGGCCGGCCAACCTAACCACCATCAGAAAGACTTAACCAAATCATCATTTTATGAATGATGATTTCATTAATTAATAAGCACCAGGTCTTTGGGCCTCCAGTGATTATTAAATTAATGAAACCATTATCACTCAACTTAATGGAAGGCTATGATATAGTTATCTATATAACTATTTTATTTTTTAGGACCTAATAATTTTAAAGGATTTAGTTAACTTATTTAAGAAAAGCGAGCTAATTTTGATCCTCCCACTGACTTCACCAAGTCAGATCAAAAAGAATCTAATCTAAGCTGGCATTATGAGCACCTAAATCAGTCAGATTGATTTACCTAATTGACATGGATGAGTCGGAATCATCAAGTGATCCAATCAAAATCTAACTCATCAGGATGGCCAGGTAAGTGAGATCAGTGAAAGGAATATGCCATTAACTCATCAAAGATCGAATCAATGCAAGTAGCTCCTAATTAAAAACCACTGGTTAAACTGCCAGACTTATCTTAGACACCATTCGGTTCATTAGTTTCAATTTGACCAACCTAATAATTATAGGTTCGATCACATAGCCATGAATCAAGTCCATTTGGTCCTCGTTAAAGGCATGGACTTGACAAACTACAACTATTATAATTGAGTCTATAGAGTTCTTGACCTAATCTAAATTAATATTTAATTAAATTTGATCAATTACTCTAATTTAGTTCATTCTTTAATTAACCTTAGGTCCTACCCAATTTATGGACCTAATTCATCTAACCTAATAACCCACAAGTTTATGATTAATGACTTAGGATCTTAATTCATAATTCTAGATACTAAATCATTTTACTTAATTTTAATTAAGTTTATAGGCTGAGGGTTAGGGTTCGACATTTCAAAATTATTTTTTTTAATTTTGAAAGATTCTTTACAACTTAGTATTATTCATCAATTGAGTTGACTCACTTTAAAATTGAATTGGCTTAATTCACAAACAACACTAGTTGTAGGATTTAACCTAAAACTATATATACTACATCATGAATCAAACTTTAAATCCTATCTAAACATGCATTCATGATCAAAAATTAAATTAAAATTTAATTTAATTAGATCATAAAAATATTAGATCAAATCTAAGATTTTACGATTAACTATTTAGATCAGCAACGTACTAAGATAACCTTTTCACTGTAGAGGGTAAACCCTACAGCAGGACAACCTTCAATCCATGCGATCTTGATTTTAATTTTTATATCTAATTAATTAAATTATTAAATTAATATTTAGATTAAATCTAAGTTATCAATCTAAATATTCAAGCATATCATATTTAGCGAACCTGGCTCTGATACCATTTGAAGGAACCAGTGCAAGGTTAATAGTGCTATTTTCAAAAAAAATTTTGAAAATATCTAAAATATAATGAAAAATTAATTAATCTAATTAATTTATTATTGATCATATCAGAAAATAAATCCTACAATAAGGATCTAAACATGACATAAATGCATACATATTAGATCAGAAAAATTAAAACAGTGCAGTAAACTATTTATTACATTTAAGTCTTCTGAACACTATACCTTGCGGGGGTAGTCGATCACCATGATCTGATCATCATCGAGGAGGTCCACTAGTCATGATGCAACCACACAGATGTCTTGCCTCCATGGATCGTCCACATGAGGCTCCTGATCCTAATTGGCTCCCCATGAGTGCTAGCTCGATACCGGAGTCTTTTAGGGGCTATTTCAATCGAACGACTTTGATCTTCATCTATAGGCTTTATGGATGCTCTAAATTGCTGGTAGATGAAGTAGAAAGGTAGAGGAGGCTCTCTCTAAAATTTGGTGGGCTCACGATATTCGTAGCTCACCTAAATGATTCCCGAATCCCAGATTCTAAAACCCTAGGTCAAATGCACCCTGAAACCCTGCACTAGTCTTTCTCTGGTTTTACACCTCAAGAGATTTTTCTAATTTTTTTTCTCACATACAAGGAGACTCATGAAAGTCTTCTCTCTATTCTCAGGTCCAATCTCTCACATCCTAAAATTCCTCATATTTATTTTTGCACCAAAACATGGAGAATACGCGTGAGAGGATAAGAAGGGGTTGGTTGTCAATTTGAATTCAAACTTGTTTTGAATTCAAATGCCAACCAATTTGTTTCAAACCATAAGTGGCATGAAAAGAGAAGGTGTGGAATATTTTGTGCATGGAGAGCATTTATGAGAAATATTTTCTCGTGAAGTAAAGTGGGTGCACAAGGAGTGATGTGGTGCATGGGTGGTTAGCCTTTAAAATTCAAACTCTTTTGAATTTTTGAATGAAACCAATCATCCCTATCCATTTGAAATGTGGAGACCTGGGTGTGAGACCTCTAATTAGCATGGAAAACTTAATGAGAGAAGAAAATTGAATTCAAAGGGGTGTGGGGCATATGTGGCGCATGGGAAGAGAAGACTAGTCAAACTAGTCTTTGAATTTAAACTTCACCAATTGAACCAACCCAATCAAAATTGGTTAGGCCCAATTAGATCAAATTAAACCCAACATAATTAGACTTAATTAGGCTTAATTAAATTTTAATAAAATTAAGAATTGATCAAGTCCAATCTCTAATTAAATCAGGATTCGAACCTCGGTGATTAGGTCAACTCATGACCTAATCGGGTCAAACCCAACTGAACCTAATTCAATTGAACTTGATCCAAAAATAATTACTCAATCAAATTGAGTTAATTAGCAATCAAATCACTAATAAAATCTCTCATAAATCTAAAGTTCAAATCTGATGGGTGTCCAAACAAAAAAGTTCCATCAAAATAAAACTCTTGATCAAAGAGTCCCAAACCAGTGGGACTCTTGATCTCGGTGTCCGAAATAAGTAAAACTAATGATTGTAGAGTCTCAACTCTCAATCATAAAGTTTCAGCCATGTAGAACTCAGAGTTCTAGAGCTGTGGGACTCTTGATTGAAGAGTCTCAATCTAGTGGGACTCTTGACCATAGACTCCCAAACATTGAGACTCAGTGTCCCAACCCAGTAGGACTCCTGATCAAAGAGTCCTAGTCCAGTAGGACTCTTGACCATAGAGTTTCAGTCAAGTGAAATTCTTCATCAACCATCAAATCAGGTAAGAATCCCTAGTGTGTGTGACTCCGCATATTCGAACCTAAGCTGATAGTATAGAAATCAATTTTTGTACTAATCGAAGTGACCATCTAGCAATGGTACCCAACGTTCGGATAGGTCGAATAGTCGCAATCACAACATTCAAAATCTATACAAGTATAGTTATCATATAATTCATCCCTATGACCTTTGTGTAATAGATGATTCAGGATTAGACTATCAACACTAGAAGATATATCCATGTCGTATCTCAAAATAATTAGTCCGATGACTCCTCACTAAAACTATACTGGCCAAAGTTTTGCTAAATTAAAACATAATTGAATAGAGCTCCTGAAATCAAGAGTGGTCAATTCCATCTTAATACATGCATTGACTCCTCAAGGACTTGACTGTACCCAGAAATCTTCCATCACTGAATTCTAAATTCAGGTAGTCTGGCACCAAAGCACAATGAGTTGCTTGAAAGTCACCGTGGTGATCTCAGGTCAGAGGATCACTTATACCCATATTCCATCGAAGCTAATCTTGATAGAAGAAAAACTTCGAAGTTGGTCACGTTCAGTGTAGATGTATCTATACATCTCACTTACATGCCATATCAGTCTCTCAACACTCCTTGGTTATAAGGACAACCAACCTGTATGGCACATAATGATCTATACTCAATAAATATTGTCGTCCTGAGTAACAACGTATCATTTGATCCTGAACTATTTAAGGACTAAACAACAAATCCTTCTTTATCGAATCTAGATAGTCCTAAGGACTTCATCGTAACATAGAAGTTCATTAGAAGATAATAGAATTTATGATGAAAAGTACCAAAATAATTTTTATTAATTTATAACTCATATACAATTATAAATGTATACCCTAATCGTTAATAGGCTGACGATTGGCTTTGGAATACATTTCCAATACAAAAAGGCTCAGGAGCTTATAGAAGGGTTCGTGGATGTGGATTTTAGTAGAGATGTGGACCCTCAGTGTTCGATGATAGGGTTCATATTTTGCTCGAATGGAGGTCTCTTTTCATGGAGATCATGCTTGCAACCCATCACGGCCTTATCCACCACTGAGGTGGTGTACATCAATATTATAGAAGCTGCAAAAAAGGCTTTATGGCTGAAGAGATTAACGTTGGAGATGGGCCTTTCTCATAAGGCCGTTAAGATGCACTACGATAGTCAAAGTGCACTGTTACTTACGTAGAATTCAATCTACCATGCAAGGATGAAGCACATCAACATCAGGTACCACCAGATCAGAGAGCTCGTGGAGGATGGTAAGGTGATGCTGGTAAAGGTTCATACCAAGAAAAATCCAGCCGATGCACTAACAAAGATTTTTCCATGAGATAGCTTTCATAGATTTGTGGCACTAATGCATTTGATGGACAGAAAGGAGTTGCTCCAAGCCTTGAGGCACCAAGGTGGAGATTGAAAGAGTAAGGATGGTTCTCCCAAGGCTTGAGAGATCATGAAGGAGTCAAGATGGTGACTCCTAGAGGCTTGGATCGGCTGAAGTTGTATCAACTTAGAAGAAGGGCTGATATATTGTCGAGCTAGCTCGGATACAGGTCGAGTCAACTCGGGATGAGATCAAGCCGGCTTGGGCCAAAATTGAGCTAGCTCTCTTAGACAAATAGAGAATGTGTATTCAAAAATCTATGGCTTGACAGATGATCTAGCTGGCTCGAGTGTTCGTCGAGCCAGCACGAACAGACAAATAGATGAGCATGGGTTTCTTTGTTTTGTCTTAGATTGGATCTAATCTAAGGGATCTTAAGGCCTGAGTTGAGAGATCTTAAGGTGGCTAACTTATGTATAGGGCTGATCTTTAGTCCTAGGGATGAGAGCATGCAAGACATGGGCTTGGATAAGTGTTTTCTTATGAGTTAGCCTAGGAGAGTTTTTTAGGACTGAGTCATGTTGACTCAGGACATTTATATATATTTTGTATATGTAATATTTTTGACTAGAAGACAATACGAAAATCCCTTTTCTTCCAGAAAACCCTATTTGTTGCCTAGATAGACAACCCAAGAGGGGGGTGAATTAGGTTTTTAAAAATTTAAAGTAGATATATGCGGTGATAAATGATTAAATCCTAAGTGAATCAAATGTGAGAGTAAATAGAAGATATAATCAAGAGCACACACACAAACAAGAGAATTTTATAGTGGTTTGGTGTTCTTCCAGCACCTACATCCACTCTCCAAGCAAACTCTTGAGAATTTCACTATAAACCCGCAAGATTACAGTTGGATAGTTTTTTCGAGCTCACCATCCAAAATTTTGTTGGTTTTTTCCTTGGTTCACCAACTACAACCCTTACAAGGATCAGACAAACCAATCTAAATAAATAGAGAGAAGAAAATCCCAAAACCTAAGTTTCAGCCCCTGTTGAAATCAAGTACACGAAAAGAGAAAAAAAAATTTACAACTCGAAATGCCTATTTGAATGAGCAGAAAAGTTATCCTAGCAGTTCGTTGAAAGCCTCTTTGAATATGTGGAGTTAATGCACTTGAGGGTTCTTCAAAGCTTAAGAGAACTGATTGATTGGAGATTGGATATTCGTTCAAGAATGGAGCATACTTCGCTTTCTCTTATTCTTCTTGGCTCAATTAAAAATAAGTCTTCTTTGTTTTATATCTGCAGCTTTTTCTCTCTTTTGATGATGATTGGAGCTCCAAAAAAGTGAAATCCGACTATTCGAGAGCAGCAACTAGCCGTTGGGATCGAAAAAATTTGATCTGAAATGCCCCATCAAAAGATTATCACTGAGTCTCGAGACCTCTTGATTTATTTTAAGATGTCTCGCCAGATTATGAGGCCTTTCGATTTGATCATGAGAGCTCTTACCTTCAGTCGCACAAAAAATCAGCTTTCTAACAAAAATGGCTCGCCTAAGATCAAGACCTCTCGGTTCTGAATGAGACGTCTTGCTGGAATCGCGAGACCTCTAACTCTCAAAGCACATAAATTGAGTTTCTATCATCTGAGATCGAAAGCTCTTGAGATTCACTCGAGACCTCTCAAAATTGAGCCAGAACTGCGTTTGGGGCATGCCAGTCCACTCGAGAGCTCTCGAAAAAATTTCAAGACGTCTCGAAAACTGCTCCAAGATAATTTTGAGGAAATTTTTGCACTAATCAAGGAGATTCAATTTTTATTTGAATTCCACTTTATGTCTTCCTTATTTTGGTCAAAGAGCTCTCTTTCTTCTAAAATTGGAACACATAAAATTAAATATATTAGTAATCATTTTCTTTAATATTTGACCATCATCAAAATCACTTAGGAGGTTCAACAATCTTCTCCTTTTTGATAGTGACAAAACATTAACAAAGCCATAAAAGGAATGTAAGCAATATGTATATCATAAACTAATGAATGCAAAATTTTTGTGCTAAAGCTTCCCTTAATGTATGCTCTCATGAAATGAATAGGATTTGAATATCGTTCTTTTTATTTTGTATTTGTTCATTTCAATCATTTTATTTTTTAAAAATTCTTTTTTGTGTATGTTAGTTTGAATTGATTATACGTTTGTATTTTGGTTTGAATTAATTAATTATACATTTGCATATTTTTCTTTAATATTTCTCTTTCTTTTTATCAGCATCAAAATTACAATAATGAGATGATCATAACAAGGCAAGAACATAAAAAGAATTGATTTCATTGCAAGATGTAATAATATATAGATAAAGATATATGTTGGTTTACAAAAAATGAATCTCATACCAACATACCTAAATCAAAAGTCAAAATAAAAGAGATACTAGACCTAGTCCTCATTAGAGAGGAACTCAATGATGGGTTCAGAGGAAGATTTGGGTCTAGTAGAGGATAAGTGAGGAGCAGGTCTAGGAGAAGGAGATGGTCTAGAAAAAGATGATGGTCTAGAAGAGGATGGAGTCCGACTCAAAATCTACCGCATGGTGGAAATAAGGACTTCAGCCATGGTGCACTTAACAGTGATGTTCTCTTCAAGTCTTTATGCAATTTTGGCATTCTCGGATCGAAGTAGTTCAATCTGAGCTGATGTCTTATGTTGCTCCTTCTCCAAAATTTCCAACTTTTGGGACAATCCACTAATTTATTGGCTAAGCATTTCTATCTGACCTTCAGTGGATATTCTTTGTTCTTCAATGCTTACAAAGAGTTAATGCCTCACACTGGATAGTATATCCATAAACCTTTCAGATACTTTTTGAACCACTTTTTCTACCATCCTTTCAATTAAAAGATCTTGATCAAAAGCTAAGGGAGGTGTTAGTGCAGGACAAGGAGGAACCTGAGGAGAGTGTGGAGATCCTGGTGTACTGAAAGAGGGTCCCGCAGTAGATGGTGATGGTGGAGGGGAGGAGATCTATGTTCTTCGGGCTCATTTGCAGCATGTTCATCTATCCTCATCCATCTATCATCTTTTTTTACAAACTTCATCCGTTTAATGTTCCTTCATTGATGAAGTTTGTGTGAGCTAGCTTTTTGAAGTCTTTACCTTCTAGATTAACTTGAAAGTCCTTGAAGATTAAGATGAAGATCATTCCATAGGATAAACAGGCCTTGCTTTTGTTGGCAGTATCCTTCAGTTGTTGAAGCATAAGAGAGGAAAGCTGATGGGAGTTCTAGTTACTATAAAGAACATGACACCTAGTTCTCTCTTTCCAACCCAGTCATGTCTTCCTACCTTAGGAAAAACTATATGACTGACAAAAGATTGCAGTATTCTCATCTCAATTAAGAGAAGACATGAGACTAATTGTAGATTTTTATCAACATTCTTCCTTTCTAAGATGCACTTGAGAGCTTCAGTTTTATCGAATAAGTTTAGATTGCTAATCCCTACCCTAGGCACTTCGAGAAGCTGCCCTAATTTTCTCTCATCTAAGGAATGTGCACTCCTTTCACAATGGACTCTACCTTCAACCCATGCTTAAAGCTAATATTGTTAAAAAATTCTCTTATCAAGTTCGGATAAACATTTACCTCTAGGGTACACAGCTTTTTCCATCCTTGCTGTCGGATCCAAGATCCAATATGGAAGTGTTCTTGGTCTAGGTATTCGATGTCCACACAGCAGTCCATTGGAACAGTCCTAGTAGCAACAAAGAGACAAGCACAATATGAAGAAGCGGATGGAGATGATTGAGCCAAGTTCCATTGTTGCTTAGTCCTAGCTTCAGTCGATGGCATGATGAAGGGTCTTTGTGCGGTGAGGGATCTCTTCTTCAAAGCCATTAGGATTTAAGATTTGGAGGGAATGGACAAGAGAAGGTGATTTGGAAGGTTTTTGAGGAGAGGAGGAGAGTTTTGGAAAGTTTGGAGGAGAGGTCTCGAAAGAACGGAACGAATGAATGAAACAAGGGACCTCTCATAGATCGATTAAAAAGAGGGCCAGCAAGAATTGAGAGCTCTGATCTTAAAGATAAGGCATCTCGAAAACTTTGAGAGTTCTCGTGTTTAGCACGAGAGGTCTCATGAATAATTTGAGACATCTCGAGCACAGAAAGAAGAAATCATAATATAGGAGGAATTTCAAGCCATTTTTTTCTCAAATCTTTTAAGATGGGATTAGGGTTGTTAAGGATGATGGAAGGTGATCAAAAATAATTCAATAAATTTAAGATTAAATATTTTCAAAGTCGATCATAAATACCAAGTTCACCCCAAATTTTTGAGAATCTATCTTTACTTAGAGGTTTTATAAAAATGTTAGCTAGTTGATTTTTAGTTGAAACAAATTCAAGCACAATGTTATTATTTTGAACATGATCTCAAATGAAATGATGTCTAATTTTAATGTATTTGATTCTTGAATGTTGAATAGGATTTTTTTTCAAGTTTATGGTACTAGTGTTATCACATCTAATAGGTATCTTATTTTGCTTAATTCCAAAGTCTTCAAGTTGTTATTTGATCCGAAGTATTTGAGCATAGTAACTCTCCACAGTAATATATTCGACCTCGATCTTTGATAGTGCTACAAAGTTTTGCTATTTGCTATACCAAGAGATCAAGTTCAACCGTAGAAATTAACTAATGCCATTAGTACTTTTTCTATCAATTCTACATCTTCCATAGTCTGCATCAGTGTATCCAATCAATTCAATGGAGGATTATTTTGAGTACCAAAGACCTAAGTTGTATATGTAGATCAAAAATCTAAAAATTCTCTTAACAGCTAGTAAGTATGATTCTTTAGAATTAGATTGAAATCTAGCACACATGCATACACTAAATAATATATCAGGCCTACTTGCAGTTAAATAAAGTAGGGATCCTATCATACCTCTGTAAAGCTTTTCATTTATATTCTTATCATTTTCATCTTTGTCAAGTTTGTAAGAGGGGTTCATGGGTGTGCCGATCTTCTTTCCATTTTTCATGCCAAACTTCTTGAGCATCTTCTTGATGTACTTTGTTTGGCTAACGAAAATGCCTTTCTTTGATTGTTTGACTTGTTGTCCAACAAAGAAATTCAACTCCTCCATCATGCTCATTTCAAATTCACTCTGCATCAACTTAGCAAACTCTTGACAAAGAATTTCATCAGTAGCTCCAAATATGATGTCATCCACATATATTTGAACTACAAAATAGTCATTATTTTTTTTTCAAAAATAGTGTTGTGTCTGTACTTCTTCTAATAAAATTATTTTATAATAAAAATTTACTCAATCTCTCATACCATATTCTAGGTGCTTGTTTAAGTCCATAGAGTGCTTTATTTAACTTATATACATAATTGGGAAGTGAGTGATTTTTAAATTCGAATGGTTGTTCTATAAATATTTTTTCAGCAACATAATTGTTGGTATAGAATCCGATCGACGCCAAATCAAGCTAGAGTTGACAAAGAAGAGGTCACCGCCAGTGACCTGCAAAATAAAGTTCCATCCGGAGTTGGTGGTGGTGGCTCCGGCTGGACCCTCCAATGATCAAGTCAGCTCTTCTGGCCAACAAAAATGGAGTGCTTAGGGAAGAACTCAGTAGAGTTTGGGAAGGAGAAGAGAGCTTAGAGAAAATATATCTAGAGGGTCTCTTTTATAGATGGAGCCCAGAGCAGACTGATAGTGACAGTCATAGCCGTTCGATAGCTGACCGCTCGAAACCGCGTAGGATTTAGTATGGAGAGGGACGCTGCCTGTACCAGACTGATAGTGACAGACATAGCCATCCGGTAGCTGGTCACTTTGGATGATATAGAATTTTTACGAAAAGGAGCACTGCCTATAGCAAACTGATAGTGACAGTCATAGCCGTCCGATAGCTGGCTGCTTGGGGCCATATGAGAGGGGCATCATGTGTAGCAGACTGATAGTGACAGCCATAGCTGTTTGGTGCTGAGCCGCTCGAGGCCACATGGAGGGATGAAGAGCTTTGATGTATGTCAATTCTAGAGGAGTTCGAACTTCTAAAGAAAATATGGCTAGAAGGGATCATCCAGGAGAAATGCTACTTAAAATCTGGAAGTAATCCACTAGAAAAATCTGGATGGAGTTCGACTAATGGAGAAGTCTAAAAGGAGTCCAACTGATGGAGAAGCTCGACTGATAGAGAAGTCCAAAAGGAGTCTGACTAGTGGAGAAGTTTGGCTGAAGGAGTTCGACTGGTGGAGAAGTTCGACTGAAGGAGAAGTCAGAAGGAGTTTGGCTCCTAGTGGAATCTGATTGAAGAAAAAGTCCAGAGGGAGTTTGGCTCTTGAAGGAATCTGACTTAAGGAGAGGTCCGAAAGGAGTTAGGCTTTTGGAGGAATTCGACTGAGGAAGATGTCCAGAAGGAGTTAGGCTCCTAGAGAAATCCAACTGAGAAAGAAGTCCAGAAGGAGTTGGGCTCCTGAAGGAATCCGATTGAAGGAGAGGTCTGGAAAGAGTTTGGCTATTGGAGGAATCTGACTGAGGGAGAAGCCCAAAAAGAGTTGGGCTCCTTGAGGAATCCGACTGAAGGAGAAGTCCGAAAGAAGTTAGGCTCCTGGAGGAATCCGACTGAAGGAGAAGTCCGGAGGAAGTTTGACTCCTGAAGGAATTCGATTCAAAGAGAAGTCCGGAGGAAGTTCGGCTCCTGGAGGAATTCGACTGACGAAGAAGTCTGGCTGAAGGAGAAGTGCAAAAGGAGTTCGACCACTGGAGGAGTTCGACTGCTTGAAGGGGTTCGGCTACTAGAGAAAGTCCAAGGGGTTCGACCGCTGAAGGAGCTCAGCTGCTAAAGGAGTTCGGCCGGGGTTCGACTGCTGGAGGAAGAATTTTCAATCGAATCTCTTCCATGATTATCAGTCGTATTAGGCTAAGCATCAGACTGGACTTCGACGAGAGCGGAGTTTATCTCCAACAATAGTCCTCCCACTTCTAAGTTTGAAATTTGAAAGAAAGAAGTACAAAAAAATGACTACCGAAGTCCTTTTTCGGGCTCTACACCCATTGAGGTTGAAGCTCGAGAGAGATCTTATCTCCTGTCAGGGTTGAAGGAGATCTTATCTCCTGTTGAGGTTGACGTTGAAGCTCGGAGGAGATCTTATCTTCTGCCGAGGTTGAAGGAGATCTTATCTCCTATTGAGATTGATGTTGAAGCTCGGGGGAGAGCTTATCTCCTATTGAGATTGATGTTGAAGCTCGGAAGAGATCTTATCTCCAACCAAGGATGAAGGAGATCTTATCTCCTGTTGAGGTTGGCATTGAAGCTTGGGGGAAATCTTATCTCCAGTCAAGGTTGAAGGAGATCCTATCTCCTGTTGATGTTGGCATTGAAGCTCAGGAAGATCTTATCTCCAATCGAGGTTGAAGGAGATCTTATCTCCTATCGAGATTGGCGTTGAAGCTCGAAAAAGATCTTATCTCCTATTGAGGTTAGTGTTGAAGCTCGGAGGAGATTTTATCTCCAATCGAGGTTGAAGAAGATCTTATCTCTTATTGAGGTTGGCGTTGAAGCTCGGGAGAGATCTTATCTCCAGCCAAGATTAAAGGAGATCTTATCTCCTGTTGACGTTGGCGTTAAAGCTCAGAAGAGAGATCTTATCTTCAGTCGAGATTGAAGGAGATCTTATCTCCTACATTAGCATTGAAGCTCGAGAGAGATCTTATCTCCAGCCGAGGTTGAAGGAGATCTTATCTCCTACTGAGATTGATGTTGGAAGCTCGAGGAAGATCTTATCTCCAGCCGAGGTTGAAGGAAATCTTACCTCCTATTGAGGTTGGCGTTGAAGCTCGAGGGAGATCTTATCTTCTATTGAGGTTGGTGTTGAGGCTTGGGAGAGATCTTATCTCCAGCCGAGATTGAAGGAGATCTTATCTCCTGTTGAGGTTGGCATTGAAGCTCGGAGGAGATCTTATCTCCAGCTGAGGTTGAACGAGATCTTATCTCCTATTGAGATTGGCGATGAAGCTCAGAGGAGATCTTATCTCCAACCGAGGTTGAAGGAGATCTTATCTCCTATTGAGGTTGGCATTGAAGCTCAGGAGAAATCTTATCTCCAGCTGAGGTTAAAGAAGATCTTATCTCCTATTGAGGTTGACGTTGAAGCTCGAGGGAGATCTTATCTCCCATCAAGATTGAAGCAGATCTTATCTCCTGTTGAGGTTGACATTGGAGCTCAAGAAAAATCTTATCTCCAGCCAAGATTGAAGGAGATCTTATCTCTTGTTGAGGTTGGCATTGAAGCTCAGGGAAGATCTTATCTCCAGTCGAGGTTGAAGAAGATCTTATCTTCTGTTGAGATTGAAGCTCGGAGAAGTATTTCGGTCCTGTGTTCCCACACTTGTTGCTTGTTGCAGACGTCGAGCTCGTTGTGGACATCAGGCCTATTATGGACGTCGAACTAGGGCCTCACTTACAAACCAGGATAAGGTTCTACCTTTTGCATTTGACGTAGTCAGGTTATCGTGGAAAAATATATGTTAGGATTCTCCACCGAGCTTCTTCCTTCTCCACGTTATTGGTCTACGAGATTCCAATTTTTGCTCATGTTAGGATGAGGTTCTCCTCCTATTCCTAACAGGCTATAGGGGCACGTTAGGATCGTTGTCGGGGCCTCTCCTCTCACCTCATCTAAAATGAATGAGGCCTTCGACTTTGCTCACGTTAGGATGAGATTCTCCTCTTGTTCCTAACAGGCTGTAGGGGCATATAAGAGCCATTGTCAGGATCTCTTCCCTCATCTTATCTAAAATGAATGAGGCCTTCAACTTTGCTCACGTTAAGATGAGGTTCTCTTCCTATTTCTAACAGGCTGTAGGGGCACATAAGGACCATTGTCAGGACCTCTCTCCTCATCTTGTCTAAAATGAACGAGGTCTTCGACTTTGCTCACGTTAGGATAAGGTTCTCCTCCTATTCCTAACAGGCTATAGGGACACATAAAGATCATTGTCAGGGTCTCTTCCCTCATCTCATCTAAAATGAACGAGGCCTTCGATTTTGCTCACGTTAGGACAAGATTCTCCTCCTATTCCTAACAGACTGTAGGGGCACAAAAGGGCCATTGTCAGGATCTCTTCTCTCATCTCGTCTAAAATGAACAAAGCCTTCGACTTTGCTCACGTTAGGATGAGGTTCTCTTTCTATTTCTAATGGGCTGTAGGGGCACATAAGGATCGTTGTTAGGGCCTCTCCCCTCATCTCATCTAAAATGAACGAGGCCTTCGACTTTGCTCACGTTAGGATGAGATTCTCCTCCTGTTCCTAATGAGCTGTAGGGGTACATAAGGATCGTTGTCAGGGCCTCTTCCCTCATCTCGTCTAAAATGAATGAGTCCTTAGACTTTGCTCATGTTAGGATGAGGTTCTTTTCCTGTTCCTAATGGTAGGGGCGCCTAAGGGCCCTTGTCAGGGCCTCTCCTCTCATCTCGTCTAAAATGAATGAGACCTTCGACTTTGCTCACGTTAGGACGAGGTTCTCCTCCCGTTCCTAACAGACTGTAGAGGTGCATAAGGGCCATTGTCAGGGCCTCTCCCCTCGTCTCATCTAAAATGATAAGGCCTTCGATTTTTCGATTTTGCTCATGTTAGGATGAGGTTCTCCTCCTATTTCTAATGGACTGTAGGAGCACATAAGAGCCGTTGTCAAGGCCTCTCCCCTCATCTCATCTAAAATGAACGAGGACTTCGACTTGCTTATGTTAGGATGAGATTCTCCTTCTATTCCTAACATGGCCACTATTGATTGCTTCTTTTTTGTCATCACATAGTTTTTACATCAAGAAACCATAATATTAAAATGGAGGAGTTTTATTGAAGAAAAATTACTGATAGTACATCCTCAGATTTTTTGAATTCTAAGGTCGTGGGAGCGTTATTCCTCCAAGCTCCTTCAAGTGATAAGTTTCGGGCTAGATGACCTCCTCTACTTCATATGGGCCTTTCCAATTTAGGGCAAGCTTCTCCTAGCTCTGAGGCTGAGAGATGGTAGCTCATCGAAATACTAAGTCCTCCACTCTGAATATTTTACCTCTGACTTTGGAGTTATAGTATCGGGCCATCCTTCATCAGTAGGCCGCCATCCAAATCTGGGCTTTCTCTTTTTTTTCTTCCAATAGGTCGAGGATGACTTTGAGGTCCAGTGAGCTATGTTGCTTATTGAAGGTCACGACCCATGCTGATGGAAGCTTAAGCTCGATTGGGATGACCACCTTCATTTCGAAGGCCAAGGCAAATGGTGTTTCCCCGATTGATAGCCTTTGAGTAGTTCGGTATGTCTAGAGGACATGGTAGAGTTCGTCTGCCCAGGCCCCCTTGATCCTGTCGAGTCTTATCTTGATGCCTTGCAGCAGAATCTAGTTGGTCACTTCAGCTTCCCCATTTATCTATGGGTGAGCTACCGATGTGAAGTGATGGAAGATGTTTAGATCTTCACAGAACTCAGCAAACCTCATCCTAGCGAACTATCGCCCGTTATCTGTTATGAGGGTTTGGGGTAGACCGAACCGGTAGACGATTGACTTCCAGACGAAGTCCTGGACCTTGGCCTTAGTAATTTTTGCTGGTGGTTCGGCTTCAACCCATTTGGTGAAGTAGTCGATCGTGACCGGGAGGAACTTTCATTATTCGGATGCTATTAGAAAAGGGCCAAGTATATCAATTCTCCACTACACAAATGGCCAAGGTGCACTTAGTGGAATAAGCTTGGAGGCCGGCTATCTTTGTATTTTTGCATTTTTCTAACAGCGATCATATTTCTTGACATACTGTATAGAATCGTGGTACAAGGTCGACCTATAGTATCCTTGCCAAAGTAGTTTTTGTGATAGGAACCTAGATCCTACATGACTTTCATAAATTTCTCGTGCACTTCTCATAATGCAAAGTCAGTCTCTAAAGGTCGGAGATATCTCAGCAGTGGCAGCGAATACGATCTCTTATACAACTTGCCCTCATACAAAACGTATCAGGAGGCTTGATTCCTGAGTTTTCGAGCTTCTTTTGGATCACGAGGAAGAACTCCCTCTTTGAGATAGGCAACTAAGGGGTCAATAGCTCAGCTCGAGCTCCGTCTGTACAACGAACTGTGATTTCTCTAAGCTTGAACATTTTAGAGTTTTAAAAAATACTTCTTTGGATAGTTCGATTGGGGCTGAAGTGGCCAATTTAGAGAGGAGGTCGGCTCTTATATTTTCTGCCCTCGAAATCTATCGAATGCCAAAATTGCCAAAGGCCAGAGTCAAATCCTTCACTTTCTTAAGGTATTTCATCATACTTTCCTCCCGTGCTTCATACCTACCACTAACTTGGCCGACCACCAATTGGAAATCACTATAGACTTGAAGCTGATCTATTTTTAACTCTCCTGCTATTTTTAATCCGACAATCAGTACTTCATATTCGGCCCCATTGTTAGTTGTAGGAAATTTGAAGCATAGCGCATACTTGACAATGACTCCCTCGGGGTTGACTAAGACTAACCCCGCACCTGCTCCAGTGGAGTTGGATGAACCATCCACATATAGGGCCCAAAAACCCTTGAAAAAATCGGCACTTTCTTCGAGGAGGCTCGCTTGCAACCATGGGATGCCGATCTCACTATATTCAAGCTCGGCTTCATCTGGAATGGTGCATTCAACTATGAAGTTAGCTAGTGCCTGAGCCTTGATTGCTGATCGAGGTCGGTAGTTGATGTCGAACTCTGTTAATTCAATGGCCCATTTTGCAATTCTTCCGGAAGCATCCGTTTGATGAAGGATTGCTTTAATCGGTTGGTTAGCGAGAATCGTTATAGCATGTCCCTGGAAGTAAGGTCGAAGCCTTCTTGCTGCAATCAAAAGAGCATAAGTCAATTTTTCCAACTTTGTATATCTAGTTTCGGCATCCCTTAGGATCCAGCTTATATAGTAGACTGGTCGTTATACTTTTGCCTCTTCTTTGACCAAGACTGCCGCTAGCGCCGTAGGGGAGACCACGAGGTAGAGAAATAGCTCCTCTTCGGATTTGGATTTGGCTAGTAGAGAGAGCAAGCCTAGGTAGTTCTTGAGCTCATCGAATGCCTTTTTGCATTCCTGAGTCCAGTGAAAATCTTTCGATTTTCTAAGGATTTGGAAGAAGGGCATGCAGCATTCGGCCAACCTCGAGACAAAATGACTCAAAGATGCCACCTTCTCAGTCAGGCACTAAACTTTCTTGATGGACTTCGAAGTGGTCATCTCCTAGATAGCTCAAATTTTCTCTAGATTGGCCTCGATTCCTCGTCTCGAGACCATGAATCCCAAAAATTTTCCTAAGGCTACTCCAAAGGCCCACTTGGTTGGATTCAGCTTCATCTTATATTTCCTAAGTGCATCGAAAGCCTCTTCAAGGTCGACAACATGATTGATAATCTCTCAGTTTTTGACCAGCATGTCGTCAACGTAAACCTCCAAATTACGGTCGATCTACTCCTTGAAGATTTTATTGATCAAGCACTGATAAATCACGCCTGCATTTTTAAGCCCGAAGGGCATGACCCTGTAATAGTAAAGACTATGATTAGTAATAAAAATAGTCTTCTCATCCTCCAGTGCCATCCAAATTTGGTTGTAGCCAGAGAAGGTGTCCATGAAGGTGAAGAACTCATAGCCTAAAGTCGCATCCACCAGTTGGTCGATTAAGGGCAAAGGATAGCTATCTTTTAGGTAGGCCTTGTTAAGCTTCTTAAAGTCAATGCACATCCTCCACTTGTCATTGGCTTTCTTGACCAGGACCACATTAGAGACCCAAGTCGGGTAGCTAACTTCTCGGATAAATCCGATATTAAGAAGCTTATCGACTTCTTCTACTATTACCTTCTGCCTTTTTGGTGCATGGTCTCAAACTCTTTCTTTCACTGGTCCATGCTTAAGGTCAATAGCCAATCGATGTTCCATAACCTCGGTGTCGATCCCAGGCATATCCACCAGAACCCAGGCGAAGATGTTGGCATTCCTCCATAAGAAGGCAATGAGCTATTTTCGAACTTTGTCTTCCAAATTAGAGCCAATTTGCACCGTATGCTTCGCATTTTCGTCATTCAGGGGGATGGTCACAAGATCTTCTATGGGCTCGCTCCATTCTTCGGCAAGGTCATCACGAATATCTAGTTCGTTAACGGGATAAGGGTCAGACCATTCTTCCTTTTGCAAGGTAACTATCAGATATCGACATTTTGGAGAAAGCATCATAAGACAAGATGTCAATCGAACTTCCATTATCAACTAAGATGCGATGTACATCATAGTCTGCTATATTTAAAGAGATTACAACCGTATCATTATGTAGGAATTGTACCCCCCATGCATCTACCTCAGTAAAGGTTATGAATTCTTCAGTCCTCCATCTCTTCACTGATCCCTCAGATCCACTAGCCTCTTCTCGCCGAAGTCCCCTAAAGATAGTGTTGATGATGTTGAGAGGTGGCCGATCTCCTTATTGTTCCTCCCTCCTTGGTGGTTCTAGCTGCAATAGTGCCTTTGGTCGATCTTCTCTTACTTCTAGTCGGTGTCTGAGGAATTGACCCAATTGGCCTATCTTCATGAGCTTCTCGATCTCATCTTGGAGCTGGATGCATTCATCGATATCGTGACCGTGATCACGATGGTAGAGGCAGTATTTACTAGGATTGTGCTTGCCAGAATGAGTATGCATCCTTTCAGACCTCGGTAGTGTTAGATATATGTGTCCTAGAAGCCAGAATTGGCCGACACTTGTAATACACTTCTAGGGGCAAAATTATAATTTTGACTAAAAGCAATAAATGGGTTATTTTCTATCACATATATGTATTTAGTGTCTGTGATACATCCTTTGAGTTAATGGTAATGATAATTCATATTTTCGAGAGTTGAAAATTTAAGACATGAATAATCATTATTAACTCATAAATTACTCCTGACCATAGGATCATCACGAGGATGGTGATTGATCCGGAAGGTTGGTGTACAATCGCTTCTCTTTAGTAGATGAGTCTCGAGTCTACGGTGTGGAGATACCAGAGCGAGAGTACAGGTACTCATTAGAGAACGAGGGCACTGAGCGTGACCACCTCGAGTAGTCATTAGGGAGTCTACCTTCTCGTCAATGACGGCCGAGGTTTATGTGGGCGCTCGGGGGTGGCCTCATCTTCCGTAGCCGAGGCTTGCCGTAGACTTTGAGGCTCGATCTCAGATCTTGCTCACGTTAGGACGAGGTTCCCCTCCCATTCCTAATGGGCTGTGGGGGCACATGGGGACCGTCATCCTCGCCTCTCCCCCCATCTCGTTTTAGGTGAACGAGGCCTTCGACCTTGCTCGCGTTAGGACGAGGTTCTCCTCCTATTCCTAACGGGCTGTGGGGGCACATGGGGACCGTCGTCCTCGCCTCTCCCCCCATCTCGTTTTAGGTAAACGAGGCCTTTGACCTTGCTCGCGTTAGGACGAGGTTCTCCTCCTGTTCCTAACGGGCTGTGGGGGCACATGGGGACCGTCGTCCTCGCCTCTCCCCCCATCTCGTTTTAGGTGAAACGAGGCCTTTGACCTTGCTCGCGTTAGGATGAGGTTCTCCTCCTGTTCCTAACGGGCTGTGGGGGCACATGGGGACCGTCGTCCTTGCCTCTCCCCCCATCCCGTCCTTTGTGAATGGGGCCTTCGACTTTGCTCATGCTAGGACGAGGTTCTCCTCCTGTTCCTAACCGACTGTGGGGGCACATTCGGACCGTCGTCCGTGCTTCTCCCCCCATCCCGTCCTTTGTGAACGGGGCCTTCGACTTTGCTCATGCTAGGACGAGGTTCTCCTCCTGTTCCTAACCGGCTGTGGGGGTACATTCGGACCGTCGTCCGTGCTTCTCCCCCCATCCCATCCTTTGTGAACGGGGCCTTCGACTTTGCTCATGCTAGGACGAGGTTCTCCTTTTGTTCATAACCGAGGCTGGCTCGATCGCTCGAGGTTGTCAACGATCTTATCTCTAGCCGAGGTCGACATGATAGCTTTCTCTAGCTAAGGTCAATGTTGAAGGCCAAGGTCATCGCGGGCCTTACCTCTATCCTCTATCCGAGGTTACTCGGGCGCTCCAACCGAGGTTGACACGGGCGCTCGGGGGAGATCTCATCTCCTACGGCCGAGCTTTCCTCGGGGGAGATCTTATCTCCTGCAGTGAGGTTGAAGTGCGCACTCGGGGGAGATCTTATCTCCTATGGCCGAGCTTCCCTCGGGGGAGATCTTATCTCCTGCAGCCGAGGTCGAAGTGCGCGCTCGGGGGAGATCTCATCTCCTACGGTCGAGCTTTCCTCGGGGGAGATCTTATCTCCTGCAGTCGAGCTTTCTTCGGGGGAGATCGAGATCTTATCTCCTACGGCCGAGCTTCTAAGGCTTCCGACCTGCCCCCATTAGCACGAGGTCCCCCGCCAGTTCCAATACGGCAACTATTTGACTGCTCCATCCCTGTTATTGTAGTTTCTGTTATCGCAGTTTCTTTTTGCGCCAGGGAATAACATTATTGGAAGGGAAGAATTTTACCGAAGGGGAGTTACGGGCAGCACATCCCCGTTTGAGGGGTCGTCGGGGGGTCGTTCCTCGAAGCTCCCTCCCTCGGGTAGTAAGTCCCGTCCAGACGACCTCCTCTATCCCATGCTGGCCTTCTCGATTTGGAGCAAGCTCTTGGCTTTGTCACTGCGAGCCGACAAACCGCCGACGTACCAAGGTCCTCCCTGGGGTAACATTGATGACGCTGTGAGGCGGTCGACCCATGAGTTTTTGGTCACGGCAGCGCCCTTAGCCAACTTTCTCCAACCGCTCCTTCCTGACGAGCTCCTCAATTTTATCTCACAGCCGGATGCCTTTCTCAGCGTCGTGGCCATGGTCGTGATGGTAGGGGCTTTACCACGTTTGGGGATGTCGTAGTCCTTCAGGTCTTGGTGGTTGGCTCTTAACTTCGCCGAGAATCCGAGTAAGAGGAGTGGATCGTAGTTGCGGAATCTTTCGGGAGGAGGATTTCTTCGCACCCTTCCATCAGGGCTTCCTTTATAGTGAGCTCGAGAAGTTCGGGCTTCACGGAACTTCATTCCGCTTTTTCGCAAAACTTTCCGTGGGAGAACTTCATGCTTCTTTGTCCGAACTTCCTTGCTCGCAGGGAGGGGGTCGGCTTTGCTTGCCCGAACTTTATTGCACCTCCCGTGAATTCGTTGTAGCGACGTACTTGAAGGGGGAGTTCGGCCTCGATCGCCCTGGGGCGGTCTCGAGCGCGGCCGAACTTCATTTGGGTGATCTGCTGCGGAGTTCGGCCTCACTTTATGCGCGAACTTCATTCGTGGGAGAACTTCGTTCCGCCACTGCTTGCACCGAACTTTACTGTGATGGTGGGCTTTAAGGTGGAGTTCGGCCTTCACTTGCGCCGAACTTCATTGATGAGCTTCAAAGGGAGAGTTCGGCCTTGCCGAACTTCATTTCGATGATGACCTGAGGAGTTCGGCCTTCCGCCGAACTTCATTCCGCGGGAGAACTTTCCTCCGCCTTCGTTTGTGCCGAACTTCATTCCGCTTTGGAGAGATCGGCTTTCCTCCCGCCGAACTTCATTCGGCTTTGGAGAGATCGGCTTTTTCATGCCGAACTTCATTCCGCTTTGGGGAGCTCGGCTTTTTTACGCCGAACTTCATTCCGCTTTGGAGAGATCGGCTTTCCTCCCACCGAACTTCATTCGGCTTTGGAGAGATCGGCTTTTTCACGCCGAACTTCATTCTGATTTGGGGAGCTCGGCTTTTTTACGCCGAACTTCATTCCGCTTCTGCGGAAGAGCTTCTGCTCTCCGTTTCTCTCCTAAGGGCGATTGGCATGCCCGAATGCTCTTCCTTAAGGCCGGTTCCTCGGGTTTTTCTGGAAAAGTCTCCGCCGAAGGTTGTCGCACGGCTTGTATCACCTCGGCGGGGCCGCGAACCCATCCAGAACTGCTCTGCATTTGTGGTGGCTTCGGGTGGAGCCTGGGCTGCCAGGGCTGCAACGGGAGCCGATCGCCGAGTCGAAGCTCTCGAGGCACTTTCTCTTCGGGAGAGAACTCTAGTGAGGAAGAACGGATCTCCGGAGAGAGAGAAATCATCGCCGAGCACTCCTTTAAGAACAAGGAAACCTCGAAGGTTCAGGGCCCTTCCTTCTAGCGCCAATCTGTTGGTGCAGAAATCCGTCGCGCCGGAGGTCGCCGGAGTCGAGGCCGCTGAGGTCGCCGTCGGGGACCTGCAAAACGAAGTCCCGTCCGGAACCGATGGGGGGTGGCTCCGGCAGGACCCTCCGACGGTCAAGTTAGTTTCCGGCCAACAGTAATGGAGTGCTCGGAATGAGTTCCGGAGCTTAGAGATGAGGAGGAGAGCTTAGAGAGTCGAGAGTTCAGAGAGCTTAGCCTTAGTATCTGGAGGGGTCCTTTTTATAGCGGAGCTTAGTTGATGGTGACGGCCATGCCGTCTGGCAGAGAGTCGTTGGGGCAGCATGGAGTTCGGTACGGAGAGGATGGCGTCGTCCGGTGGATCGTGGGAGCCATACTGGCAGTCGTGGGCCGCATGGAGTCCGGTACGGAGAGGAAGGCGTCGTCCGGTAGATCGTGGGAGCCATACTGGCGAGTCGTGGGCCGCATGGAGTCCGGTACGGAGAGGAAGGCGTCGTCCGGTCTTGTTGCAGGCGACAGTTCGTCCAGAGGAGTTCGGACTTGTAGGAGAGTTCGGCCGAAGGGGAAACCCGGGAGGAGCTCGGCCGTAGAGAGGTTCGCAGGAGCTCGGATGGCCGAACGGGCGTCTGGGAGGAGTCCGTCTCCCGAAGAAGTCCTGCCGCTTGGAGTCCAAGGAGCTCGGCCGCCAGGAAGTTCGGCTGGCGGTGGGAGTTCGGCCCGAAGCCTGGACGCTGGGAGTTCGGCCGCTTGGCAGTTCGGTCGGCTGAAGAAGTTCGGCCCGAAGCCTGGACGCTGGGGAGTTCGACCGCTTGGCAGTTCGGCCGGCTGAAGGAGTTCGGCTAGACCAGTGCGCTGAAGCTCTTCTGCGGCTACTGTTTGCATTATGCTGAGCGTCGGGCCGGGCTTCGGCAGGAGCGTGGATTTATCCCCAACAATATCAATCCAGCAAGAGAAAATGCTTAACTCTTCTTTCTTTCTTTCTTTTTTTATTTTTTTTCCTTTTATGTTTTATTAATTTAATTTCTTTTTTTGTTAACTAAATACAGTTCAAGTTTTTATTAGTTCCACTTTTTCATAATGGAAACCCGAGCATTGGCAGAGTGGAAAAATAGAAAGAGTTTTCTAATTTAGATTTTCACGATTGCGACTCGAACGTTCAGAATAATTACATCATATGACAGAGGACTAGGGTTACGAGGTTCACCTAAACCTAATCTGATCGAGGCTCAAGATAAAGAACTGAAATCACACAAGGATCTGCCACCAAGAGGTTCAGCATTCAGCTCTGAATGAGTTACCACATATACTGCTAGGTGTCACTGGTGGATTTTGGGACGCAAATTAGAATGATTTAACATGATCGAATCAATCACTGTTCGAATCAGAAGAGTTCTGAGATCCATCAAAATGAGTTTTCGATGATGTCGATGATAAAGATCCATGACATATCCCATTTACCATATAGAACTTGAACTAAACTAGGGTCACACAAAACAAGGGTTTGAATCTGGTGATCATCAACTTGAACTAGATCAAAAGATTCAATTGTCTTGGAATGAAGATTTATTAGCATGTTCATAGCAAAATCAGAAGATAGCACTCGAATTAGAAAAAACCATAACGTTCATATCTACTTTGCCTTATCATAAAATAAGATGTGTCCCTGACTGAGCCAAAGGAGCTTATTACGAATGCTTCAATTAGAGGCCTTTCAATTTGGTCTTGACTGAGGTGTTCTAAGTAGGAAATGTGTCTTTTTTATAAACATTACCTGCCATTTTGGTCATCTGCCATTTCTTATTCTTTGACTTTGCTCAAAAGTCTACCTTTGATGGTCAAACGTGACCTTGAGCACTCGTGGGACTTTTGACCACATGTCATGCACCTATTGGAGAGCTGGTGGCGGCCTGTCCCCACCAGAACCTGGAAGAAGAAGGGTGGCACGCCACCCTAGGCGTGTGCCCAAGTTGGAGGCGCCAGAGTCCTTGTTGGGACAAGACTCCCATCTCCTTTTTGGATTCAATTAGATTCTCCCTAAAACAACTTTGACTGTTAGGCACCTCTAAAGTAGGAATCCAGGGACTCTTTCCACTTAAATCAGAGTTAGATCTGATTTCACAAAGGAGTTGTGAAATTGGTTGGGAATAAGAGAAGGCTGGATCACAGTCAGGTCTTATAAATTAAGACCCTATGCCCAATCAAACACTGTAATTTGAATTGAGCATCATGGTTATCTGCCATGCCCTAAGGCTACCTCTCCCCTCCTCTTCCATGCCAAAACCAACCTTCTCCCCTTGCTCTCCACGTTCCAAAGGAGTTTTGGCCTTGGTTGGTTGCAATTCGATCAAAGAAGGCGATCAAAAGTAAGAAGGCTGCTGCCTGCTGCAAAAGACGACTGCTCATCTTCAAAAAGAGTTTTTTGAAGATCCTCTAGATCAGATTCCAGATCTGATTTTTGGAAGGCGTATAGAGAAAAGAAGAGGATCTCCATATCCAACCCAATGGATATCGGGGAAAGAAGGCTAGGCCTTGCGTGGCTAAGATCCCGAACCTTCCGCCTGCAAAACAGGCATCATCAATAGGATATGAGGATTACCAGATCAGGTAAATTAAATTGATTTAATTATCTTTAATTTTATTTTTAGTAAAATAATAAGAAATTAGATCTGAAACATATCAAGATCTGATTGGGATCAAGAAAAAAAATTTTGAAATATATCTCTTGATCTGATCAAATTTGAACGAACCTAGACCGAAAAATCAGGATTTTCCTTCAGATAGTTGCTCCTTGATCTCCATCAAACACTTTGCATTTTTGAGCAAAATTAAGGGAGCATAGTTGTGAAACCTTCTAGGAGGAGAACTTCTTTCACCACCCTTCTATCAAGGCTTCTTATAACGACAAGCTCGAGAAGAAGTTTGGGCTGGCGCTTGCGCTCGGAGGGAGTCCGTAAGCTCGTCGAACTTCATTCACCCTCCCATTAGCTGTGAATTTACAGACTCGTTCCGCCTACCCAACTCTTTATGGCTTCTTCATCTTTTAATTTGAAGCTTCTTCACATTCGGACATATCCTTCAGCCCGGAGCTACAGCAACGGTAAAGTCCCTAAGGTACTTCTTCTTCCAAGGAGAATAGCCAAATCATTCTTCTGAAGGGCCGTCTTGAGTGCAGCCAGGTTTTTCAAATAGGGAACGTAGTTCAGGTTCGCAAACCTTCAATACAGCCAAACATTAAATCAGATGACAAAGTTTGGGATAGATCCTCCTCCTCCTGCTTGATTTTATCAAAAAAATTCGAATCTCGGTGCGGACGTTGGCTTGCTAACGAAGTGAAGCCACAAACTAATGGGCTCATCTGATCGAAAAAAAAATGGTTACCCGACTTAAACTCCCCTGGTACAATAAAACTTTTTGGTGGCTCCCTTGGAGGGATAGATGGAAATGCCCAATATAAAATGGGCATTTCTATGGCAGCATGAAGCAGCATCATTATCCGAAAGGCCTTCAAGTGATCGACCTCTGAATTGGTTGGTCCCATCGGTAAATTTTAAATTAGGGAAGCTTGAAGTTTGGTGGAATAGGACTCTTGCATAAATCCTTGAGGAAAAAGAGGATCAGTGCAAAATATCATTACCGTGAGTGAGAGGGAGCATGGCGGAAGTTGCTTCCATTCGTCGCGCTCATTTCTAGGAAGCTTTGATCATAGGAGATCTCACGATCATTTGATCTGCCTAGGTTTCTCTGGTGGAACGAGAGCAAGGCTTACCCCATGGATCGAGGTCATGGGTCTGACAATTGATTCTCCAATCCTCTGCTTTTCTCCTTTCGATAAGGTCACCGATCGACTAGCCCAAGTTGGCCATCCCCAGATCGGATCATGGGGCTTCGAAGAAGCCTGTTTCAATCGAATCGATGCCAGGGCTTGCCGATGTATGACCTACAATACCTCTATGAGATCACGAACCGACTGGACTAGCAGGTTGAACTACTCCATATCCACCATAGCTATAGGTGGAGCTTGAGTTATCAGAGCTGAAGCAGGAGCGGATAGGTCTGGACGGGATCTGGCTGCAGAGGGCCATTGATCGTCGGATCGAAGCTTTCTTGGGAGGCATTTTTTTTAGAAGAATTCTAGAGAGGAAGAAGAGAGATCGCTACTGAGCACTCCTTTAAGAATAAGAAAACCTCGAGAATAGAGGCCCTTCCTCTAGCGCCAATTCTAATGGTGCAGAATCTGGTTAATGTCGGATCGAGGCTGAGTTTGAGAAAGAAGAGGTCGCTGCCGTTGTGACTTGCAAAAGAAAGTTTCACTAAGAGTCGTGGTGGTGGCTTCCGATAGACCTCCGACGATCAAGTTCAGCTCTTTTAGCCAATAGAAATGAAGTGTTTAGCGAAAAGAAAACTCACAGAGTTTTGGAAAGAAGACAAGAGCTTAGAGAAAACATATTTGGAGGATCTCTTTTATGGATGGAGCCCGGAAGCATACTGATAATGACAGCCATATCGTCGGGTAGTGGCCACCTCGGACAGTTGTAAGGTTTGTTATGGAGAGGGCACCGTCTTATAGCAACTAGATAGTGACAGGCCATAAGCCATCCGCATAGCTGACACACCGAAGCCGCGTAGGATTTTATTGACGGAAGGGGCACCCCTATAGATAGACTGATAGTGACAGCCCATAGCCATCTGATAGCTGGCCGCTCTAGACTGCATGAGAGGCATCGTCTGCAGGTAGACTGATAATGACAGCCATAGTCATCCGATACCTGAGCCACTCGGGGAACACGTAGAGGTGAAGAGCTTTGATGTATATCAATTCCAGAGGAGTGTTCAGACTCCTGAAGAGGAATCGGCTAAGAGGGGATCATCCGGGAGGAAGTGCTTACTTTAAATTGGAAGAGATCCACTATAAGAAATTTGGATGAGCGAATCGCATGGAAAGTTCAGAAGGAGTCCAACGATGGAGAAAGCCTCGACTGTATGAGAGTCCAGAAGAAGTCTGATTGAAATGTGAGAAGTTCGGCTGAAGGAATTTGACTAATGGAGGAAGTTTGGCGGGCAAGGAGAAGTCCGAAAGGAGAAGTTCGAAGGAAGTTTGGCTTCTGGAGGAATTCGATTGAAGGAAAAGTCCAAAGGAAGTTTGGCTCCTGGAGGAAATTCGACTATAAGGAAGTTCGGAAGGAGTTCGACTCCTGAAGGCATCCGAGCTGAAGGAGATGTCTGGAAGGAGTTGGCTTTTTCGAAGAAATCCGACTGAGCGGAGAAAACTGAAAGGAGTTAGCGCTCCTAGAGGAATCCAACTGAAGAAAAGTTCCAGAAGGAGTTGGGCTCCTGGAAGGGGAATCTGACTGAAGGGAGAGATCCAGAAGAGTGGGCTCCTGGAAGAATCTGAGTTGAGGGAGAAAGCTTGGAAGGAGTTGGGTCCTGGAGGAATCTTAACAAAGGAGAAAGTCGGAAGGAGTTGGCTATTGGAGTAATTCGACTTGAGGAGAAGTTCGGAGGAAGTTCGGCTTCTTGAAAGAAGCCGACGGAAAGGAGAAGTTGAAGAAGTTGGGCTCCTAGAGGAATCCGATTGAAGGAGAAGTCCGGAGGAAGTTTTGCTCCTGAGAAAATTCGACTAACAGGAGAAGTCTAGAAGGAGTCCGACTTGATGGAGAAGGTCCGACTGAAGAGGACAGTCCCGGTAGGAAGGTTTTGGTCGCTGGAGGATTCGACTGCATTGAACGGGTTCGGCTGGGTTCAAACCACTGAAGGAAGTCCAAGGGGTTCGGCCACGGAGGAGCTTGGACTGCTAAAGAAGTTCGGCCAGGGGATTCGAGCGGCCTGAGGAAAGAATTTTCAATCGGAAAGATCTTTATGAATTACCAGTCGTAATTAGGCTAAGCATCAGACTGGACTTTCGCGAGAGCGGAGTTTATCTCCAATAATAACCATTCAAAAAGTGACTTATTTCACATACATTTGAAAAAAAATTTAAAATTTAGTATAACAGGCAAAAGCAAGTAATAATCTAATAGCTTTTAATCTTGCTCCGGGTGCATATATTTCATCAAAAAGTCAATTTTATTCTTCTTGATTATATTTTGTAGCAACTAATCTAAGCTTTATTTTTTTATAATATACACGTTCATTATTTGTTCCTGTGGGGATTAAATCCTGCTCCCATCGAAGGTCTAGTCTGATTACTTAGCCCCTACATGCCGACTAGTAATCATGGAAAGCTTCGATTGAAAATTCTCCTTCCAGTAGTCGAATGCCTGTCGAACTCCTTTAAGCATCCGAACTCCCTCCAGTGGCTGAACCCCTTCCGGACCTCTCCTTCAGTCAGATTTCTATAGGAGCCAAACTCCTTTTGGACGTCTCCTTCAGTGGGATTCCTCCAAGAGCCAAACTCCTTACAGACCTCTCCTTCAGACGAATTCCTACAGGCGATCCGACTATTGGATGGTTATGATTGTTATTTATCAGGATGATTATGACTGTCATTTATCAGTCCACTACAGACGATCCCACTATCGGCTGGATACGATTGTCATTCATCAGAATGGTTACGACTATCAATTATCTATTTACTATAGGCAACCCCACTACGGGACGGTTATAACAGGTTCCATCTATAAAAAGGAATCCTTCAGATATGTTTTCTCTAAGCTCTCTTCTCTTTTCCAAAATTCTACTGAATTCTTACCTAAGCACTCCATTTTTATTGGCCAGAAAAGAGCTAACTGATCGTCGAGGGATCCTGCAGAAGCCACCACCACTGACTTTGAGAAGCTTTGGTTTTGTAGGCTCGATGACCTCTTCTTCTCAATCTTAGCTCGATCCGGCATCAAACCAATTCTGCCACCCAACAGGGAATTTAGTTGCTAGAAATTAGGCCCTCTGTTTCCTGAGGTTACCCTTTATTCTCAAGGAGTGCTCAGCCGACCTTATGGATCTTTCTTCTCCAGATCTTAAGCCAGACCGATCCGTCCTACAAAATCTAGCAACCGACCATTTCAACCTCCGCCTCCACCAGACAGCCCATAGTAGATCTGAAGCAATTTAAACCTACTAATGCAGTGGGTTGTAGGGTCTCATGAGATGGTGCAAAGCCATGTGGTAGCCTCTGCGTAGCAGTTCCACCAGGGAAACCCGCCATCGGAAATGTTAGAATCTGGTCCCATGGGGAGGCATTTGGGCTAGCGATACCCTTCGTGTCCTAGAAGAGGAAAACAGGAGAGCAGAGGAATCCTGTTCGTGGTCATGATTCTTCTCTGGGAAGAGACCTTCCCCATTTATAGTCGGAAAGCTGCCAAGATTGCGATTCAAGATGACGTCCTCGATCAAAAACTATGGAAGATAGATCGATGGATCGAAAAACTCCAACCACGTCGCCTCCGGTCACCATGATGATTGTCCGCACCGATCCCCCTTTCTCTCCCTGAATTATGCAAGAGCCCATTCCGCCGAACTTCAAGCTTTCATAATTTGAAAGCTACGATGGAACCTCTGATCCGATCGATCATCTGAAGACCTTCTGGACCATGATGCTACTCCATGGGCCACCAGACGCCATCTTCCATTCCGAAGCTTTTTTCATCTACCTTAAAGGAAGCAGCAAAAAACTTGGTACTCGATTATGAAGCTAGGTATGATCTTCTCTTTTGACAAGATGAGCCATTAGTTTGCGGCTTACTTCATTAGTAGTCGACATCCCCACCGAGGTTTGGATTTTCTGATGAATATCAAGTAGAAGAAGGGAGAATCTATCTGGGTGGTGCATTGGAGGTCCGAAACCTGACGTCTGTATGCAATGGCCGCACTCAAAGGATGGCCTTAAGAAGAATGATTTGGCTATTCTTCCTGGAGAAGAAGTACCCTTAAGGGATCTTACGAATTTGCCTAGCTCGAGCTGAAGAATATGCCGAACGGTAGAAGCCTTCAAAAAAGAGCCAAGGATAGGGAAGCTGAAGAGAGGGGGACGGCGCAAGTCTAATAAACCCACAGCTGATGGAGGGCCGAATAAAGTTATGGTCATGCTTCACAGACTCTCATGAGTGCAAGCGAGCCCCAAAACTCCGTCCTCAAGCTCGTTCGTCAAAGAAGCCCCGACAGAAGGGCACGACGAAGTTTCACCCCCAAAGGTTGTTTCACAATACGCTCACCCTCAATGCTCCACAGATGATCAATCTGAAGGGCAAGAGTAAGATCGGTCAAGGGCACTACCATAGCCAGAAACCACCAAGGGGAGAACAACAAAGGGAGATCGACCACCTCATCAACATCTCATCAACACCTATCTCTAGGAAGACTTAGTGGCTGCGCGAGCCCCACCATCTCTTGCCTTAGAGTCAAAAAAAAAAAGCTTTAGCCCGAATTGGAAAGGCCCGTATGAAATAGAGAAGGTCATTCCTTGCCCGAAAACTTATCGCTTGAAGGAGCTCAAAGGAATACGCTAACCACGATCTGAATTTAGAAAATCTGAGGATTGGCTATCAGTAATTTTTCTTTCAATTAAAACTCCTTCATTTCAATATTATGGTTTCTTGTGCAAAAACTATGTGATGGACAGGGAAGAGCAATCAATAGTTGGTCATGTTAGGATAGAAGGAAAATCTCCAGTCCTAACTATGATGCAAGTCGAAGGCCTCATTCTTTTAGACAGTAAGGGAGAGGCCCTGACACGGCCCTTATGCACCCCTACAGTCCATTAGGAAACAGGAGAGACCTCTCTCTAACGTGAGCAAAGTCGAAGACCCCTCATTCATTTAGACAAGATGAGAAAAGAGGCTTGACCAATGGCCCTATATGCCGCCCCTACAGTCCTTTAGGAATTAGGAGGAGAAAACCCCATCTAACGTTGAGCAAAGTCGAAGCCTGGCGTTCATTTTAGATGAGATGAGGATAGAGTCCTGACAATGACCCTTATGTACCCCTATAATTCGTAGGAATAAGAGCCAAGAAGAGAAACCTCGGCCTAACGTGAGCAAAGGCAAAGGCCTCGTTCGTTTAGACGAGAGAGGAGAGACCCTGACAAGGCCCTTATGTGCCCCTTTATAGCCTGTTAGGATAGAGAAGAAACCTTGTTCTGTTAACATTTGGAGCAAAAGTCGAGACCTCGTTCATTTTTTAAGACAAGGCGAGAATAGAGAGCGCCCCAACTCGCTGGAGATAAGATCTTCCTCCAAGCTTCAACTTCAACGTCAATAGGAGATAAGATCTCCTTCAAATCTCAGGTTGGAAATAAGATCTCCCCCGGCTTCAAACTTCAACCTCAACAGGAGATGAAGATCTTCTTCAACCTTGGCTGGAGATAAGATCTTCCTCAAGCTCCAACCCTTCATAGAGATAGATCTCCTTCAACCTTGACTGGAGAAAGACTTCCCCCAAGCTTTTAATTCAACATCAATTAGAAGATAAGATCTCCTTCAACCTCGACTAAAGATAAGATCTTCCCTAAGCTTTGACTTCAAACATCAACAGGAGATAAGGATCAACCTTGGCTGGAGATAAGATCTCCCCGAGCTTCAACGCTAATGTCAACAGGAGATAAGAAATCTCCGTCAATCATAGCTGGAGATAAGATCTCCATAAGCTTCAACTTCAACCCTCAACAGGGTGTAGAGGCCCGAAAAAGAATTTCAGGTAGTCATCTTTTTGATCCCTTCTTTCAAATTTTTGAACTTGGGAGTGTGGGAACTATTGTTGGGATAAAACCCAAGCTCCTATCGAAGTTCAGTCTGATTGCCTAGTCTAATGCGGGACTGGTAATCATGAAACTTCGATGGGATTCTGCCCCAGTAGTTGAACCCCGACCAAAAACTCCTTCAAGCAACCGACTCCTTTCCAAAAGCGGCCAAACCCCTCCCAAAAACCTCTCCTGTCAGTCGGATTTCTGCAGGAGCAAACTTCTTCTGGATGTCATCCTTCAGTCAAATTCCTCTAGGAGCTAAAACTCCTTCCAACCTTTCCTTCAGTCAGGATTTCTACATGAGTTGAAACTCCTTCCGAACGTCTCCTTTAAGTCGAATTCCTCTAGGAGTCAAAATCCTTCTAATCTCTCCTTCAATCGGATTTCTATAGGAGCCAAATCCTTTCGGACTTCTCCTCAAGTTGGAATCTATTAGGAGCCAAACTTCTGGTCAAACATTATCCTTCAGTCGGATTCCTCTAGAGGTCGAACTTCCTTCCAGAACTCTCTTTCAAATGGATCCTCCAAGAAAACGAACTCCTTCCAAAGACCTATTCTTCAGTCGGATTCCTTCAACGAGTCGAACTCCTTCCGAACCTCTCCTTCAAATAGATTCCTTCAGGAGCCGAACTCCTTTCGAACTTCTCACTTTAGTCAAATTTCTTATAGGAGCTGGAACTCCTTTCGGGATCATCCTTCAGTCGAATTCCTAAGGAGCCGAGCTCCTTTCGGATCTCTCCTTTCAAGTCAGATTTCTACAGGAGTCGACTTCTTCTGAACACGTCCTTCGTTATGATTCTTCCAGAAGCCCAAACTCCTTGTCGAACCTCTCCTTCAGATGGATTCCACCAGGAGCTGAACTCCTTCCAAAAACCTTTTCTTAGTCAGATTCCTACACCCCCCCCCCACCACCCTGGAGTCAAACTTCTTTCAGACATCTCACTTCAGATTGGATTGCTAAGGAGCCCGAACTCTTTTCGGACCTCTTCTTCAGACGAATTCCTTCAGGAGCCAAACTCCTTCCAGGACTTCTCCTTCAATGCGGAGTTCCTCCAAGAGGCCGACGCCTTCGGACCTCTCCTTTAAATGAATTCCTCCAGGAGCCAAAACTCCCTTTCAGATTTCTCCTTCAATCGGATTCCTTAGGAGTCGAACTTCTTCCAAAAACCTCTCCTTTCAGATAGGAATTCTCATGAGCCAAACTCCTTCGAACCTCTTCTTCAGATGGATTCCTCAAGAAGTTCAAACTCCGTCCAACTTCTCATTCAGTCAGATTTCTATAGGAGCTGAACCTTCCAGACCATCTTCAATCGGATTTCACAGGAGCCGAACTCCTTTCGAACTTCTCCTTCAATCGGAATTTTCTATAGGAGCCAAACTCCTTATCGAATCCCTCTTTCAGTCAAAATTCCTATAGGGCCGAACTCCTTCGGATCCCTTTCTTCAGGCCGATTTCCTACAAGAAGCCAAACTCCTTCCAAAACCTCTGCCTTTAGATGAATTCCTCCAGAAGACCGAACTCCTTTCAGACTTCTCCTTCATGGAATTTCTACAGGAGTCAAACTCCTTTTGGACCCGTCTTCAGTCAGATTCCTACAGGAGCCAAACTCCTTCCAGACCTTTTCTTCAGTTCGATTTTCTACAGGAAGCCGAAACTTTCTCTGAACGGTCTCCTTCAGTCAAAATTCCTCTAGGGAGTAAACTCCTTTTTGGACCTCTCTTCAGACGAATTTTCTTCCAGGAGCCAAACTTCCTTTCAGGAACTTCTCCTTCAGTCGAATTTCTATAGGAGCACAAACTCTGTTTCCGGACCCTCTTCCTTCAGATGAAATTTCTAAGGCAATTCCATACTGGGATAATTACGATTGTCATTTATCAAATGATTATGACTGTTATTTATCAGTCTTGCTATAGAACCCCACTACTGGGATGGGTTATTGACTATTCATTTTATCAGGATGGTTATGACTGTCATTATCAATCTGCTACAGGTGACCCCACTAACGTGGTGTTATAACAGGCTTCATTTATAAAAAAGGGATCCTCCAGATACGTTTTCTCTAAGCTCTCTTCTCCTTCCCAAAACTCTTTTTGAATTTTTGTCTGAGTACTTCATTCTGTTGGCCCAAAAGAAGCTGACTTGATCATCGGAGGTCTCCTACCGAAAATTTACTACCATCAACTGCTAGATGAGACTTAATTGTTGCAGTCACCGATGGTGACTCTTCTTCTCAACTCCAGCATCGATTTGACGTCAACCAAATTCTATACCAATAGTTTTAAATATTCATTTTACTAATATAGGAATGATCTATGGGTCTGTTACAAAAGATCCCATATATTAATATTTTTAAAATTGTTTTGTTCATTTACATGGCTAGCAGGTAATTAGAGTCTTGTTCAGCTTCTTCTAGTTTCTAAGTTCTATTAAAAAAATAAATGCAAGATAATCAAATATATCCTTAAAAGATGGATCTAGTTCTTATCCCTTGCGAAGGTATTCACCTAATTATCAATTCCTCTTTGGATGACTGTGTGCAATTGCCACTTCCTTGGAGAGATTCTATGATCATTAGATGCTTCATTTCTCACCAACCATTGCTTTGTTTTCAAGATTGTTGTAGGTTTATCTTTGTCTTGAATGTTATTATCCTTCAAGTTTAAGTCATTCATTCCATCTTTGAGAATTTCTGTATTATCATCAAAAATGTTTTCCTTTCTTAAAGATTGATTGTTGGCTTCATCAAAGATAACATGTATAGATTCTTCAATAACCAAAGAATGTTTAATGAAGACTCCATATGAAGGAAATCACACAGGATTTAAGCATGCATTTTTGAAATTTTTTAAATAAAATAGTAGTGAAAGTAAATTTTAATCTAAAATTAATACTATGTATGCATTGATCATATCAAATAAATTCTACTCAGGATCTAAACATGCTAATATGTGACAGAAAAATAAAATACATTCGATCAGTAAATTGAATCTGCTGACTGATACGAGTTCAGAACTTAATACCTTTTTGCAGGTAGCTGATCTCTATGATCTAAATCTATCAGAAGAAGCTATGGTATTATGCTATAGCTGCACACTCATCCAATCTCTGCAAATGGTCCACACAAAGTTCCTGGTCCCGATCAGCTCCACCGAAGTACTAGCTCCTCATCGTGGCCTTCGATGGCTGATCATAATTGATCCGATTGATTATATATTTTTTGATTTTTTGTGTACTCTAAAAAATTAGAATATAAATATTGGAGGATGATGAAGAGGTGTTTCAAATTTGGTGGTGATTCGATACTCACAGCACTCTATCTCTCCACCTGAACCTAGATTCTCAAAACTAGGGTTTCACTTGGCCCAAAAATCTTGACATACTAAAAATCCTATGACACCCTCTTTGTATGGAGTTTTTCCATAAAATAAGTTTTTATAAAAAAGATAATTTTTAGATCTATAAACCTTATATAGATCATATCTAAAAATTAGGTATCCTTAGAGGTGAAAATCAGAAGAGAAGAGAAGCATGAGGGAAAAGTAAAGTACTATAGGACCTTGCTCACCTTCACTCCAAGATTTTTTTCATCCAAAAATAATGCCCAATCATTCTAAAATTTTTATCACATAATTTTGATCTCTTCTATTACATGCACAAAAATTCTCATAATTTATTGACATGAATACCATAGGAAAAATATATGAAGAAAGATAAAGATTGAGTGGTTGGGAGGTTTTAACCACTCACTTGATTTCAAAAATCAAGTGTGCCTCGTATCCTTATCCAACGCCCCCTCCCATATGTTTAACACACAAAAGGAATCTCCTTCTATGTGTGCATATTTTGATTTCTCCAAAAAATATTTGACAAACAAAAGAGAGGGCATGGGAAGCAGATAAGGTTGGATTGGTTCCAACTTCCAACAAACTAAGTTGAATTCAAAACTCAGCTTACTTTGAACAAGTCCAATCCTTGGACCAGATCAAAAGTAGATAAGAGAGGGGGTGCAAAAACCTTCTGGGTAAGAGAAAATTGATGTACTAAAATTTTGGATGTGGAACAAGAGTAGAAAAGTAAAAAATGGTGGGCGCATGGGAGAGTTTGAATTCAAACTTCATTTGACTTGGTCCTAATTGGTTTCAACCAAACTAATTAATCTAGACCTAATTAGACTAGGTTAAATCCAACCAAATTAGACTTAGTCTAATCCAATAAAATTTTAATCAAATTAGAAATTAATTAGATCCAGATCTTGATCAAATCAGGGTTAAAACTTCCATAGCAATTAGGTCATCTCATGACATGATCGGGTGAAACCCAATTGAATCAAATTCAATCAAACTTGATCGAATCCTCATCACTCAATCAAATTAAGCTAATCAATAATTAAATTACTAATTAATCCTTCAAAAATATCTAACTCTAAATCGGATGGATTATCGGATAATAGAGTTCCATCATCATGAAACTCCTAAAGAGTCCCAATCCAGTGGGATTCTTGAAACCAGAGTCCCAAATGAATGGAACTCATGATCTTAAAGTTTCAGACTAGTAAAACTCTTGATCAGAAAGTCTTAGATGAGTAGGACTCAGAGTCCTAGTCTAATGGGACTCTTGGTCACCAAGTTTCAGTCCAGTGGGACTCTTGACCATAGTGTCCTAGGTCATCAAGACTCATGATCAACCATCAGATCAAGTAGGAACTTCTTATGTGTGTGACCCCATAGGTTTGAATCCTAAGCCGATAGTACAGGAACCAATTTTCTATACCAATTGATGTAACCATCTAGTAATGGTATCCGACGTCTGGATAGGTTCGAAAGTCGCAACGCAATAATAACAAACCTGTGAAATATGATTACCATATAAATCATTCTCTTGATCATGATACTCAAAAGGATGATCTAGGGTTTACTGTCTTGAAGGGAAAATCCTATTTTTTTAGGATCAGATTCGGTTCAAATCTGATTGGATGCAAAAAGGCATATTTCAAAAAATTTTTCTTTACATCCATGATCAGATCTAACATTTTTTCAGATCTGATTTATGATCTGATAAAGGTAAAAAAATTAATTAAATTAAATCTAAAATTATTTTACCTTGATATAGGTAATCCGATTACCCATTAATGATCCTACTGATTGCGTGAGATTCTCGATCTAGCCGACGCAAGTGCTTGGCGCTCTACCAGTATCCACTCAGGACTGGATTTTGGAGATCTTTCCTTCGTCTTTTTTTCTCAAAAAAATCAAAATCATGGATCTGATTTGGAGGGATCTTCAAAACTTACTTCTAAAGATCAGCATCATCTCATATAGCAGTGCTGCTTCTTCTTTTTCTCGTCAGCCTTTTCTTGGCTCTAGATCGCCACCAAACTGAAGGCCGAAACTTCCTTGGGTGTGGAGAGGAGAGAGATGATCAAAAGAAGCATGGAGGAGGGAGAGAGGCCAGCCCTTGGGGTGTGAGGCTAAGAGAAAAACTCATAAAAGTTGGGTGCAGACAGGATTGTATTATAGACCTTGCCTGCCGCCATGCAGTGCTGCATGCATCCTGGCAAT
>QRFJ01000827.1:136426-178982 GCA_006176705.1 Cocos nucifera
CGCATTGCTTCGTGCAATCAGATTAAATCTGATTGATGGAATGACATCATCTATCCAATCAGATGAGAGCCCCATAGATTCATCCTTAGATGGCACCTAAGATTGGTCAAAGTCTATAGGTAAGGGTCACCTAGTTTGAATCCAAGAAGCAACCTGGAGTCCCATCCATATGGGACTCCAGTGTTTATCCACATAGGGCGCACATCATCCTAGGCATACGCCCTCCATCTGCCTACCAAGTGGTAGGTAGACTTGGTCAAAAAGTCTCTCCTATGGGTGCATGACACGTGGGCAGATGTCTAAGGGTCAAAGGTCAATGTTTGAGCAAAGTCAAAGGACAAGAATTAGCAAGTGATGGAAAATGGCAGGTATTATCTCAAATTTATCTCATAAATTAAAACAACCCTTTTTTGACTTGGACAAGCTCTAGTCAGATCAGGTAAAGGTACTTGAGTGAGTATAAATATATTTGGCTCTATTGAGACAACTTTTAATGATAGAAAAAGGAGAATGTTAGGCTCAATCGTGTGCTAGCACAATTTTCTTGAATCTAATTGAATCTAATTCAAATCAATTGAACTGGATTAGTCCAATTGATGATATCCAGATCCAAATCCTTGTTTGTGTGATTCAGTTAGGTTCAGTTCGGTATGGTAATGGGATATGTCATGATTCCTATCATTGATATTATCGAAAACTTCTTTCGATGGATCAAAACTCTTCTGATTTAGACAAATTGGAATAATTGATCATCTAAATCATTCTAATTGCTCCCAAAATCCACCAGTGACACCTAGTAGTATATGGTGGCAACCTATCAAAATTGAAAATGAATCTCTCGATGTAGCTACTTGTGTGATTAAGTTCTTCTTTCTTGAGCTCCAATCAGATTAGGGTTAAGGTGAACTCGTCAAACCCTAATTTCTATCATATGATTTAATCATTTGATTCAAGTCCGATGTGAAAATCTTAATAGAAACTCTTTCTATTGTTTCACTCTCTGCCATGGCTATGGGCTTATGGATTTGATTCTCATGATCATCATAGGACTGCTCCTCATCCACCGAGGTAGATAGATTCCATCTTGGTGCAATCCAATTCCTACAATAAACATGCTATAACCAACATACACCTCATGATTTCGAATGACTAGGAGATTGAGTCATAGTATAGTCAAACTATAACACCCTCAAGGTGAACTGCCGATGCATCTTAGGTCAAAGAATCAGACACACCACTACAGCTTCGAGTCAGTCATCGACGAGAAGGTAGACTTCCTTATGACTACTCGAGGTGATCATGCTCGATGCCCTCATTCTCTAATAAATACCTGTACTCTCGCTCCGATGTCTCTACACCGTATACTTAAGACTCATCTACTATAAAGAAGCGATTGTACACTAACCTTCCCAATCAATCACTATCCTTATGATGATCCTATGGTTAGGAGCCTTTATGAGTTAATAAATGAAAATTCATCTCTTAAATTTTCAACTCTTGAAAATATGAATTATCATTACCATTAATTCAAGGGTTGTATCACAGACACTAAATACACATATGTGATAGAAAATAACCCATTTTATTATTTATAGTCAAAATTATAATTTTACTCTTAGAAGTGTATTACAAGTGTCAGCCAATTCTGGCTTCTAGGGCACACATTTCTAACACTATCAATCCTAAAATTCATCCACATTATATTTTAAAATTTAGCATCTATCATATGGACTACCCTGATTGAGAATTTGCTAAATTGAAATACAGCGATGCACTTGCTCCAACACTTGGAGGGATCAATCCCATCTTAACTCACACACCAACAAGCCAAGTACTTAACTACACCCAGTAGTCTTCCATCATTGAATTAGAAATTTAGGTGGTTTGGTACCTAAGTACAGTGAGTTGCTTGCAAGTCACCGTGGTGGTCTCAGGTCTAAGGGACACTTATACCCATATTCTTTGGGACTAATCTTGTAGAAGAAAAGCTCCGAGGTTAGTCACGTTCAGTGTAGATGTACCCATACATCTCACTTGCATGCCATGCCAGTGTCTCAACACTCCTTGGTTATGAGGATAACCAACCTATATAGCACACAACGACCTATACTCGATAAATGTTGTCGTCCTAAGTAACAATATATGTTTTGATCGTGAACAATTTAAGGACTAAATGACAAATCCTCCTTTGTCAAATCTAAATAGTCCTAAGAACTTCATCACAACACAGGAGTTCATTAGAAGATAATAGAATTTATGATGAAAATGCTAAAATAACTTTTATTATTTGATAATTCATATATAAGTACAACAAGTAGCACAACCATCAACAGACTGATGATTGACTTTGGAACATATTTCCAACAATCTTCCACTTAGACTAAAGTCAATTAGTGTAGTATCTAATACCTATCTTCGACTTGAAGTCGTTGAACTCCTTCACCATAACAGCTTTAGTGAATGGGTCGGCCAGATTCTCCTTTCCATTGATCTTCTCGACATCACCTCGATCCATAATTTCTCGGATAAGATGGAAGCGGCATAGAATATGCTTCATCCGCTGGTATGCCTTAGGTTCCTTCGCTTGAGCAATGGCTCCAGAGCTATCACAATAGAGCAAAACTAGACCATCAAGGAAGGGTGCTATCCAAGCTCGGTGATGAATTTTCTCAGCCACATCGCTTCTTTGGCAGCATCCGATGCAGCGACATACTCTGCCTCACAAACTGAATCTACCATAGTGTGCTACTTGGAACTCTTCCAGCAGATAGCCCCATCATTAAGGATGAATATATATCCCAACATACTTTTGCTATCATCATGATCAGACTGGAAACTGGAGTCTGTGAACCCCACCAATTTCAAGTTTGATTCACTATATATAAGTCACTAATCCTTAGTATTTCTTAAATACTTTAGGATGGTTTTAACAACCTTCTAGTGGTTCTCCCCTGGATCAGATTGGTATCTACTCACTATCCCTAGTGAGTATGCCACATCGGGTCGTGTATATGTCATGGTGTACATGATAGAACCCACTGTCGAAGCATATGGTATTCTACTCATATGCTCTCTTTCTAGAGGTGTTGTTAGACTCTCTCTTTGAAAGAGATATTCCATGGCTTATTGGTAGATAGCCTTTCTTGGAATTCTCCATGCTGAACCGTTTCAGTACAGTGTCAATATATGTAGACTGGGATAATCCAAGCAATCTTTTAGATCTATCTCTATAGATCTTCATCCATAGGATGTAGAAAGCTTCTCTCAGATCTTTCATGGAGAACTGTGATGACAGCCAAATCTTTATTCCTTGTAATACAAGGATATCATTTCTAATTTAGAGAATGTCATCCACATACAATACTAGAAATACTATTGCTGAACCATTAGCCCACTTGTATATGCAGGGCTCCTCTTCATTTTTAACGAAGTCATACGTTTTGATTGTTCTATCAAATCATATGTTCCAGCTCCAAGATGCCTGCTTAAGTCTATAAATGGACCTTTGAAGCTTACACACCTCAGACTCATTTATAGATCTGAATCCTTCAGGCTATATCATATACACCTCTTCATCCAGCTCTCCATTTAGGAAAGCCGTTTTCACATCCATCTGCCAGATTTTATAATCTAGATGGATAGCGATAGTAAGCATAATCCGAATGAATTTGAGCATTTCTACAGAAGAGAACATCTCGTCATAGTCAATACCATAACGTTGATGATATCCCTTGATAACCAGATGGACTTTATAGGTCTCCACCTTTCCGTCTGTGCCCCTTTTTCTTTTGAAGACCCACTTACACCTTATGGATTTTATTCTTTTAGGTGGGTCAACCAATGTCCATACATCATTGACCTTCATGGATTTTATTTTGGATTTCATGGTCTCAAGTCATTTCTCAAAGTCGGATCTTTGCATTGCATCCATATAGATGACTAGGTCTCGATCGTTCTCATCGAGTTCGATAGTATCTGTTCGGTTGACATGATACTCTACCAGATCGCCTTAAGGGTACATCTATAATAGGTTCTGTGTCTGATCTAATCAGATCCAGCTTAGGTTCAATAACTTGTATCTATTCTTTCACCTATCATACTTCATCTAGTTCGATCTTTGAGACATTAGTTTCTTCACCAAGGAACTCCTTTTCTAAAAAGACTGTCTTAAGGCTCACAAGCACTTTTTGCTTATCAGCAAGGTAGAAGTAGTACCCTTTGGTTTCTTTTAGGTAACCTATAAAACTATACTTATCATACCTAGGTCGAAGTTTGTCTATCATTAAACGTTTGACATAAGCCGGACACCCCCAAATCCTAAGGTGTGAAAGCATTAGCTTACACCATGTCCATATCTCATATGGTGTTTTATTAACACATTTACTCGGAACCCTATTTAGAATGTAACAAGCTGATCCAAGTGCATTTTTCCATAGAAAGATCGGCAAACCAGCAAACCCATCATGGATCGAACCATGTCCAACAGGATCCGATTTCTCCTTTTATACACACCATTATGTTGTGGTATTCTAGAAGGGTTTTGTTGGGAGAGAATTCCGTTCTTCCCAAGATATGTTAGAAACTCATTAAAAATGTACTCACCCCCTCAGTTAGATCAAAGAGTTTTAATACTCTTCCCAGTTTGCTTTTCTACCTCATTTCGAAATAGTTTGAATATTTCAAACGGCTTCGACTTATGCTTAATTAAATAGATGTACCCATACCTTGATAGATCATCTGTGAAGGTTATGAAGTAGAAATATCCACCTCTATCACTTGAGCTCATGGGTCCGCATACATCCGAATGTACTAAACTCAAGAGTTCGGTTGCTCGTTCACCTTTTCCAGTAAAAGGTGACTTGGTCATCTTACCAAGAAGATGAAACTCACAGGTCGAAAGTAATTCACAATCACTAATCTCAAGAATTCCTTCTTGAGCTAACCTGTTAATTCTATTCTTGCTAATATGACCTAGTCTACAGTGCCAAAGGTAGACATCAGACACATCACTAATTCTAGGGCGTTTACCAGAGGATTGAACCACGTTAACAGGTATAGAAAGTAAATAAATTTTATTATTCAATTGCCCAATCAAAATTGTAACACCATTCAAAATGACATTATAAATTTTTTTTTTATTGATATTTCAAAATCATTCATGACCAAAAGGCCTACAGAAATGACATTCAATAAAAAAGTTGGACAATAATGACATTCATTAAGAATAACTTTATTTGAATTGATTATAAGGTTCATGATTCCTAAAGCTAGAATTGGAACTTATCTTTCATCTCCAATGTTCAAGAATCTCTCATCTTAATCAAATCTCCTACTGACCTACAAGTCCTGCATAAAATTATAAATATGATAAGAGCTTCCAGTATCTAATACCCAGGCAGTAGAATCAAATAAGAAAAAATTGCAAGGTGTTATCACATAATTACCTTGCCCAGCAACCATTTGCTTCTTCCTCGACCTGTTCAAGTTCAGGGAGGCAATGTAAAAAGGATAGTTCCTCTTTTAGTGCCCCTGCTTTTTACAGAAGAAGCACTCTACCTAGCTTTGGTCGGGGTTGAACTTCTTGGTCCGACCCTATGCAGTCATCCTGATGTTTGGCTGCACCTTGTTCTTCTTCTTCTTGTTCTTCTTCCCTTTCTTAAAAGATCGACGATCAGAAGAAGACCCTTCCACTATATTCACTATCTTCTTATAGAGTTGGTGATCCTTCTCAAAGTTCTGCAGCAACCCTAACAATCCATGGTAGTTGACTATAGGCTTTGTCATTTTGAAATGAGTTAGAAAGAGGAGGAAAGACTTGGGCAAGGAATTAAGGATCGCATTCTTATCGAGCTGCTCATGTAGGAAAAAGCCCAGCTTGCGAAGGTGCTCAATCATCTCAATCATGTACAATACATAATCGATGACTGAGGCCTCGTCCCTCATCCGAGCATTGAAAATGGCACAACTTATTTTATGCCTTTTAATATCGTTCGCCGTGCCAAAGGAGTCATTCAACATTTGAAGCATCTTCTGTGGCTGGGCATTTTCAAACCTACGGTTGAACTCATTGTTTATTACCATCAGTATTATACATCGAATGGTGGTGCGGTCATTGAGCCACTTTTGATAAGTATCTCGGATCACTTTCCTAGCATTCAGAGCTGGCTCCTCAGGTGTAGGATTTGTTATGACATAAAGGATCCACTCATGCTTCAGGATGATTTTCAACTTATGATACCAGCTATCATAGTTGGATCCCATTAATTTATCATTGTCTAATAATGACCGGAGTGACAGATTAGTGGTCATTTCTGCATAATAAGAAAAATCAAATCTAATTAGTATATGAATCAATTATCCTAAAAACTTGGACTTTAGTCTAAAGGTTCTCTCACTATTTTATATGAATTGGCAGCCTCTACCTCCAATTTGAGGAATTATATTAATTCCTTAGTGGGTACTAGAATCCACATAGACTAGACACGAGCCCAACTTTGGTTGGTCAATCCATGTGCACCTATGGATAGGTTCAAAATCAATTATTTCTCTAACTAATTTCCTGTAATATCAATTTTACTCTGGAGATCTAATCAGTAGGCTTTGGCCTCCACTGAAAAAGTTCGGTTAGGTCCAACCATTAACATAACTACATTTAGTCTTATCTAGCCAATAAATGATTAGGCCCGATTTTGGTCGGCCAACCTAACCACCATCAGAAAGACTTAACCAAATCATCATTTTATGAATGATAATTTCATTAGTCAATAAGCACCAAGCCTTTGGGCCTTCAGTGATTATTAAATTAATGAACCTATTATCACTCAACTTAATGGGAGGCTATTATTTAGTTATCTAAATAACTATTTCATTTTTAAGGATCTAATAATTTTAGAGGATTTAGTTAATATATTTAAGAAAAGCAATCCAATTTTGATCCTTCCTCTAACTTCACCAAGTCAGATCAAAAAGGATCTAATCTAAGCTAGCATTAGGAGCACCTAAATCAGTTAGACTGATTTACCTAATTGACAAGGGTGAGCCCGAATCACCAAGTGATCTAATCATAATCTAACTCACTAAGATGGTCAGATAAGTGAGATCAGTGGAAGGGATATGCCATTAACTCATCAAAGACTGAATCTATATGAGTAGCTCCCAATTAAAAACCACTGGTCAAACTGCCAAACTTACCTTAGATACCATTCGATTTATTAGTTTTAATTTGACCAACCTAGTAATTTTGGGTTCGACCGCATAGCCATAAATTAAGTGCATTTGGTCCTCGTTAAAGGCATGGACTTGACCAACTATAACTATTGTAATTGAGTTTATAGAGTCCTTGACCTAATCTAAATTAATATTTAATTAGATTTGATCAATTACTCTAATTTAATCTACTCTTTAACTAACCTTAGGTCTAACCCAATTTATGGACCTAATTCAACTAACCCAATAATCCACGTTTTATGATTAATGACTTAGAGTCTTAATTCATAATTCTAGACACTAAATTATTATACTTAATATTTAATTAAATTTATGGGCTATAGGTTAGGGTTCGGCATTTCGAAAATATTTTTTAAATTTTTGAAAGATTATTTATAACTTAGTATTATTCACCAATTAAGTCGACTCATTTTAAAATTGAATCATTTTAATTCATAAACAATACTAGTTGTAGGGTTTAATTTAAAACTGTGTACACTACATAATACTAAACCATGAATCAAATTTTATCTAATTATGCATTCATGATCACAAATCAGATTAAAGTCTAATATAATCAGATCATAAAAATATTAGATTAAATCTAAGATTTTATGATTAACGATATAGATCAACAACGTACCAGAACAACCTTTTCACTGTAGGAGGTAAATCCTACAGCAGGACAACTTACAGTCCGTACGATTTTGATTTTAATTTTTAAATTTAATTAATTAGATTATTAGATTAATATTTAAATTAAATCTAAGTTATCAATCTAAAATATGCAACTATATTATGTTTAGTGAACCTCATTCTGATACCAATTGAAGGAAATCGTGCAGGATTTAAGCATGCATTTTTGAAACTATTTCGAATAAAATAGTAGTGAAAGCAAATATTAATCTAAAATTAATACTATGTATGCCTTGATCATATCAAATAAACTCTACTCAGGATCTAAACATGCTAGTATGTGATAAAAAAATAAAATGCATTCAATCAGCAAATCGAATCTACTGATCAATACGAGTTCAGAACTCAATATCTTTTTGTGGATAGTTGATCTCCACGATCTGAATCCACCAAAAGAAGCTATAGTGTTATGCTATAGTCGCACACTCATCTGGCCTCTACGGATGGTCCACATGGAGCTTCTGCTCTCGACCAGCTCCATCGAAGTGCTAGCTTCTGACTAGGATCTTCGATGGCTGATCATGATCAATCTAATTGATTGTATATTTTTTTGATTTATTGGATACTTCAAAAAATTAGAACACAAATATTGGAGGATGATGAAGAGGTGTTTCAAATTTGGTAATGATTCGATGCTCACAGCACTCGATCTCTCCACCCGAACCCAAATTCCCAAACCTAGGGTTTCACTCGGCCTAAAAACTCTGACACACTAAAAATCCTATCATGCCCTCTTTGTATGGAGTTTTTCTATGAAATAAGTTTTTATAAAAAGATGACTTTCATATCTATAAACCCTATTAGATCATATTTAAAAATTCAGTATCCTTAGAGGTGAAAATTAGAAGAGAAGAAAAGCATAAGGGAAAAGTAAAGTACTATAGGACCCTGCTCACCTTCACTCCAAGATTTTTTTCATCCAAAACTAATGCCCAATCACTCTAAAATTTTTATCACATAATACTAACCCCTTTTATTACACGCATAAAAATTCTCATAATTTATTGACATGAATACCCTAGGAAAAGCATATGAAAAATATAAGGGTCGAGTGGTTGGGAGGTTTTAACCACACACTTGATTTCAAAAATCAAATAAGCTCTTATCCTTATCCAACACCCCCTCCCATATATTTAATATGTAGAAGGATTCTCCTTCTATGTGCGTACATTTTGATTTCTCTAAAAAATATTTGACAAACAAAAGGGAGGGCATGGAAAGTAGATAAGGTTGGATTGGTTCCAACCTCCAATAAACTGAGTTGAATTCAAAACTTAACTTACTTTGAATCAGTCCAACCCTTGGTCTAGGTCAAAAGCATATAAGAGAGGGGGGCACAGAAACCTTCTGGGTGAGACAAAAGTGATGTATAAAAATTTTGGGCATGGAACAAGAGTGGAATAGTCAAAAATGGTGGGAGCATGGAAGAGTTTGAATTCAAACTTCATTTGACTTAGTCCTAATTGGTTTCAACCAAACTAATTAATCTAGATCCAATTAGACCAGATTAAATCCAACAAAATTAGGCTTAGCCTAATCTAATAAAATTCTAATCAAATTAAAAATTAATTAGGTCTAGGTTCTGATCAAATTAGGGTCAAAACTCTCATAGTGATTAGGTCATTTCATGATCTGATCGGGTCAAACCCAATTGAATCAAATTCAATCAAACTTGATCAAATCCTCATCGCTCAATCAAATTAAGCTAATCAGTAATTGAATTGCTAATTAATCCTTCAAAAATATTTAAGTCTAAATTGGATAGGTTACTGAGTAATAGAGTCGCATCAACATGAAACTCTTGAAGAGTCCCAATCCAGTGGGACTCTTGAACCTAGTGTCCCAAATGAATGGAACTCATGATCTTAGAGTCCCAGACTAGTGGGACTCATGATCAAAAAGTCTTAGACAAGTAGGACTCAAAGTCTCAGTCCAGTGAGACTCTTGGTCATAGAGTTTCAGTCCATTGGACTCTTAACCACAATGTCCTAGGTCATCAAGACTCATGATCAGCCATCAGATCAGGTAGAAACTTCTTATGTATGTGATCCCATAGGTTCAAATTCTAAGCCGATAGCATCAAAATCAATTTTTTGTACCAAACAATGTGACCATCTAGCAATGGTACCTGACGTCCGGATAGATCGAAAAGTCGCAATGCAATAATGATGAACCTGTGAAATATGGTTACCGTATAATTCATCCCCTTTATCATGATGCTCAAAAAGATGATCTAGGATTTATTGTTAATCCTAAAATTCATCCACATTGTATTTCAAAATTTAGCATCCATCATATGGACTATTCCGATTGAGGATTTGCTAAATTGAAATACAGCAATGCACTTGCTCCAACACTTAGAGGGATCAATCCCATCTTGACTCACACACCGACAAGCCAAGTGCTTGACTATACCCAGTAGCCTTCCATCACTGAATTAAAAATTCAGATAGTTCGATACCTAAGTACAGTAAGTTGCTTGCAAGTCACCATGGTGGTCTCGGGTCTAAGGGATACTTATACCTATATTCTTCGGAGCTAATCTTAATAGAAGAAAAGCTCCAAAGTTGGTCACGTTCAGTGCAGATATACCCATACATCTCACTTGCATGTCATGTCAGTGTCTCAACACTTCTTAGTTACTAGGATAACCAACCTATATGGCACACAATGATCTATACTCGATAAACATTGTCGTCCTAAGTAACACATATCTTTTGGTCATGAACAATTTAAGGACTAAATGATAAATCTTCTTTGTCAAATCTAGATAGTCCTAAGGACTTCATCATAACGCAGAAGTTCATTAGAAGACAATAGAATTTATGATGAAAAATATCAAAATAATTTTTATTATTTGATAATTCATATACAAGTACAACAAATAGCACAACCATCAATAGGTTGATGATTGGCTTTGGAACATATTTTCAATACTATATGCTTTGCTAGATATAGAATATCCAAGGAATATACTCTCATCTATCTTAGCATCAAATTTGCTTAGATAATCTTTACTATTGTTATGGATAAAATATTTACAACCAAAAATATAAAAATAATTAATATTAGATCTTTTTTTCTTTTCAAAGCTTATAGGAGGTCTTCTTTAAGATCGGACGAATAAAAACTCTATTTAGGATGTAACATGCTGTGTTAATGGCTTCAGTTCAAAAGTATTTGGGTAGATTTTCTTCACACAACATGGTATGGGCCATATCAACTAAGGTTCTGTTCTTTCTTTTAACAACTCCATTTTATTGAGGGATTCTAGGTGCTGAAAAATTATGTTCTATGTCATATTCATTGCAAAATTCTTCAAAGTGTTTATTTTCAAATTCTATGCCATGATCACTATGGATACATACCACAGTAGAGTTCTTTTTATTTGTTATTTTCTTGTAAAACTTTGAAAATATTAAAAATGCTTCATCTTTGTGAGCTAAAAATAGAACCCAAATAAAACGAGAATAATCATCAACAATTACTAGACCATACTTCTTTTCTCCTAGGTTTATGGTCCTAGTATATCCAAACAAATCCATATGAATCAATTCAAGAGGCCGTGGTCCTAGTATGTCCAAACAAATCCATATGAATCAATTCAAGAGGCCTACAAGTTGAAATCACATTTTTGGATTTGAAACTCCCCCTAGTTTGTTTTCCAAATTGGCAAGCATCACAAACATGATCAACTTTAAAATATAGTTTTGGTAGCCCTTAACTAAGTCTTTATTTTGCAATTTATAAAGAGTATGCATGCTAGCATGACCTATTTTTTGGTACCAAAGCCAACTAGTTTCTTTTATGTTAGTATTCATTGCAACTAGGCATTGGCCACTCTTCATGATAATTTCATCAAAATTCATCATATAGATATTTCCACACCTAAATCCAATGAATTTTAAGCTATCATCCAAGGAACTAGATACTTTGTACAAAGAAGATTCAAAAGAGACTTTAAAGTCTTTATCACAAAGTTGACTGATACTAAGCAAGTTATGTTTTAAATTATCAACTAATAATATATTATCTATAAAGATAGTAGGAGTAATCTGAATTTTATCATAGCCAATTATTTTATCTTTGCCATTATTGCCAAAGATAACTACTCTTCCTTCCTTTCTTTCTAGGGTGACGAATTATTGCTTGTCACTCGATATATGCCTTGAGCAGCCACTATCTAAATACCACTCCTGTTTTGATCCTTGGGTTATAAAGCATTCCTACACAAACAATCAAATGATAGTTTTAGATATCCAAGTCTTCTTGGATACTTTAGGATTAGTAGACATGGTTCCTTTTGGAACCCAAATGCTTTTAATGTGCTTTTCATTAAATTTTCTAGTATTGCATTCAAAAGTCTTATGTCCTACCTTTTTGCATCTAAAGCAAATGGTACGAGAAGTCCTATTAGAGATGGATGCAGTGAAGATAATTTTTAGAAACTTGGTTTTATCTTTAGGTTTATATTCTAGTCCGATCTTATCATAAATTTTTCTTTGATTATTTAAAATTATTTATAATTTTTCAGAACTACAAATAAATTTATCAACTAAAGGCTTTAATTTATCCAATTCATCATTTAAGATTTTGTTTTCTTCTTTTAACTTATTATGGCTACTAATTACCTCTTCCTTTTCTTTCAAGAGTGTTTGAGTCATTTTCTTGAAATTTCTATTTTTTGAGCTTATCCTTTTGAAATCTTTCATCACATTATAAAAAGCATCTTGAAGCTCATTAAAGATAAAATTTGAATCAAGAGTGGAGGATACCTCATCATCTTATGCCATGAAAGACAAGTTTGCTTCGTTTTGGTTTTCTTTCTCTGAGCTTAACTCATCACTGTCACTCCAAGTTGCTAACATGGCTTTTTTTTATTCTTTTTGCCCCCTTCTTTAATAGAGGACATTTAGTCCTAAAATGTCCTGGCTTCTTGCATTCATTGCAAGGGGGCTGATCCCTCTCTTTTTCTTTTTCTTTCTCCCTGCTGGCTTCTTCTCTAATAAAGCTCATCTTTTTGAATCTTTGTCTTCTTCTTTCTATAAATTTCTTGAATTTTCTGATCACTAGAGCCATGTCTTCATTATTTTCCTTACTAGTGGATAGATCATCTTCTTCTTCATTAGCCATGGATTTTAGCATTATTATTTTCTTCTTGTTGTTGTCTTCCTCATTGTGCCAACTCATGGCAAGCTCATGTGTCATCAAGGATCCAATAAGATCTCTAGAGATAGTGTATTCAGATCCTTTGTCTCTTGGATGGCTGTTACTTTGGCTTTCCATGACCTAGGCAAAGACTTGAGGATCTTTCTCACTAATTCACTGTTAGTGTAAACTTTACCTAAGCTTTTTAAACTATTTATAATATCAGTGAATCTTGTGTACATGCTAGTGATAGATTCAGTGAGTTCATTTTAAATAACTCATATTGGTGAACTAGCATGTTAATTTTAGTTTCTTTTACTTCATTTGTCCCTCATGTGTGACCTCAAGTCTATCCCAAATTTTTTTTGCAGAATTGCAAGTGGAGATTTGGTTAAGCTCATTTGTATCAAGGGCATAATAGAGTACATTCATTGTCTTGGTATTTAATTGGATAAGTTTTTTGTCTGTTTCATCCCAATCCTTCTTCGACTTAGGAGAGGATGTGCCATTGACAATGACTATGGATGCGTGTGGACCATTGACAATGACACTCCATATGTCATAGTCAAGGACTTGAATGAAAATGCGCATGTGAGCATTCCAATAGGTATAGTTAGATCCATTGAAAAGAGATAGCCTATTTATGGATTATCCTTCGATAAGTGAACCTCTTAGTTGGGTTGACAAGATCTTTGTCTCTAGTTGAAAAAATCAATAATTAGTAAAGAACCTAGCTCTGATACCAATTATTGCCCAGATAGACAATCCAAGAGAGGAGGTGAATTGAGTTTTAAAAAATTTAAAGTAGATATATACGGTGATAAATAATTAAATCCTAAGTGAATCAAATGTGAGAGCAAATAGAAGACACACTCAAGAACACACACAAATAAGAAAATTTTATAGTGGTTCGATATTCTCCCAGCACCTACGTCCACTCTCCAAGCAAACTCTTAAAAATTTCACTATAATCCCATAAGATTATAGCTGGATAGTTTTTCGAAGCTCACTATCCAAAAATTCAGTTAATTTTTTCCTAAGTTCACCAACCACAATCCTTATAAGGATCAGATAAATCAATCTGAATAAATATAGGAGAGAAAATTCCAAAATCCAAGTTTTAGTCCCTGCTAAAATCAAGTACATGAAAAGAAAAAAAGAAATTTTATAATTTGAAATGCCCTTTTGAATGAGCAGAAAAGTTATCCTTGCAGTTCATTGAAAGCCTTTTTGAATACATAGGTTAATGCACTTAAGGGTTCTTTAAAGTTTGAGGAAACTGATTGATTGGAGATTGAGTATTCGTTTAAGAAAAGAGCGTGCTTCGCTTTTTCTCGTTTTTCTTGGATCAATTAAAAATAAGCCTTCTTCCTTTTATATCTGTAGCATTTTCTCTCTTTTGGTGATGATTGGAGCTCAGAAAAAGTGAAATCCGACCATTGAAGAGTAGCAACTAGCCATTGGGATCGAAAAATTCGATCTGGAACATTCCATCAAAAGGTTGTCGTCAAGTCTCGAGACCTCTTGGTTTGTCTTAAGACGTCTCACCTGGTTATGAGGTCCCTCGGTTTGATTAAGAGAGCTCTTACCTTCAGTCCCACGAAAAATCAGCTTTCTAAGAAAAATGGCTCGCCTAAGATCGAGACCTCTCGATTCTGAACGAGACGTCTCGTTGGAACCATGAGATCTCTCGAGAATTCTACGAGACCTCTCATTCTTAGAGCATAGAAACTGGATTTCTGTCGTCTGAGACTGAGAGCTCTCGAGATTCACTCGAGATCTATCGAAATTGAGCCAAAACTGCATTTGGGGTGTGCTAGTCTACTCAAGAGCTCTTGAAAAAATTTTGAGATATCTCAAAGATTGCTCCAAGGCAATTTTGAGGAAATTTTTGCACCAATCAAGGAGATTTGATTTTTATTTGAATTCCACTTTATGTTTTTCTTATTTTGATCAAAGAGCTATCTTTCTTTTGATATTAAAATATTTAAAATAAAATATAATATTAATCATTTGCTTTAATATTTGGTCATCATCAAAATCACTTAGGGGGTTCAACATTATTCCTCTTTCTTTGGATTTGCCGCCTATCTCTTGGTATCTATTTATCAAGACAGCCTCCTCCTTTTAGTTAGAAGTTTTTGGTTGTTGATCCAGATCTTCTAATCTCTAGTGAATCGATCATTACACGAGAAGCCAGCACTCACAGTGGTACGGTTGTAGGGGGTGTAGTTGGCATCACTGAAGGGAATATAGGCTGCACTGCGAGGGCAGTCTGATTTGGTCGTAGTGCCATCAGATGAGGCATAAAGGCAGTCTGGACCATCTAGACGATGGCTGTCAAAGTGTGGACTTGCTGGAGAAGCAGGTTAAACTGGTCCATTATGAGTGGTGCTGATTAAGCTGGCAAAGAAGTCTCCATCATTAGTGGCTGAGCAAGATCGTCAGCCTGGCGTCCGCCTGGTGGGAGGCGGTGGCGTTGATAAGATGAGATGAGGCTATTTTTGGTGGCATATTTTAAGAAAGTATATCCTTCCTCTATTTGTTGTTGCTCAATCTAGTTTGGATTGGAAGGCAAGTGGCTGGATGCGCAGGGGTACTGGAGTGACCTGCAAAATAAGTCTGGGCTGGAGGATTTTACTCTAGTGAGGATCCTTTTGAAGAAAAATCCTGATTTTTCAAACCAAGTTCATTCAGATCTGATCGGATCAAGAGATATATTTCAAAAATTTTTCTCATTGATCCAGATCAGATCTGAGATATTTCAAATTTGATCTTTATTATTTTAATAATTAAAATAAATTTAGATAAATTAAATCAAATTTAATTTACCTTAACGTAGGGTAATCTTATTATCCATTAATGATCCTGTAAGTAGCGGAAGGTTCTGGATCTAGCCACGCAAGTGCCTGACCTCTACCGGTATCCACTTGGATTGGATCTGGAGATCCTCTTCTTCTCTATCACATCTCCAAAAATTAGATCTAAATCTGATTTGGAGGATCTTCAAAACACCTTTCAAAGATCAGCAATTGTCCTTTGCAGCAGCGCTGCCTTCTAGCTTTCTGTCGCCTTTCTCTAGTCTGGATTGCACCAACTTGGATCCCAAACTACTTTGGGCATGGAGAGGAGAGGGAGAATATGGACTTGGCATAGAGGAGGAGGAGAGAGACAACCTTGGGGCGTAGGAAAATTTTCAGATACTCCTTGAGTTGGGCGTAGGGTCTTATTTATAGACTATGCGTGATCCAACTCCTCTTCTTCCCAACCAATCACAACCCTTTGTGAAATCAGATCTAAATCTGATTGGTGGGAATAGAGTCCCTTGGATTCCTCCTTAGATGGTGCCTAAGACCAGTCAAACTTGGTTCTTAGGAGAAGTCTAATTGGAAATCCAAAAAGGAGATGGAGTCCCTGTCCAACAGGGACTCCTGGGCGCCTCCAGCTTGGGCACACGCCAAGGGTGGCGTGCGCCCTCCTCCTTGCCAGGTTCTGGCAGGGGGACAAGCCCCCACCAGCTCTCCAATAGGTGCATGACATGTGGATCAGAAAGTCAAAGTGTCAATGGTCAACATTTGACCAGTCAAAGGTCAGACTTTTGACCAAAGTCAAAGGAACAAGAAATGGCAGGTGACCAAAAATGGCAGGTAATGTCTTACAAAATAAGACAACCTTTTCTGACTTGGACAACCTCCAGTCAGACCATATGAAGGCCTCTGATTGAGCACAAACTCCTTTGGCTCAGTCAGGACAACTTATTTATGATAGCAAAAGAAGAACGTTAGGTTCAATCGAGTGCTAGCACGATTTTCTTGAACCTAATTGAATCTCTTCAGATCAATTGAACTAGATCAGTTCAATTGATGATCACCAGATTCAAACCCTTGTTTGTGTGACCCAGTTAGGTTCAGTTCTGTATGGTAATGGGATATGTCATGATCTCTATCATCGACATCATCGAAACTCCTTTCGATGGATCAGAACTCTTCTGATTCGAACAGCTAGAATGATCGATCATCTAAATCATTCTAATTGCTCCCAAAATCCACCAGTGACACCTAGCAGTATATGGTGGCAACCCATCAGAGCTGAATGTGAACCTCTTGGTGCAGCTACCTGTGTGATTAAGTTCTTCTATCTTGAGCCCCGATCAGATTAGGGTTAAGGTGAACTCGTCAAACCCTAGTCTCTGTCATATGATGTAATCATTCGATTCAAGTCCAATGTGAAAACTCTAAATAGAAACTCTTTCTATTATTTCACTCTACCATGGCCATGGGCTTCTAGGACTTGATTCTCATGATCATCATAGGGCTGCTCCTCTACCACCGAGGTAGATAGATTCCATCTTGATGCAATCCAGTTCCTACAATGAACATGCTATAGCCAACATACACCTCAGGGTTCCATATGGCTAGGAGACCGAGTTAATGGTGTAGTCAAACTATAACACCCTCAAGGTGAACTATCCGATGCATCCTCAGGTCAAAGAATCCAGACACACTACTGCAGCATCGAGTCAGTCATTGACGAGAAGGTAGACTTCCTAATGACTACTCGAGGTGGTCACGCTCAGTGCCCTCGTTCTCTAACGAGTACCTATACTCTCGCTCCGGTGTCTCCACACCGTAGACTCAAGACTCATCTACTAAAGAGAAGCGATTGTACACCAACCTTCCGGATCAATCACCATCCTCGTGATGATCCTATGGTCGGAAGCATTTTATGAGTTAATAATGATTATTCATGTCTTAAATTTTCAACTCTTGAAAATATGAATTATCATTACCATTAACTCAAAGGATGTATCACAGACACTAAATACACATATGTGATAGAAAATAACCCATTTTATTGATTATAGTCAAAATTATAATTTTGCCCCTAGAAGTGTATTACAAGTGTCAGCCAATTCTGGCTTCTAGGGCACATATATCTAACAATCTCCCACTTATCCTAAAGCCAATTGGCTACAAGTCTAAGTCCCATCTTCTCAAGGTGGGCTTCGATCTTCTGCTGGTCCAATGGCTTTGTAAGTGGGTCTACCACATTATCTATGGAGTCGACACTCTTGACCTCGACGTAACCCTTCTTGAGGTAATCGCGGATGAGGTGGTATCGCTGCTCAATGTGCTTAGATTTTTGGTGAGACCTCGGCTCCTTAGCAAGGGCTATGGCACCATTATTGTCGCAGTAAAGAGGAATGGCATCTGATGGCATTACTCTGATTTCTGCAGCAAACTTCTTGTACTAGAATGCTTCCTTCGCAGCCTCTGATGCAGTGATATATATTCTACTTCCATGGTGGAATCTGCTATCATGGTTTGCTTGAAACTCTTCTAGTTGATAGCTCCACCATTGCACATAAATAGACTCCCAGATGTCGACTTTCGATCATCTACATCGGACATGAAATCCGAGTCTGTGTATCCCTGGACTTGGAGTTCTCCGTTACCAAAGACCAACATCATATCCTTAGTTCTTCTTAAGTACTTAAGGATACATTTCATAGAAGTCCAGTATTCTTCACCTGGATTTGACTGATATCTGCTTGTGACACTCACAGCATGGGCTATATCAGGTCGTGTACATAGCATGGCATACATGAGGCTTCCTATTGCATAAGCATAAGGGATCTTGCTCATGCGTTCTATTTTCTCAGGTGTGCTAGGGCACATCTTCTTGAAAAGATGAATACCATGTCTGAAGGGTATTAATCCCCTCTTAGAGTTTTCCATACTAAATCTCTTTAGTATTTCCTCTATGTATTTCTTTTATGAAAGTTCTAGCATCCTATTCGATCTATCCCTATAGACCTTAATTCCTAGAATAAAGGATGCTTCACCTAAGTCTTTCATAAAGAATTCCTTGGACAACCATATTTTGACTATCGTCAACATGGGAATATCATTCCCAATAAGGAGGATGTCATCCACGTACAGTACGAGGAAGACAACAGCGCTCCCATTGATCTTTTTAAAGACATACGGTTCCTCTTCATTTTTGATGAAATCAAACTTTTTGATCACATCATTGAAACGAGTGTTTCAGCTCCGAGATGCTTGCTTAAGTCCATATATGGATCTTTGCAGCTTATAAACCTTATGATCAGTATCACTGGATGTGAAACCTAGCGGCTGTTCTATATAGATATCTTTCTCATGATATCCGTTCAAGAATGCTGTTTTCACGTCCATTTGCTATATTTCATAATCGAAATAGGCTACAACGGCAAGCAATGTGCGGATGAATTTTAGCATAGCCACTGAAAAAAAGGTATCCTGATAGTCAATGCCTTCGCATTGACTATAATCTTTTGCCACTAGTCTAGCCTTGAATGTCTCCACATTTCCATCTGCACCAATCTTTTTCTTGAAGATCCATTTACACCCAATAGATACTATACCTTCTGGTGGATCTACCAAGGTCCAGACTTGGTTTGAGTGCATACCTCCAGAAGGACCTTCCTTCTTATTCTTCAGGGTGGCCAGGTAAGTAGGGCAGTTTCGCTTCTAGTGGCCGTCGCTGTTGCAGTGGAAATACTTTTCTTTGACAGCGGCCATCTTCTTCGACTTTGCTTTCTTCTTCTTTCTTCCTTCCACCTTCTGCTTTTTTGCAGACTTTTTTTTCTTTCTAGAAGACTTTCGTTTGGAAGAAGTCCATTTCATAGCAAGAACTGAGCCTTTAAAATCTTTCATAGAAAGCTCAGTGGTGACCAGCATGTTTATTAATTCGACCAAGGAATTTTGAAGTTTATGCATATGGTAATTCAGGATGAATTGCCCATATGCATCAGTCAAGAATTGCAGAATAACATCGTTCTGTAGATCCAAGTCCAACTTTACACCGAGCTTCTCAAGCTCTTCTAAGTTCTTGATCATCATCAGACAGTGATCTTGGACTGACTGTCCATCATGCATCTTAGTCTTAAAAAGTCATTTCGTGACTTGATACTTGACTGTGCAACTCTGTTCACTAAACATCTCCTGTAGGTGAGCCAACATTTGGCAAGCAGTCCCGAAATCTTCATGTTGGTGCTGGAGCTCATCAGACATCGAGCCCAACATGTAATATCTGGCCTTATTATCTTCATCTGTCCATTTTTTCAGAGATGCTTTTTGTTCAACGGATGGACGGGCTGGTAAGGTGGGTGGGTCCTGGTCCAATACATGGGTTAACTTCTCGAAACCCAAAATGATTTTATAGTTCCTGAGCCAATCTTTATAATTGGGTCCGGTCAGTCTATGTGTGTCCAGGATACGTGCCAATGGGTTGGATGCAGACATTTTTCTATAGAGAGTCAAAGATTCTAGTTAGATACTATAATTATGACTTGACCAATTTATTTAAGAATTTTATTTTTAAACAAATTAGCTCCCACTATTTTCTTGGATCCCTACACTTCCTCTGTAGAGATGCGAAAATCTCCATGATTAATAATTTCTAGTGGGTGGGACGGTCTCACCAACTGACTTATCACCTCACCTAACAGTTATTGGTGATGGGTTAGCCAATGAGTGAACAACTCTTGTTCAATGATTCTCTAATCATGGTGCATCCAAACTGGATCTCTAATTCATGAATCTCACCGTATCTGGAATATTGATCCACTCCTTAGTTAAGTCAAACCCATCATTTACACAGACTAAATTTCTAATTGAGTCTCTCATCGTATTCGGAATATTGTGCCTAACTCATCCTCCAGCCCATAGCATCCAATGCCTAATAGACATGGTTGCATCTTTCCGGTGCAACTGAGCCACTGTATCCAGTTAAGAACAATCAACCCCAGGAAGGGCCCGCACATCTACAATGGTGGAAGACCTCAAACTTAATCTTTTCTTAGGGAGAATTGATTCAGATCTCATTAAACTAGACTTGTCATAGTCATAACAATTATGACTAACCTAGTGGCATGGGTTAGCTCGGATTATTGACCACCTTAAATTAGCACTGAGTCGATAGATATGGTCAGATAAGTGAGACCGATGGAAGGGATATGCCATTAACTCGTACAAGAATGCATTCAAGGTCGAGTAGCTCCCAATTAAAAATCAGTCGGTCGTATGTGCCAAACTTACCTTAGACACCAAATTGTTGAGTCAGAACCAATTGGATTAGCCTACAATCCAGACTCTAACCTTTGAGCCTAATTAGGTCTTGCTTGATCGTGACTCAATCTTGACCCAGACTTAATCCTATTAGGCTGGTCAATTTAAGCATTGTTGATCCCATCTAACCAACTCTTGATTCGGTTTGATCAACCGCTTAGACCTAATTGAGCTACCCAAGCCCAAACCCAATATTATGAATATGTCTTAGATATGAAATTCTCAATTTTAGACCTAATTAATATTTCATAATCTTAATTCTTAATTAAGTAGGGTTCATAAACAAAATATGCACAATAAATCCTAGGGTTTCAGGATCTAGGATTTTGCAGAAAGTAAGTTTTGGATTTCTGATTAAGGACGAATGTGCAGCACCCCTACACGTAATAAGAACACCCCATCGATGGAAGGAGAGACCTTTAAACCCTTCTTTGTTCTTATGACCGGACGGCAAAGGGGAACACCTTAATCAGGAACATGTAATACTACAAAATAGTTTTAGGTCTATATCATATATCTCATATACAAATTAGATCTAATCATGGCATATTTTGCATACATCTCATGTATCGAATCATGCATATTTTCAGATCTAAATTATCTCATAATAATCTAAAAAATTAGATTTAAATTGATCTTTATCAAAATAAACTCTAATCTAGACAACTATGTAGAACTATTCTACAACTAGTCTAGACATGCATCAATCATATCTCATATGATATTTTAAAATTAAATAATTTTTATTTATTATTTTTTAGATATTATTATAATAATTATAATATCAAAAAATAGTAAATAAATAGATCTAAAATATGATTTAATCAAATTAAATTGTAAACATGCAAGACTATTCTATAGAACTATTCTATTTTAGAACTAGTCATGCATATTTTCTAATCTTAGATCCAAATCATTTAATTTTAATTTTTTCTGATTTTAAATCTGATCACATCTCATGTGACATCTGAAATTATATATTTTTTAGAATAAATTTAAAATCAGATCTAAATACTTTAGAATCTTAGCTTTGATACCAGTTAAAGAGATATATTTCAAAAAATTTTCTCTTTGATCCAGATCAAATCTGAAATATTTTAGATCTAATCTTTATTATTTTAATAATTAAAATAAATTTAGATAAATTAAATCAAATTTAATTTACCTTAACGTAGGGTAATCCTATTATCCGTTGATGATCCTGTAAGCAGCGGAAGGTTCTGGATCTAGCCATGCAAGTGCCTGGCCTCTACCGGTATCCACTCGAACTAGATCTGGAGATCCTCTTCTTCTCTATCACATCTCCAAAAATCAAATCTAAATCTAATTTGGAGGATCTTCAAAACACCTTTCGAAGATCAGCAGTTGTTTTGCAGCAGCGCTGCCTTCTAGCTTTCTGTCGCCTTTCTCTCGTCTGGATTGCACCAACTTAGATCCCAAACCACTTTAGGCATGGAGAGAAGAAGGAGAAGATGGACTTGCATGGAGGAGGAGGAGAGAGGCAGCCTTGGGGCGTGGAGAAATTTTCAGATACTCCTTGAGTTGGGCGTAGGGTCTTATTTATAGACTATGCGTGATCCAACTCCTCTTCTTTCCAACCAATCACAACCCTTTATGAAATCAGATCTAAATCTGATTGATGAGAATAGAGTCTCTTAGATTCCTCCTTAGATGGTGCCTAAGATCAGTTAAACTTGATTCTTAGGAGAAGTCTAATCGAAATCCAAAAAGGAGATAGAGTCCCTGTCCAATAGGGACTCCCAGGCACCTCTAGCTTGGGCACACGCCAAGGGTGGCATGCACCCTCCTCCTTGCCAGGTTCTGGCAAGAGGACAAGCCCCCACCAGCTCTCTAATAGGTGCATAACGCATGGATAGAAGTCAAAGTGTCAATAGTCAATATTTGACCAATCAAAGATCAACTTTTGAACAAAGTCAAAGGATGAGAAATGGCAGGTGACAAAAAATGGTGGGTATTGTCTTACAAAATAAGACAACCCTTTTCTGACTTGGACAAGCTTCAGTCAGACCAAGTGAAGGCCTTTGATCGAGCACAAACTTCTTTGGCTCAATCAGGACAACTATTTATGATAGTAAAAGAAGAACGTTAGGTTCAATCGAGTGCTAGCATAATTTTTTTGAACCTAATTGAATCTCATTCAGATTAATTAAACTGGATTAGTTCAATTGATGATCACCAGATTTAAACCTTTGTTTGTGTGATCCAGTTAGGTTTAGTTCTATATGATAATGGAATATGTCATGATCTCTATCATCGACATCATCGAAACTTCTTTCAATGGATCAGAACTCTTCTGATTCGAACAGCTAGAATGATCGATCATCTAAATCATTCTAATTGCTCCTAAAATCCATCAGTGACACCTAGCAGTATATGGTGGCAACCCATCAGAGCTGAATGCGAACCTCTTGGTGCAGCTACCTGTGTGATTAAGTTCTTCTATCTTGAGCCTCCGATCAGATTAGGGTTAAGGTGAACTCGTCAAACCCTAGTTTCTATCATATGATGTAATCATTCGATTCAAGTCCGATGTGAAAATCTAAATAGAAACTCTTTCTATTATTTCACTCTGCCATGGCCATGGGCTTCTGGACTTGATTCTCATGATCATCATAGGGCTGCTCCTCTACCACCGAGGTAGATAGATTCCATCTTGATGCAATCCAGTTCCTACAATGAACATGCTATAGCCAACATACACCTCAGAATTCCGTATGGCTAGGAGATCGAGTTATGGTATAGTCAAACTATAACACCCTCAAGGTGAACTGCCGATGCACCTCAGGTCAAAGAACCAGACACACCACTGCAGCATCGAGTCAGTCATTGACGAGAAGGTAGACTTCCTAATGACTACTCGAGGTGGTCACGCTCAGTGCCCTCGTTCTCTAACGAGTACCTGTACTCTCGCTCCGGTGTCTCTACACCGTAGACTTAAGACTCATCTACTAAAGAGAAGTGTTTGTACACCAACCTTCCGGATCAATCACCATCCTCGTGATGATCCTATGGTCGGAAGCATTTTATGAGTTAATAATGATTATTCATGTCTTAAATTTTTAACTCTTAAAAATATGAATTATCATTATCATTAACTCAAAGGATGTATCACAGACACTAAATACACATATATGATAGAAAATAATCCATTTTATTAATTATAGTCAAAATTATAATTTTGTCCCTAGAAGTGTATTACAAGTGTCAGCTAATTTTGGCTTCTAGGGCACATATATCTAACACCTTTGACGTTCAAGTCAGCAAAGAATAATGGAATAACAATCGGTTCTCTAAGAGGGATTGCTTGCTTACCTGAGTTCTCGGGGCTTTGAAGGGAAGAAGTGCCATGAATGTTGCATTGTTCCGTGAATCTTGGACCATTAATTGCACCGTCGTGGCATTATGACCCTTATTCGCTTCCTTGGAATGAGAAGACCGTTACTGGCATGATTTGAATACCTTATCTCCTTCCACAAAATCCTGCGGAGTGGGTAATAATTAGTTATGATTAGATTATGCTTGGACCATAGCTTATCCGTAGGGCGGACTACTATACGTGTTCAGGGATTTCCTGACCGAGATGATTGAGGAGACCTCAGTTCGACTTGTAGGTCAGAAAATACATAGATAACTTGGCATTCGGAACATTCGTGATTACATACTGATCTGAGATATTCTAATTATTAACATGACTGATTCGAAATATTCATATTACTATCGTAACAATAAGTAAGATGAATTCTTAATTTAAATACTTGATAATGTATTTTCATATGCTAGTATAATAAAAGCCATCTATTTTTGTCTCCAAGTAATGCATAGGTTAAAAACAAGCGAAATATGTAATTTTGAACTCTAGATTTTTTTTTGATATACATCATGACCCGTGGATTTTTTTTTAAATATTTTAGAATTAATTTGGTAACCAAGAGGAGTAGATATTCTTTTGGGGAGCCTGTCCTCTCTATTACATGTGTATACGGCTGAATCACCTAATCTGCGGGAACAGGGCCGGATTGCATCTAAAAATCTCAATATGGACCCCAAAATTTAATGAGTTTAAGCCTGCATCCAATCTACTCATCGCCGGATCGCGGCTAGCTCCGGTTAGGATCAGATCAGGCCTAGATTGCTGGTTTACCGGTTGGAGCGACATTCTGATCACTCCAAACTTCCTTTACCGCTTCCAACGTCCAGAGATCAATACATGCGAAATACTTGTGAATCCAGAATTACGTGAGGAGCTATTTATAATTGCTATGTACTTAGGGAGTTATCCGTAAAAATCGGAAAACGATAACAAGCACATCTATTCCCAGTCTCCAGATCGAAACCCGTCGCCCACCCCAGATCCAGCTTCCTCCTAGTTCAGAAGCTGCGCCAGCAAAAAAGTCGCATCCACCGGGAAGAGACGAGAAATAAAAGGAGCAAATCACCACTGCGATAAAGAAGCAGCAGAGTCGCCTCCCAGCCGTCATCCCACTCCCTCTGTTTCCCATTCCCTTTTTCTAATCCATTCCCAATTGTCATAGTCCTCTAGATCTGAGCCCGAGGGAATGGCTTCCCCCCCGGCGGAAGCCGATTCCCATTCCCGGCTGAGTCTGATGCTGATCCCCGCCCTCGAGAAGGTCATCAAGAACGCCTCATGGCGCAAGGGCCACTCCAAACTCGCCCATCAGTGCAAATCCCTCATCGACCGCCTTTCCGATCCCTCCTCCGCCTTCTCCACTCTCGACCCCCCCTCCCCCGACTCCTCCTCATCCCTCCCCGGCCCCCTCCATGACGGCTCTGGCTCCGACCTCTCCCTCGCCGACTCCGAGTCCATCCTCCTCCCCCTCATCTCCGCCGCCTCCTCGGGCTCCCTCAAGATCGCCGAACCCGCCCTCGACTGCATCCAGAAGCTCATCTCCCACTCCTACCTCCACGGCGAGGCCGACCCCTCCGCCGGCCCCGACGCCCGCCTCCTCGCCTCCCTTATCGAGTCCATCTGCCGCTGCCACTCCCTCGCAGACGACGCCGCCGAACTCCTCGTCCTCAAGACCCTCCTTTCCGCCGTCACCTCCACCGCCCTCCGCATCCACGGCGACTCCCTCCTCCAGATCGTCCGCACCTGCTACGATCTCTACCTCGGCTCCAAGAACGCCGTCAACCAGACCACCGCCAAGGCCTCCCTCATCCAGATGCTCGTCATCGTCTTCCGCCGCATGGAGGCCGATTCCTCCACCGTCCCCGTCCAGCCCATCGTCGTCGCCGAGCTCATGGAGCCCACTGATCGCTCCTCCTCCTCCGCCGCCGCCGCTGCGACCGTCGACGTTAGCTTTGTCCAGAGCTTCATCACGAAGATCATCAGTGATATCGATGTTGTGCTTAACCCCTCGACCCCGCTTGCCCGGACGGGGTCTGCCGGCAGGCATGACGGGGCCTTCGAGACGACGGCGGTGGAGCATACAAACCCGGCTGACCTGCTGGATTCAACCGACAAGGACATGCTGGACGCCAAGTACTGGGAGATCAGCATGTACAAGACGGCACTGGAGGGCCGGAAGGACGAGCTCGGGGCGGAGGGGGGCGTGGATAGGGAGGACGACATGGAGGTCCAGATCGGGAACAAGCTAAGGCGGGATGCGTTCCTGGTGTTCCGGGCTCTCTGCAAGCTCTCGATGAAGACTCCGCCCAAGGATGCGGCGGCTGATCCGGCGCTTATGAAGGGAAAGATTGTGGCATTGGAGCTGCTTAAGATCTTGCTGGAGAATGCTGGAGCTGTGTTCAGGACGAGTGACAGGTACTTCCACAGTTGTAGTGTTTATTTAATTATAATGCTGAGGAATTTGTTTTGTGCGACAAACTGGATGTAAGCGTTGTGGTGTTTAGAGCAGAAGATACAAGGGTTACATGTAGCTTTAATTTAAATTACTATTTGCTAAGCTAGTTCTACACTTTGAATTTTGACAATCTTTTATTACATTTATTCAGTAATATTCATCAAAGTGGTGAGATTATGGCAGGAAGCAGCATGACACCATTTAGCCAACCAATGGTTATGTGAGGAATCTAGTTAAGCATTCAGAAAAGATGTTATCAAGAGATTGGCAGAGTATTAAATAAATTTTGCATTCAGAGCTACTGTTATATTTCACTAAATCATGCATTTAAGTCATGATGCTCCATGTGTTTATTCTCATGAATTCCAAACCCATGAGATAGTCCAAACACATGAGATAGTCAGCCCTGAGAGCAAACAAGTAAAGGCATTGGCTTGTGGAATATTAGTATTTGGACTTTAATGGATAACTCCAAATCAAAGAGATGAGAAGGCTAACAAGAAGGAATTTATGCAGTTAAATTGTGGAAACTATGGATTAATTTACAAAATTAATATGATGCTACCTAGAGTTGTTTGGATGGTTAAAATAGCATAGAACGTCTTATAGTCTCATTTGATCAAGTTCTGCCTGTATTTTTTCTCCATACAAAGATATAAAATGTCTATCTTTGGAAGGTTTTCTGAAATTTGTTACAGTTCATATAGCTAACACAATAATTCCTGGCAGCATTGGTATACAGTGATTCATTACTTCCATGAATTTCTTGAATATTATAACAAACAGATTAGTAGGAGGCAACAGACCTAATTGGTCTTGAAAGCAGTCCTGACTGGACTGGTGATTAGTGCTTTAGCTCATAGCATATCAACAGAGTACATACAAATCTATGAAGTGTTAACATGAATTAAAACTATTGTACAAAGAAAAAATGCATCTTAGCTTAAATTAAAATCTTTATCTCTATGTGTATATATATGTTTGTACATAATAGCTAATGTAAATGTATGTTTGTGTAACCATCCACTGCCTTCTGTGCCTTGATTTTAATCCAAACACCCATTAATGTGCCATGTGAGGCATTATTGTCTAAATCTTAATATCCACAATCCATATCTTATGAGAGATAATCTTAATGTCATCCTTGAATTAGGATGAAGGAGGATCATGGGGTGGGGGTGGGGGTGGGGTGTGTGTGTGTGTGGGGGGGGGGGGAGAGTATTGGTATAATCCTCTTGAGAAGATAGTTGATGACTTGATGTGGTTGTCTCATCTTAAAAATCAATGATAGACATCCAAATTCAATATCTAAATTGTTGAAAGCATTATAAAAAATATCTAGTAACAAAAATTCATGTGTCTCGATGGTCTCTAACCTAATTATCAAGTAATTGTCAAAGTGAACAGTTTTAATAGCATGATACTAAGTTTTACTATAATGTAATCATCAAAATCTAGTGAATTTTAAGATGTGTAGATCATGATCCACAAAGTAGATTTAATTTATATGCTTTATCATATATTTTTAGTGTAATTAATATTGTTAATTTTTGTACTGACTTGATTCATAAATTAGAGACCACCAAAATTTTTGAATTCTGGTTTGTAGGTATTTGTTTTTGTTGTGTATATCATGTTTAACTATTTGAAATTTCAATTTAGATGGCTTATGATTCATTTAAAAGTGAGATGACCATCTTGGCTATCACTTTGGCTCTACATATTCAAACATACATATGCGCACACACACATATATACATATATGCATGTATATATGTATGTGCGTGCAAGCGTGTGTGTGTCCGTCCATCCATCCATCCATATATATTATATATATGCCTATATTTATGTGTATATATATATACCTATATAAATATGTATTATATGATCCATCAAATTACAACACCCAACTTAACAATGCTATATATATATATGTATGTATGTATGTATGTACATACATGTGTATACATATACATAGATGTATGTACACGTGTATCCAAATATATGCATATATGTACATGCACACAATATATATGTATGTATGTACATACATGTGTACATATACATAGATGTATGTACATACATGTGTATACATATACATATATGCATATATGTTCACACATGTGTATACATATAGGCATATATGTATATATGTGTGTATATGTATATGTATATATAGATATATGTGTGTGTATATATGTATATATGTATATACATATATGTATATAGATATATGTATATACATGTATCTATATACGTGTATATGTATATATATATGTATTTATACATATATACATATATACATATACACGTATATAGATATATGTATATACATATATGTATATAGATATATGTATTTATACATATATACATATATACATATACACGTATATATGTATATACATATATGTGTATATACATATGTATACATATATGTATATGTATACACATATATAGATATATGTATATGTATATAAATATATGTATACATATACATATACCTATCTATATACATATACATATATGTATATGTATATGTATATACATTTATCTATATGTACATACATATATGTATATGTACATACATATATGTATATGTACATACATATATGTATATATGTATATGTACATACATATATCTATACACATATATGTATATGTATATACATATATATACACTTACGTATATGCATATACGTATAGGCATATACGTATATGCATATGCATATAGGCATATACATATGTATATACATGTATATGTACATGTATATGTATTTGTATATGTATATGTATATGTATATGTTTCACCCAACTTAACAATGCTATTTGCATAAGTAAACGGTCCATGTCACATGATTTATTTGACTTGGAGGCTTTTAGAATGTATGTATGTATGTATGTATGACACCCAACTTAACAATGCTATTTGCATAAGTAAAAGGTCCATGTCACATGATTTATTTGACTTGGAGGCTTTTAGAATTATTTATTTTTCACTAAGAAGGATAGAGTGCATAAGGTTGACAATTTTAGTTATAGTTTTTAACTTCCAAAAGGTAAAAGAAATAAAGAAAATCTGGAGCTCATGAAATTAATTGTGAGGCAAATATTCCTATTCTTGAAATCATTGTGTAAATCGAGTTTTTCCCTAAATATTCCACCTCAAGGATAATTTCGTTGATTTTTTCTATGGGGCAATACATAATATCTTTAATAACTAGACATAATGCTTACTTTATTAGGCATGCCACATGCAGCCTTGTGATGGTGAAAAATGTTCTTCTTATGTCTGTAAGTGATTTTTTTCCCCTCCATTCATTACTCTACCACTGATTCATGTTTTAAAGTTTTGATTTTTATTGTTCTACAACTTTTAAAGAAATGCAAAGAAAAGTACTTTGGAAAATTTATCTTGCAATCTGTGATTGGATGGATGATCTGATATAACCTGAATATGTCTACTATTTACAACTTGATTGTGATCTTGACAATATTGGTGGGAGATTTTCTATCCTAACTTGTAAATATAGTTTGACCTGTTGATGATTATCATAAAATGCATTTCTCAGTTTTTTAAGCAGATTGAAAAGATCCATGAGAACAAAGGAGAAACTAGCTTTGACCATCACGAATGAAATATTTAAGAAAAAAGATTCTTCAAACATTAAAGTAAAGAGAGCCTTGGTTGGCTATATCTTAACCCAATAACATGTCCAAGCGAAAAATGTTTGTGACTGTTTTATGTTAAACCTATCATCAGAATTTGGATCCTCAATGATTTCCCACCCACCACATTACTATGGTGATATGTACAACATATATTCTTTTTGTGTGAATCCAATCTGACATACGACACATTTTAATATGAAGGAAAGAGAGGTCTACTGTAGGATTTCATCATCATATTTGAAGAGTTGGTTCTTGTTTCACATGAATGATGCAACCATTTCACATTGATTACCCACCTGCTGATGATCACAAATTTGTATCCAATCAACAATGTGCACAATAATAATAGTATTATTATGATGATGCATTAGGCTTGGGTTTCTATTTTTGTTGCTGTTCTCTCTTTTATGAATTGCACTTTGAGTCTTTTTTTTTTAAATAACTGATTTCATCATTTCAGATACATATATCTTGATCTGATTAATTTGTTTGCAATCAAGCAGGTTTTTAGGTGCTATTAAGCAGTATCTATGCCTATCACTTTTGAAGAACAGTGCTTCAACTCATATGATTGTTTTTCAGCTTTCATGTTCCATTTTTATGAGCTTGGTATCAAGATTCAGGCCAGGATTAAAAGCAGAAATTGGTGTCTTCTTTCCGATGATTGTTCTCAGAGTTTTAGAAAATGTTGCTCAACCAAATTTCCAGCAGAAGATGATCGTGCTTCGATTTTTGGAGAAGCTGTGTGTAGATTCCCAAATCTTGGTAGACATTTTCATTAATTATGACTGTGATGTCCATTCATCAAACATTTTTGAGAGGTAACTTATCTTCATTCATGTGCTCTATGGTAAATACATTGTTCATCATAATTCAGATCTTTGCTTTGTTTGGCATGTTTGCAGAAATGATTGTTATTGGCATCGCAGGACATCTATTTTGATCATTTAGGAACAGGAGTCCTATTTTTCTAGGTTTACTATTTTAACTATTGTAGGTTTATATATTTGTATGTTTTCCCATTTGTTGATGCTCACAGAATGGTAAATGGCCTCTTAAAGACTGCCCAAGGGCCTCCCCCTGGTGTTCCCACGACGCTAGTGCCACCTCAGGATGCTACCATGAAAATTGAAGCAATGAAATGCTTAGTTGCTATTCTGAAGTCGATGGGAGATTGGATGAACAAACAGTTGAGAATTCCAGACCCTCATTCTCCTAAAACAGAAACAGCAGAGCAGAGTATTGAAGGTGGAAATGAATTTCCTGAGGCAAATGGCAGTGGAGAGGAGTCTTTTGAAGGAACTGATTCACAGTCAGAAACACCAAATGGAGTCTCTGAAGTTGCATCTCTGGAACAGCGTAGGGCATATAAGTTAGAACTTCAGGTAGAATAATTTTTCCATATTAGATTTCTTTTTCATTAGCATGTTATTGCTGATATAATCTTATGCTATGTACTGTCATGCAAACATAAATAACAGGAAGGCATTTCTCTTTTTAATCGGAAACCTAAGAAAGGACTTGAATTCCTCATCAATGCAAAGAAGGTCGGTGACACACCAGAGGAAATAGCTGCTTTTCTTAAAAGTACATCTGGCTTGAACAAGACAATGATTGGTGATTATCTTGGAGAGAGGGAAGAGTTGCCCCTAAAAGTCATGCATGTATTTGTGGATTCATTTGATTTTCAAGGGATGGAATTTGATGAGGCAATCAGATCCTTCCTACAAGGATTTAGGTTGCCTGGTGAGGCACAAAAAATTGATCGCATCCTGGAAAAATTTGCTGAGCGTTACTGCAAATGCAATCCAAAGGCCTTTACCAGTGCAGATACAGCTTATGTCCTTGCTTACTCTGTAATATTGCTCAACACAGATGCTCATAACCAAATGGTTAAGAACAAGGTAAATTATCATTCATGAACTTTCATATATATCATTGATTTGTGATAGTATCTGGTGCAAGAATATGATTTTTTTGGTTGATGCAGATGTCTCAAGATGACTTCATAAGAAATAATCGTGGTATTGATGATGGGAAGGATCTGCCAGAAGAATATATGAGATCATTATATGAAAGAATTTCTAAGAATGAAATTAAGATGAAGGAAGATGATTTGGCTCCACAGCAAGCACAATCTATGAATACAAACAAGATCCTAGGCTTGGACAGCATTTTGAATATGGTTATACGCAAGCGAGATTCACCTATGGAGACTAGTGATGATCTTATCAGGCACATGCAAGAGCAATTTAAGGAAAAAGCTCGCAAATCTGAGTGAGTTATTCTATCAAAAATCAGTAAATTCATGCCACCAGAATTGCATTATTTTTTGACTTAAGCTACCCCTTTCGCCTTTTTTTTTTTTAAATTTAAATGCATTAAGTCCTGTGCCATGTTTACCTCTTAGTTCACATATTTTAATTCTAAAAATGAGTTTTCCCAAACTCATCTCCAGATTTAATGTATTGTACTGCTGCTTAAGATACCAAAGTTTAAATTAGCTTATTTTTTGGAATAATTTTTTGAACTTCAGGTCAGTATATTATGCTGCAACAGATGTGGTAATTTTGAAATTCATGATTGATGTGTGCTGGGCTCCCATGCTAGCTGCCTTCAGCGTTCCACTTGACCAGAGTGATGATGAAGCCATAATATCTCAATGCCTTGAAGGATTTCGTTGTGCAATACATGTTACAGCAGCCATGTCTATGAAGACTCAAAGAGATGCTTTTGTTACTTCACTTGCAAAATTCACATCCCTCCACTCAGCAGCGGATATCAAGCAGAAAAATATTGATGCAATAAAGGTTTGTTCTGGTTATATCCTATTAATGCCAAGAATTCTGTTTGATAATATCATGTTTTTTGAAAGCTATTTATATTTTTAACCTGATTTATGGTATTAGTTGAAATATAATGCATTGGATCCATTTCTCTCCTAGAAACTTGATCATATCTATATTTCTGTATCACCCTTGCAGATTTTTTCAACTAGATTTGACTCAATATAATTAGTTGGGGTAAGGTTTTTGGTGGTAGTTCTTGTTCCAAGTCCTTGACATATTCTTTTTTCTAACAAATAGAACCCAAGGTCCGTACTTGTATTGGGGCTCGTACTGGCCAACAACTAGTTGGGTACGGTACTGGTATGTACTGTACCGAGCTAGGGTGTAGTAAACCAAAGGGAGGGAGAGGGAGAGGAGAAGAGTGAGAGAAGGGTCGAGGAAGGAGAGGGGCTTATGGAGAGAGAGAGAGAGAGAGAGGGGAGGTAGCTCACGGGGAGGAGGAACAGGAAGGAGTTGGGGGGGGGGTGGTAGGGTGGAGAGAGGGAGGGGGCTCATAGAGATGGAGAGGATTGGAAGGAGAGAGGAAGGAGGGAGGGAGGGGGAGAGATGGGGGCATACCTCAGCATTTGTTAGCATTGAAGGGGAGAGAGAGAGAGAGAGAGCCCTCTCTTAAATATTCGGCCGAATGTGGTGGGAGGGGGTTATAATTCAAATTGACCCACCAAACCATCCTAATTGGGTGTTGGTTTGATTCAGTATAGGCCAAACGACCCTGGTTGGGTTGGTTCAGCGAACATTGCTGAGACCTTTTGGGTTGAGATGCATTTATTGCTAAATAACCATATGAAAATATGACATTTTGACGATGCAAGTATTTACTCAAGATGTCCTTAGAGATTGCGAAAATAGTTTTGCCTAGAGAGGAGAAAATGGTTTTGCTATTAAGTTACATTATCTATCTTCCTAGCAAGTCCTTGGCTTTCGATATAAAATGTACCATATAAGTGAAAATCTCCATTTTTTGTTCCTAAAGTTCCTTCAAAACAAGGGGCATTGATGCGTGCTAATCTATAGCTATGGCAAGTGCACCAGTCGATCAAGTAATAAAGTAAATGAGTAGAGTATCGTCCCTAGAGGATTGGAAAACAAGTATTGAAAAGTCCTTTCCTATGCTTTATTTAGAAGACCGATTTATGAGAATAAGAAATTAAAGAACAAAATAAAGAAATATTTAAAAATTTCAAGAAAATAGAGTGTAATTATTAGGATTTTAAACTTAAGAGCAATGAGTTACTAAGGCAATCGGTTCACCAACTCAGTCATTATAATATTCAGGTTATTAGATTAATTTTATTTCATGTGATGGTGGAGTCTCCTAGTTTATTCACTATCCTTTGGTCCAGGCGTAGCAAAACTATCAATATTTATTAATTACCCTTTGGTCCAGGTGTAATTTAAATAAATATTAATGCATTAAGTTTTGTGAAACCCTCTAATTAAAATACGCTGTGTCCAAAGCGCACTAAAATTTTCACATGCATATGAATTCTGATTTGATTCATAATACAAGGTATATAATCAAGAAGCAATAATATAGATGTACTTGGTCCGTAACATCTATGTTCATCAGATTAAGTAGAAGATGGCCAATAATCTAAAAGCATTAAGATCAGATTTATATACTCCTCATGAATAAAATTTAAAATTAAAAATAAATCATACTGAATATTGCATCAAAAGAGTAGCTACACCTTAGCCTTAGTAAAAGAAAATTTAGTTCATGATAACAAGTTCAAAAACAGCAAATAAAATAAAAAGTATTAAGAAATTAGACTGTTTAATTGTTGAAATTGGTTGTCCGTTGCTCTTGGTGTGGAAAACTTGATGAAGAAGAGAAGCTCCTTGATCGATGTCTTGATTATCAGAAGAAGAAAAGAAAAGAAAATATAAAAGCCCTTTCTCTTCTTTCTCTTAAAACTCTCTATTCAAAACTCTCTCAAAGCTCTCTATTATTCTCTGTTCCTAGGCTCTCTCTTAAAACTCTCCCCAGAACACTATATTTTTTTCTCTCTGCCTCCCCCTCGGCAATAGCAGGCGACCCTCTTTTTATAGGCTAAGAGGTGAATTTTTTGGAAGAAATCCTAACCAAATTAGGTTTAAAACTCTTAACATAAGTCAAATTAAAACCTTGGATAATTTTGGCCTTCAGATCAGCATCCAACGGATCAAAAATCGCTTAAAAATTCTTTTTAAAAACCCAGTTCAAGTCCGAATTAACCTCAACCATCGGATCTTCTTGATGATTAAATTTGGACCGTTGGATCGCTTACAGGAGCCTTCAGATTTCTAGTTAAAATCGATAACGCATCTCCATCATTGGATCTCGACTGGGAGCTGCATTCGTCATTCGTCAGCGCACAAATTTCAGCCATTCGATCAAATCCCAGTGAAAGGCGTTCGTTGGATCAGGTAGAATTCCTAGATTGCCCTCTGTAGACCATGCGCGAGTCCGATGTTGCGTGGATCGCCGCTTTCTTCAGCCAATCGGAGTGCGCTTCTCCATGTGAAATCCCCGAAATGCCCTCTATAGTGGTCCACCGTGCACCGTGAAAAATGCTGACATCAGCTCAGCGTAAGCGTGGCATCAGCGGTCAGTCTGAGTGCGGTCGGGCCGGACGATTTTCTGAACCGGTTTGAACCGGACCGGCTTTTTTTTTTATAATTTTCTTTGAAATTCAATTTCGGGCTCATTTGAAGTCCGTTTTGTTTGAAATTTATTTCATCTGAACCATAAAATTAAGATCTTCATATTGGTGGCCTTCTTTCCTGCATAAGATTAATAAAAGTATCAATTTCTAAAAAATAGATTAATTTATTTTATAATTTAATACTTTTATTAGTATATTTTTATCACTTATCACATCCTTCAATTTAGTCATTGCTAGTCCCTTAGCAATGTTTTATTTAATACCATGTTTCAATAAGATTATCCATCAGAAAGATAATCTAGAATTAAAGGTCAAAAAGTTTAGAAAATACTGCTAACTAAGCATTGAGCTTCAGAAGCAAATTTTGCAGTCAATATAGTTAAAAACTTCCTTAGAGTACATCAAAGATCTACAGCACTTGTGTTCATGATGACTAACTTTAGCATTTCAGTGTTAAATTAAAGGACAAAAGTATCCTCTCTTATCATCTATTTTGATCAATTTTTTATACATTCCCAATTTTATACTTATGAATTAAGATAGCTTTCACACTGCCGATGTGCTGAGCATCCTGGCCTTCCCTCTACCGTTCTACGTGAATTTTCACACTTGATTTAGGTGCAGAGATCCAGTTACTAGACTTTGGGCAATCCACATATACTCTCTCTTTTGCACTTTATTTTTAGGTAGGTAGTTCTTTCCTTAAATTCAAGTTTTTTTGATTAGAATGTATATTAATTACCAATTTTTAGTGATAATTGAATTCTCAGTTGGCCTTATAATCAATACCTACTTTGCGCCTTGTTAGTATGCATGTGCAATTAGAAGTGCTAATAGTCTTTTGATGACCTAAGTAGGCTACTAAAAGTCTGACCAACCAATCTACTTCTTTAACTCGTTACATTCATTAGCAGATATTTCTATTTTTTATCACTTGTCCAGTCTATCTTGCTCAAGATTTTCTTCTTGACACATGGTTAATTTTTTTTTTTTACCCCTAACTTATTCTACATTGTCTCAATGGAGAAAGAAAAATAAAAGGTGCAATAAAGGACAAGAAGGAATATACCTGATTTGGTTGTCTGATTCTTTGAAGCTTTGAAATTTTGTTTGAGCTTTCATTGATTTTTCTCTGCAAAATTGAAAATACACACCAAAGTAATAAAAGAGCAACAGCAAATTGCTGAAAATAAAAGAAAAGAAAAATGATTAAAACTAAAAAGAAAAGAAACAACCTATCTAGTAGTTTTGATTTATAGTCTTCAGCTTGACTTTCTTTAAGTTTTGAGTTGAATCAATCCGGTGCCACTTCAATTGGAATACTTTCATGTTTGGTCGAGCCTTCTTTCAATTGGACATTGTTAGCTTTTATAGTCTCAAACCTATTTTCTACAGAATTCTCATATAATGAATTGTCAATAATATCAACTAGAAAACAAGTTTGATTATCATCAGGATGTTTAGTATCTTTGAAAACATTAAAAGTAACTTGTTCGTCTTGGATTCTAAGAATTAATTTTCCTTGTTGAACATCTATTAAAGCTCCTCCAGTAGCTAAAAAGGATCTTCCTAAAATAAGGGGTACATCATAATCTTCTTCCATATCAAGAACAATAAAATCAATAGGAAAAATAAACTTGTTTATCTTTACCAAGACATCCTCCACTATACCTCTTAGATATTTGATGGATTTGTTGGCTAATTGAAGAGTAATAGTAGTAGGCTTCGGTTCTCCTAGACCTAGCTTTCTGAAAATAGAAAAAGGTATGAGATTAATACTTGTTTCTAAATCACATAAAACTTTATCAAAACTACAATTATCAATAATGTAAGGGATAGTAAAACTTTATGGATCTTTTAGCTTCTGTGGTAATTTATTTTGAAGTATTGCTGAGCATTCTTCATTCAAATTTATTCTCTCATGCTCCTTCAGCTTTTTCTTATTTGTTAGGATTTTTTTGAGAAACTTGATATACCTGGGCATTTGAGTGATAGCATCTACAAAAGGAATATTAATATATAAATTCTTTAAAATTTTGAAAAAAATAGAAAATTTCTTATCTGGATGCTGTATTTGTCTCTCTGAGAACGGTAGTGGCGGCACGTAGGGCTTCACATTTGGATCGGCAAACTGTATACCTGAAGACCATCCATCTACTGGTTGATCTTTTGGTTGTTTTGGTGACTGACGAATTTTAGTTGATGGTTCCTTATTTGTAGTTGACTCTTCAGTCTCTTTCTTCTGATGTGGCTCCTCTAACTTTTTACCACTTCTTAGGGTGATAGCATTGACTTGCTCCGTTGGATTGGTCTCCGTGTTGCTGGGCAAGGATTTCTGAGGTCTCTCGGAGATTATCTTAGCCATTTGACCTATTTGCATCTCCAAGTTTTGAATTGCTGCTGTTTGGTCCTGCCTAAGTTTGGCTTCCAAATTTTTTATAGTTGCTTCTTGGTTTTGCATAAATTTGACCATCAGCTCTTCCATGTTGGACTTCTTTTCAGGTACTTGGAATCCCGGGTGTTGTTGTGCTGCATTTTGATTGCTCCATGAGAAATTTGGATGCTGCCTCCACCCTTGATTGTATGTGTTGGAGTAGGGATTGTTTTGTTGCGGCCTAAAAAAATTTTTAATATAATTAGCTGTATCAGTTGTTTTAGCAAAAGGATTACCTGTCTGGCAATTGCTCGTATCGTGTCCTCCTCCACATAGGTCACAAGTAATGCTCTGAACATGCATAGCTGTTCCCTTTAAGTTGTTGACTTCGGCTCTAAGGGCTGCAATTTCAGCTAGTAAGGTTGGCACGCAATCTACTCCCTGCACAGCTGCTAGTCTTTTTGGCATCATACGTTCTGTTTGCCATTGATAGCTATTTGATGCCATCTCATCGATCAGATCGAAAGCTTCTTCCTCCATTTTTCGATTAATGGTTCCTCCTGCTGCTGCATCAATCATAGAACGATTAGTAGGAGATAAACCATTATAGAAAGTTTGTACCTGAAGCCATACGGGTAGTTGATGATGTGGACATCTCCTCAGCAGTTCCTTGAAATGCTCCCAAGCCTCATATAGTGTCTCCATGTCCATCTGCATAAAAGAAGTGATATCATTGCGCATCTTAGCAGTCTTGGAAGGTGGAAAGTACTTGGCTAAGAATTTTTGGGCTAGGACATCCCAAGTTGTGATAGAACCTGCAGGAAGAGAATGAAGCCAACTCTTAGCTTTGTCCCATAAAGAGAAAGGAAATAACCTTAATCTAATAGCATCATCCGACATCCCATTAATTTTAAAAGTATCGCAAAGTTCAAGAAAATTAGAAATATGGGCATTCGGATCATCATGCACGTGTCCACTGAATTGGATAGTTGATTGAATCATCTGGATCATCGCCGATTTTATTTCAAAGTTGTTTGCTCGTACAGGCGGTCTCCTGATGCTCGAAGCTACATCGGCTACAGATGGTGTGATGTAATCATTTAATGGATGATGTACTGGTCGAATAGCTTCATGCTGTCCTTCGATCGCCATATCCAATCCTAGATTGATGTCGTTAGGATCTTCAGCTGCCATGTTTCTTTCTTGTTGTAGTCTTCTAATGGTCCTTTCAATTTCTGGATCTAAAGGTAGTAAGTTACTATGTCCAGTACGTGTCATGCACTGAATTTTTTTTTTAAAATAATAAAAATTAAAAATAAATTTCTAAAGTAAAGCTAGGATCAAAATTTTAATATTATTTTAGACACAATCCTCCGGCAACGACGCCAAAAACTTGATGCGTGCTAATTTATAGCTATGGCAAGTGCACCAGTCGATCAAGTAATAAAGTGAATGAGTAGAGTATCGTCCCTAGAGGATTGGAAAATAAGTACTGAAAAGCTCTTTCCTATGCTTTATTTAGAAGATCGATTTATGAGAATAAGAAATTAAAGAATAAAATAAAAATAACAGTATACTGAAAGAAGTCCACATGGGTGCAGTGTGATGGTATTTATGCAAACCAAGAACAGAGGGGAGACCGAGTCATGGTATCATTCCACAATCTATAACCCACCTTAAGAGTGACACTGCCGAGCACCTTAGGTCAATGAGAATCAGACACGCACTGCAGCTTCGAGTCAGTCATCGACGAGAAGGTAGGCTTTCTATATGGACTACTCGAGTGGTTCCACGCTCAGTGCCTCGTTTCTTTAACGAGTATCTGTCTCTCGATGCCGTATTCGTGACATCGTTGACTCAAGGACTCATCTACTAGAAGAGAACGATTGTACAACTAATTTCTTGGATCAATCCATCCTTCATGATAGATCACGATTCAGGAGCTTTTATGAGTTAATAAATAAAATTCATTATTCTTAACTATTTTTTAACTCTTGAAAATCATGAATTATCATTACCATTAATCAAGGATGTTCAAGCTAAATACACATTTGTGATAGAAAAATAATTATTTTATTATTATATAGTCAAAAATTAATTTTGCCTAAGATGTGTATTCAAGTGTTAGCTAATCTGGATTCTAGTAAATATCTAACAAATAGAGAGGTGTAATTTTTAGGATTTTAACTTAAGAGCAAGGGTTACTAACAATCGGTCACCAACTCAGTTCATAAATATCAGGTTATTAGATTAATTTTATTCATGTGTCGGTGGAGTCTTCTAATTATTCACTATACCTTTGATTCAGGCGTAGCAAAACTATCAATATTTATTAATTCCCTTTGGTCCAGGTGTTAATTAAATAATATTAATGCATTAAGTTTGTGAACTTCTCTAATTAAAATACGCTGCGTCTAAGCGCACTAAAATTTCCGCGCATATGAATTCTATTTATTATTAATAAAGGTATATAATCAAGAAGCATAATGATTACTTGTTCGTAATATCTGATGTTATCGGATAATTAGAAATGATCGTATCTAAGCTTTCAGATTTATATTACTTCTTATGAGTAAATTTATAAATTAAGTAAATCTATGTATTGACTCAAAGAAGTGGCTACCTTTAGCTCTCAGTAAGAAAAATTTAGTTCGATTTAAACATTCAATAAATTAATAACATGGAATAGCATCTTAATTGAATGTTATCACTGTAGCTCAGTAAAAAATTAGTTCTAATACAAGTTCAAAACAGCAATAATAAAAAAGTCATTAGAGATTAGACTGGTTTAATTGCTGAATTGTTGTCTTGCTTGTGTTAGGAAACTTGATGAGAAGAGAAGTCCTTTGAATCACGTTCTTGATTTATCAAAGAAGAAAGAAAAGAAAAGAAAATATAAAAGCCAGTTTCTTTCTTTCTCTTAAATCTCGTTTCTAAACTCTCTCAAAGCTCTCCTTATATCTCTCATTTCCTAGTTCGCTTCTCTAAAACTCTCCCTCGAACTCTATATTTTTTTCTCTCTGCACCCTTCGGCAATCAGGCAGGCAGCCCTCTTTTTATAGCTAAAAATAGGTTTTTGGAAGAAATCCTAACCAATTAGGTGTTAAAACTATTAACATTTTTATAGTAAAATTAAAACCCTTAGATAATTTGCTTCAGATCAGATCTCCAGACGGCATCAAAATCGCCTTAAAATTTTTTAAACTTAACCGTTCAAGTCCGTTTAACCTCACAGTCGGATTCTTTTGATTGATTAGAATTTGGGTCATGGAGTCGCATCCTACAGGGCCTTCAGTGTTCTAGTTCATAATCGTAGTGTAACGTCATTACCCCATCTTGATCTCGATTGGTGCAGTCGCACGTTTCAGCGACAAATTTCAGCCGTTCGATCAATTCCCAGTGAAGGCGTCTGTTGGATAGTAGATTCCGCATTGCCTCTTGTAGACATGCGCGAGCCCAATGTTGCTATGGCGCCGCTTTCTCAGCAATCGGAGTGCACTTGTTCCTGTGAAATCTCCGAAATGCATTATGTGGGTCATGCATGACGAAAATGCTGACGTCAGCTGAGCGTAAGCGTGGCGTGCGGTCAGGTTGAGTGCGGTCGGGGCGGGCGTCTGCTGAGCCGTTTTTTTTGACCCGATTTGAACGGACCGGTTTTTTATATTTTTTTTTGAAATTCAATTTCGGGCTCATTTGAAGTCCGTTTATGAATTTTTTCATCTGAACATTAAAATTAGATCTTTCTATTGGTGGCTTTCTTCCTCTAAGATTATAAAGTTATTTCTAAAATTAAATTTTATTTATAATTTAATATTTTATTAGTATATTTTTAAACATTCCAGACATGATTTACGGTTACATGAATTGAATCCAAAATTTTCGTCTTAGGCAAGAAAATTTGATATTTAGGAAACTGCAATGCTTTTCTGTTAGTTGGTATTTATTTTGAGATTAGGATTTTTGTGGTATCTTTGAAATTCTCTTTAACTGTGGTCTTGGTTGGCGGAGAATC
>QRFJ01000827.1:178992-219395 GCA_006176705.1 Cocos nucifera
TATTTCTAAAAAATAAAATAATTTATTTTATAATTTAATATTTTTATTAGTATATTTTTACCACTTATCAGACATAGTTTAAGGTTCCCATGAAATTGAATCCCAATATTTCGTCGTAGGCAAGAAAATTTAGATATTCAGGAAACTTGCATGCTTTTCTGTTTAGTTTGTTATTTTTTGAGAATTTAGGATTTTGGTGGGTATCTTGAACATTCTCTTTAACTGGTGGTCTTGGTTGAGCGAGAATCTGACTAGTAGAAAGATCTTCACAAAGTAATGTGACTAACCATAAAGAAATCATTAAAATGGTTTATAAATTGGCCATATGGAGGCAGGAAAAGATCACACAAAGTTATTGAAAGCGATGTTATAATCAAACCAATTTTTTTTGTTTTTCATGATAAATTAGATTCTAAATTTTGATTAGTATTTAACTTATCACTGAAATAAGAGTGTGTAAAAAGTAATATGTAACTCATATTGATTAAAGTTGAGTTGTACATTCTTACATGCAGCGTGTGATCCATTCCTTGTTACTTTGTTGAAGACAAGCATGAACTATTGCTTCACTTCTTGGTCATCTAGGGGATAAGAGAGCTTAGAAATAATATGCAAAATCTGATCATGAAATAATGATTAATTAGCAGCATCCTAGCTGTGTTACATGGACAGTCATATCCAGCTCTAAGAATGCATGTCCGATACGTATGGAAATTGGATATGCATCAGACACTTGGACACATCTTTTTTTTTTTTTTTTTTTAAAGTTTTCATAGATGGGTGGGTAATTTGACTCTTCCAAAAATGAGTTCAGCTACCATGATAATGTCCAAAGTAACCATGCCCTTTTTTCCTAAGAGGATGACCAAAGATATAGATACCGAAATAACTCTGTAAGATATCCTTCAGCTTGTATCTCTCAACAAATTAGGAAGTTCAAAAAACAAATAGTGTAAAATCTTAATATACTCTAAAATTTTCTTTCACATAATATTTAAATATAATTATATAATTTAACTAAAATTGTTTTCCTACGTTCCATGTATCTCTTTTTTCCTCTCCTACCATGTTAGACAATTGGACGTCTGAATCTGATTCTCCTATTTGTGTCCATGCAACACTCATCTTAGTCAATGACAATTACTAGTGTCACCTGGATATGACCTTTTTGGGTTTTTTCCATCTTTCCATGGGGACATGACATAACAACCTAGATACGTTGTGATATGCCATAGATGCGCCTCTTAATCTCCCACTCTGTCCAAAACCCTAACCCACATGACTGTCTAATCGGACAAAAGATCGTCTCTTCCAATCTCATTGTGACTCCTAATCTTGCAATAATAGAAGCGATGACGAATTAAGAAAGAAAAGAGAGATAGGGATCTGCATCTTGTCTCTTTATGCTCGATTAATGCACAGATTAAAGGAAGAGAAGGAAAGAAAGTGACACAGGCATCCTAGCATGAAGACAGCGTGATTTGAAGAATTAGACCCGAAGGGTCAAGAAATCGGGTTGACTGTATTAGATCCTGCAAGGTTCTGATACTGCCGAGCTAGAACAGCCATAATTTTCTTATCTGATGTTAGAATCCTTATTATGATCCTAATTTAGAAAGTTTGTTTCGAGCCCTATAGGCCTAGCGCTTCGCTATCACGATTTATTTCGGAGCTTGGTTCAATCGTCTGATAGGTCAATGGGTGTATGCGAGATCCTTGACGAGTTGGGACTTTTAGTTATTCTCCTATTTTGATTAGAATTAGTGTTTTGAGTTCTTGTTTAAATCTGTCAGTGTTTTTTTCCTATAATAAGATCCTTTAGGCCGATTTTGTAATCGGAATTTTGAGTTATTGAGTTTATTTTCTCAGAAGAGAGATCTCTTCTCCCTCTTTGTGGTTTTATCCTAGTTTTATGCATCTTCTTCTCTCTTCCTAATGAAACGCTGCGCTATAGACTACGTCAGAGAGGTCGGACTTGGAAAGAATGGATTAACATACCTTTCTTAGCCTTATCACCTCCAAGCAGCAAGTACTTTCTTTGTTCTCTCACTCTCTTTTATTTTTGGCTTTTTTCCCCCACTTTCTCTGCTCATCTTGAGAAGATGGCATAGGGGATTTGAAGCTGAACCATGTTGCCTGCCTCCCACTTTCTTTCAAAAGGCCTCACATAGGGGTTAAGCCCATTATGTGTGCCAGTGATGGTGGTTCCCTATGTATGGCTCTTATTTGACACATAATGGGCTTAACCCCTAAGGCAGGCAACATGGTTCGCTTCAAATCCCCTATGCCATCTTCTCAAGATGAGCAGAGAAAGTGGGGGAAGAGCCAAGTAAAAGAGAGTGAGAGAACAAAGAAAGTACTGTCTTGGAGGTGATAAGGCTAAGGATGTTAATCCATTCTTTCCAAGTCCGACCTCTCTGACGTAGTCCACCTTTCTTAGCCTCACTGGCACTTTCTTTGTTCTCTCATCTCTTTTATTTTTGGCTTTTTTCCCCCACCTTTTTATGTTGAAGCCTTTATACATTATGTGATGTCGCACATACACACATATTTATAACTGTACACACATATTTATAACTGAAGCCTTTTGAAAGAAAGTGGGGAGGTTGAGATATTCATTAAGCTCATATGCCAATTTTGTCCTCCAAGTTCAGTTAATAACCCAATTAAATTCCTTTTGAATGTTATGTATATATGTATAGATATGTAGATACATGTATACATACATACATACATAGCCCTTGGAGCTATCCTAATCTCAAAGCATGAAACAAGCATTAACTCCTTGCTAGTATCGTCCCTGCTCCCCACATATGAGAGACAAATGGATTGCCTTGTCTCTCCTCTCTTCTGCTATCTTATTCTATCTCTCTTCTCCCCTCTTTCTGTATCCTTGTCTCCTTTTTTTTTTTTTTTTTTGCTTACTCTCCTCTATTCTCTCCCTCATTTGCTCTCTTTCTTTTGACCTTTTGTGATGTAGCACCAAGGTATAGCTAGCAAGTACTATGATCAATAAGACTAAGGTTCGCTATGCCCGCACCGAGAGCTAGATTGATCGGCTGGTGGCATGGTTTGGTATGCCGCCATGCTGTTCTGTGCCTAACCTGTATCGACATGATAGAGAGGGTGGCAAAGAGGGAGAACAAGAGAGGGGAAGAGAGAGGGAGAGGGACAATTGTTGGAGGGTTGTGGAGGCCGTTGGAGGGGCTTTGCCCTTAGGCCAATTGAAATAGGGGGTTGTTGACTTCACTTAAAAATCATAAATTTTAAAAAACAGGGGCCATCAGGCTCCTGTTTTAATTGGTCAGAGGGTGGAGGCCCTCCTCCGGCCCCCCTTTCCCCCTCTCTTTCCTTCTCCCTCTCCCTCTCCCTCTCCTTCGCTAATTTTTCGTTTCAAATGCCAGAACCATCTTGGTTTGCCACGAGCATGGCTCGGAACGCCCCTAACCATGCGGCGTGGGATGGTTCCACATTCCTTGGGCTGGATCATTAGAGTCAATATCAAATTTGAGCCAGGTTTCTATATTTGTGGTAGAATAATTCTAGCTTGTTTCTTTATTATCATGTCTTATTTCAAATATGATTTGGGTTGGGTTTGATGCCCGAATTAACGTGAGGGGTCATGTCTTATATATATGCGCCTAACATTGTATGGAACAGCTGTTTGACATTAATAAAATTTCTTTGAGAGAATTTCCTTCATCAACTGAAGGGTTCTTCAATCCGCTGTGCTTCTATTTGTGTGAATCTTTGAAGTGTAATCCCGATGATCAAAATTGCCCCATCACCCTTTCCCACTGCATCAAGTTGTCTCCCACTTCCCCTTCTTTTCCTCTCCCTCCATTTCTGTCCCATTCTCTCCCCTTCTTCTATGCATCTCCTGCACTTCTCTCTTCTTTGAGCCCCCGTTCAGCCTCTCTTCATTAGAGGTTTTGGGGCTTTGGCCTTGGGACATTCAATAGTTGGTTGATTTATCATGCAGGTCAGGAAGCTAAGAAGGTGAGGTGATTTATGAAAGAGGAAAATTCAATAAGGAGAACAACTAAACGAAGCTATTCTTCATCTATGTTATGATAGAGAGAGAACTTTATATATTGTTTACCTAGGGCTTCATGTTTGATAGCTATATATTGCTAGTTGAGATTTCCAATGTAATATTCACTCAAAAAGAGATTTCCAATGTATAGGAATCGTGCTCCTTATAGATGTGACTAATATTTCACTTTTGTTGCCTTATCTAATTATGATGAGTAACCATAGTAATAAGAATAAGAAATATCTAACAACAAGAGTTGGTCTGTTGAGTAACATTTTTTAGATATTGAATTACTTCACTGAATTCCATTCTCAATTTCACTTTGTAAGCCATTGCAAGCTGAGAAAAGAAGAAAAAGACAAAATATACCAATTTTCACTTTGATGGTACTGCCTTGGTATTTTAGTCACTAGTTCACTTTATTATAAAGTTAATTCTGCACCATGCTTATGGTAGTAGGATATTTATCGTCAGAGTAGATTGCAAGATGTATCGATTGCGATTGATTGCATCTTCATGTGTTTTCTAATGTCAAGCATGATGTTATAGGAACAAATTTCTTATGCTGCTTTAAATGTTTTTCTTTGTGGGTGGTTCCACAGGCAATTCTGTTGATTGCAGATGAAGATGGAAATTATTTACAAGAAGCCTGGGAACATATTTTGACATGTGTTTCTCGTTTTGAGCATTTGCATCTTTTGGGAGAAGGGGCACCTCCAGATGCTACATTTTTTGCAATTCAACAGAATGAACTTGATAAATCTAGACAAACTAAGTCATCCATACTTCCTGTACTGAAGAAAAAGGGACCTGGGCATATTTCAAACCCAGCTGCTACTGCCAGAAGAGGTTCCTATGATAGTGCTGGTGTTGGTGGTCATGCTTCTGGAGTGGTTACCTCTGAGCAAATGAATAACTTGATCTCTAACTTAAACATGTTGGAACAAGTTGGGATGGCTGAAATGAACCGTATATTCACACGAAGTCAGAAGTTGAACAGCGAGGCAATAATTGACTTTGTGAAAGCTCTTTGTAAGGTTTCAATGGAAGAATTGCGCTCTACATCCAATCCACGAGTTTTTAGTCTTACAAAAATAGTTGAGATTGCGTAAGAAACACTCACAGGTTCATTTCTAAAATAACATATTTAAAAATTATTCATGTTTTGTATTGGTTTCTTTCATTCAGGCACTATAACATGAACCGTATCAGGCTTGTGTGGTCAAGCATTTGGCATGTGTTGTCGGACTTTTTTGTTAGCATTGGATGCTCTGAAAACCTTTCGATTGCAATCTTTGCAATGGATTCTTTGCGGCAGCTGGCAATGAAATTCCTGGAGCGGGAAGAGTTGGCCAACTACAATTTCCAGAATGAATTTATGAAACCATTTGTTATTGTTATGCGGAAGAGCAGAGCCGTTGAGATTAGAGAGTTGATCATTAGATGCGTTTCTCAAATGGTATTGACTCGTGTTGGCAATGTCAAGTCAGGATGGAAAAGCATGTTCATGGTATTTCCATTTTGCTTGTCTCTATTTGTCATGATCATAAATTATTTCCCTTTGTCATTTATCATCAAAGTCACTATTAGAATAACCTTTTTTTTTTTTCAATTGTTTTCATTTTCATTCTTGCTCACCTGAGTAATTCAGCAAGTGATAAATTTTGCAGGTATTTGCAACTGCATCATATGATGATCACAAAAATATAGTACTTCTAGCCTTTGAGATTATTGAGAAGATTTTACGGGATTACTTTCCTTACATAACCGAAACTGAAACTACCACTTTTACGGACTGTGTTAATTGTCTGATTGCATTCACGAATAGTAGATATAACAAAGACATTAGCCTCAATGCAATTGCTTTTCTTCGATTCTGTGCCTCAAAGCTTGCAGAAGGAGAGATTGGCTTGTCTGCAAGGGTTAAGGACAAGGAAGCTTCTGGAAGTAATGGTCCACTTTCACCTCTTATGGTAAAGGATGGAAAACATGACAATCAGATGTTCATTGATAAAGATGATCATCTACATTTTTGGTTTCCATTGTTAGCAGGTGGATGTTACTTCTCTTTGTTCTTTCGAATCGATATGCATTTGGTAGTTTTACAACTGAACAAGTATTGATGATTTTCTTATTTCTTGCAGGTTTGTCAGAACTGACCTTTGACCTTAGACCTGAAATCAGAAAAAGCGCCTTGCAGGTGCTATTTGATACATTACGCAACTATGGTCACCTTTTCTCATTGCCTTTATGGGAAAAAGTGTTTGACTCAGTCCTTTTCCCAATTTTTGACTATGTAAGACATGCTATAGATCCTTCTGGGGGAACTTTGGAAGGACAGGGATCTGAAAGTGATGCAAATGAACTAGATCAAGATGCTTGGCTTTATGAAACATGCACACTGGCCCTCCAATTAGTTGTGGATCTCTTTGTAAAATTTTATGATACAGTGAATCTGCTACTAAAGAAAGTGCTGGCATTGCTGACAAGTTTTATCAAGCGCCCTCATCAAAGTCTTGCTGGTATTGGCATTGCTGCATTTGTTCGCTTAATGAGCAATGCAGGTTCTCTCTTTGTTGAGGAAAAGTGGCTCGAAGTGGTTTTATCTTTAAAAGAAGCGGCCACTGCAACACTACCTGATTTCACGCATATATCATCTGGAGCTTACCTTGAGAGGGGATCAAGGGAAAATGGAAATTCTTCTTTCACACAGGATAATGATGCATCTAGAGAATCAACAGATGATGATTGGGAAGGCCTAAGAGCAAGAAATCTGCATTTTGCAATCAATGATGCCAAGTGTCGTGCTGCTGTCCAACTTCTCTTAATTCAGGTCAGCATTTTCTTTCATTTCAAACTATTTTGTGATTCTTGCATGCTCTTGCTTTTGTGACAGAAAATGAGAATTTTATCTCTTATTTTCTCAGCTTGCTCAAGGTCTTAGGGTGCCAAGGAAAATCCAATTGTCTAGCATATACTAAGGCTAATGCCAACTGGTTTTTATGTGCAGAAAAAGCTGAAAAAGAGCATGTTTGGTTTTGCCTTTTTATTTTTGTTGATTTTCAAAGACAAAAAACACTTTCTGAAAAAGTAAGTGTTTGGTAACAGTATTGGACACTCCTTGAAAAAATAAGTGTTTACTAACATTATTGGAAAAGTTGCTTCTACAAGAAGAAAAGAGTCAAAAATTACTTCCGGAAGAAGCTAGAAAACTTAGCTTCTGGCTTCTCTTTTAATAAAGCAGAAGCAACACTAAGCATGCCCTAAGAGAGAGAACAAAAAGAAAATGAATAAGGGTATGAAGTAGAAGAAAGTGATTGGCAGGGTGATTGAACAGAGAGAGGACTTTATTGTTGTCTTGAACTTCCACTGCATACCGAAGAATGAAAGCCTTGCATAAATCACACATCACTGGAGCAATAAACCTTTAATAGCATGTTGCCAGTAAAGACTTTGAATTGGAATTAGAGAACTTGTGGTTATTGTAGAACAGGAATTGTAAGGTATAATGTCAGTAGACTACAACAAATTAAACTAGTAGTGAGGGATAATAATAAGAATAAAGAGAGTGGATTGAGAGAATTGTCGAGTGAGAAAGGAAGGGAGAAAAAGTGGAACCATATGCCAAGGAAGAAGAAAGAAAGCCCTTGTCTTTTATTCCATCTCCAAGATTGCTACTATATTCCAAATAGAAGAGTTAAATAAGAAAAGGAATCCTAAACCTAATTTATAATCCCTTTACACATCCAGGATATGTCCATTTCTTTAATCATAACAGTGTACAAGTGGGAATATCTCCCAACTTTTCAATTCTTATAATACCCTTAATTGGATTTCTGTTAAACAGTGCCCTTGCTTTTAACGAGCAGTGGTAATTTATGACTTACCAACCAAACTGACCTGCAACTGACCCTATTTATGTGGGTTCAGCTTTGGCATAAATATGTTTGGATCATAAATAGGCCAGTCTGTTTTAACCCATTTGTTAAACAAGTTGGATTCAGGTTTAGAGTCATGGCCCATTTAACCCATTTTCACCTGTTTAATAGTTAGGTCTCGTTGTGACCTGATCCATTTAAGACATGTTTAATCCATTTAAAACCCACTTAAGCTGTTTAATCTGATCCGACCTTATTAAATGGGTCATGCAGATTGGGTCAGTTTACTTGTTTGGTAGAGAGGTCGGATTTGTTTATCGATTTTCTGATCAATTTAATAAATAGATTGATTTGGGATGATACGTTTTTTACTTGACCCATATTCGACCCAACTTGTATCCACCACAACCCCTATCTAACATGACCCAACTTATCACAATTGCGACTCCTATTCTTAACCTTGGCATTCTCTTCTTAATTCTAAGCATGTTTTTGCTAGGACCATTGCATTGCCATCCTTCCTGCCTAGGATCCCAGTCCCTCTGCTGCCTCAACCTAAATGGTGTCCCCACTCTCAACCTTGGCATTCTTTCTGATCCTAGGTCTATGATCACTAGGATGCCTTGCAGATCTTCATACCTAACAATCTTAATTTCTCTACCAGATCGAAATCATAATCGTAGAAATCTTTAGCTTTACCAAGTTGGCTATTACAACTCTTGGCTCAGTATAACCATTTTTCTCCAAAAATTATTCTTTCATTAGTTTTGGATCATTAAAAATTTATAATATTGTTAAATTATCTTATGTTTAAAATTTTTAGCAACTACACGCATTTTGCACGTGCAACTTAACTAGTAGAAGAGGGAAAAAAAACGTCTGAACCCTAGAGTGTACAGATGCCCACAGAGAAATGGGGCATGTGCTCATCTCTCTTGTCTGCCTCTTTCTTAGTGGCCCCGCTTTCTTAATGGGCCTCATCAGTTGTCCAAATAGGCTGATGTGGCCTATATATTTGGGTCATAATGCATTAGCATCCTATCTAACTCCTATTCAACTTTGAGATCTTCTAATTTCAGCTATACCCAGTCTAGACTTGCTAACCCTGAAATAAAACAGAAATAAAATATAAGTTACATCAAATGAAAAGATCAAAACTAAATTTATCCTTGATGTCAATGATTTGCATCACTTTAGTGCATTAGCTATACTTAATTTTGCTGTAAAAGATTTGTCTGACTCATGTCACCAGTCCTTATCCCCTTAATTTGGATTTAGATCTCTGTTTCAAACTAGATAAATTTAAGACACATTTGCACATATATAGTTACACTAGGCTACTCTTTGAGAATATTTAGCCCCAAATACTTTTAATTTTTTAACCATGCTTTTAGCTTTTAAAATAATAACATGACCCTTATTTTTTTTCCTCCCCTAATTGGTCTTTCCCTATTGTTTAAGCCCCCTGCCTACTTAAAGTTTTAACTCATGATGGCACTTTCAGCCACCTCCAGGTCATTCTTCTTGCCTTCATCTCCTGCTGCATACCTCTCTCCATTTGGGCACTCAATTGCCTTTTGTTGAGTGCCTCAATCTTGTCAAAACATTTATTGCTCATCCTCTTTGCTTTCCCCATGTCTGTACCACGTTTTGCACTTTCTCAACACTTCTTCAACAGGTTCCTTGTTTGGGTAATGGATTTAAGGTTGCTGCTTGAGGTGACTAGTGGTAGGATCTCAAGTGAGATCCCGTTGGTGGCTTCCCTTGCAATGCTTTAGATAATGGATCTTAGCCAAAATGCGCAATGGTGGTTGCGTTGAAGGTGATATTCGAGCACAGGAACTCGGGTGGAGGTGGCAAATAGAGAGAAGGTGTTGAAGAAAAGGGGTTGAGCTTTATGGTGGAGAATGGGTGTGGTAGGACAGTTATTGGTTGTAAAAGCTCAGAGGTGGATGTTAGTGGTTGGTTGATTGAGGGAGCAGAAAAGGAAGAGAAATTGGAGGGGGGAAGTTGTTGCAGTTGATTTGAGGCAATATGGTGACAGTTGTCTAAAGGGATGACAATAACAATGTATGATGGTAATTGGTCGATTGAGTCTTTTTTCATTTGGGGGTTTGGGGGTGTGTCCAAGGTGGTTGGGAATAGAGGGCGTTGTAGTTTAGCATTTAATATTTCCATTTTTTTAAAATTTTGTTGGGGTTGGGGGTGGTTTGCAGTCCACGCCCATTTTAGTCATCACATGCAAGTCACATGATGACTAAGTGACTGGATGACATTGCAGGTATCACTAATAAAATTAGGGAGCACCAAACCTAGGACTAGATGGTCTATATTTAAAGAAGAAATCAAGATTGGGTGGCCAGGATTGATCGGGGTGATTAAAATTGAAAAGAAACCCCAGACTGGTCATGCGTAATTCCTCCCTATCAAGCCATATGCCCCATCCTTCTTTCTTCTTTTATTTTGAGCATAAAGATGCCTCCGCTTCTTTCTTTCGTACTCTTTTTTCTTTTGTCTGGATGGGCTAGGAGGGGCCCACCTTTTCTTTCTTCAGCTGACAGATCCTATTCTACTTCCTCCAAGTTTTATGCCTCCTATTCCCCTCCCTACCAATAGCATACCTTAATTGATGTAGGAACCCTAGAAAACTATTAAGAGGGTCTAGGGACTGCACAAAAGGTAGATCTGATAGTGTTTTGTTCTTTGTGGCTGCTGTTGCCTTTGTATGCTTCTCTAACATCCTTCTGAGCACCTTGGTGTGTGGGATCTAAAGTCCTAGTCTCTTGCCATTGGCTCTTTCTTCATTTGGCATGGAGGTCAATTTGGAGTAGCGAGTCCATCCCCTGGTGACATTCTTTCCTCTTCCTCTTGATCTTTTCTTCCCTAACTTGTTTCAAAATCGTTCATCTTCTACTTAGTTTTTGAGTTTTTTCCTCTTAGGTGTAGTCAAGATTGATGGATAAGCTATCCACAGTTGATTTTGTTATTTGAGATCTATTTTACAGAATAATAAAGTTAGATGAAGTTATGTATAATAAAATATGAACTGATTGGATAAAGCGGTGAGGTGTTTTTAGTATTATATGATTAAAGCATACCTTGGTGACTTGAAGGAAGATTTTATAAGACAATTATAAGATTTGCAGATTTTATTATTTGAGATCTATTTTACCAAAAAAAAATAGAGTTAGATGAAGTTATGTGTAATAAAATAGGAGCTGATTGGATAAAATGAAGAGGAGCTTTTTGTATTGTATGACTGAAATAGACCTTGGTGACTTGAAAGAAAATTTTATAAGACAATTATAAGTCTTGCAATACTCTAATGCTTAGAACGTTGGCCACTGAAGGGGGTTTAACAGGACAATTTGAAAAGCATAGATTTAAAAATGATTATATTAGATGTGTTTTAGGGGATGTACAAATTTGACAAAGCTATGCTTAATTTATTGAGATGGTATTGGTATGTACAACCAAAAGCTAAGGGGCCTTAAGTATTAATGAGTAATTTATTGAAGAATATGGGAAAAGGGAGGAGGATACCTAAAGTAACATGGAAGGATTTCCAGAAAAGTTATGAGAAAGCTTAAATAGCAGTAGAGGTAGCTTTAAATAGGTATTTCTGGTAGAAAAGGATATAAAGCCAATCTTGAATAGTTGGGGGAAGGCTTGATGTTTATGGTTATGGATCTTCATTTATTGTTTATGGTTATAGATTTTCTACTTTGATCAAGGTTTTAAATCCCATGGGATGAAGGTGTTTCAATTTCTGCACGGAACGGGATGCTCCGTTGTCCTGTTCCGTCGAGATAGTAGTCTTGGGCATGCATACTGACAGATATTCTTAGTCTCTCTCCTTTTTTTTTTTCCGCTTTCTTTTTTGTTTGTTTTTTCTTTCCTCCTTTTCTATCTTTCCTTTCCTTTTTCATTTTTTTTCTTCCCCTCCTCTTTTTTTTCCCCATTTTTCTTCTTCCTTCCTTTCACTTTTTCTTTTCTTCATCTTTCGTTCCTTCCCTCTTTCTTCTTTTCTCGCCATGTGGATAGGTTTTAGAGCCCTAAACCTATCCCAGTCCTATTTTTTCATAGGAACGAGATAGGGCAACCAGGACACCCCACATCCGCTGGGATGCAAAACATTGATTTTGATCACGTAACCCCCTACTTTGATGTTTTTGATCACATTGGAGTATGGAGGACAAGATCAACTAGTATTTTAGAAGGCAATTGTAGTTGCAGGCATTTAAGGTCTTAAGGGATTGCATAGTGTGGTACAAGGGCACACATGCTATTATATATGTGGTTGTATTTTTTAAACACTTGACATGAAAGATACAGAACAATGATAATAAAAAAATAATAACATAACTAAGAGCTAGCATTTGATAGGGAAATTGGACATTATTAATAAAGTAACATTGTTAACAATGCTCAGATCCAACGTGCCCAAAACCTGAATCCAGCCTACTTAAAACCTATATCCATCTTGACCATCTACTTTCTTAAATTCATGTAAAAGTGGGCTGCATTACATAACCACATAATGGTATATCATTCAAATTGATACTTTCTACTAAGTTACATCTTATTGATATGTTTCATCTTTTGAAATATAACTGCTATTAAAGATTTCCCCTTATATTTATTAGTCTTTGAATTTGATATCTTGGGCCACTTTGACCTCTAGTCATTGGACTTTTGTCTACCATTTACAATCTTTCTATAACATTGTTAATTGATAGTTCATTTTTTTGGTGAATGCATGTTTATGATCTCTTCGATTGTGAATATTCTTTTTATTATCTACCACATGAATCCTTGGATCATGTTTTTTTCTGTTTCTTTTCCTCAAGAAGTTTTTGGTGCACTATCATTTGCTTTTGCCGTATGGGGACTCTTCATGTGTTGACTTAGATTGGATTGGAAATTTTTCTTGTTAATTTAATAATAAGTAGTTTTTTTTCTAATGATGCTGTCTCATTGTGGAATGCTATGCTATATCCCATCATTATATGGATCCATTAACGTGAGAGCTGCTGAAATGATTTCAACTCCTGTCTACCAGTATCTTTGATTGGGTGGTTTTGGATGCTCTTAAATGAACTAAGACCTTGCATTGTATTGAAGTTCCATGGTGCTTCTAAAAGATGTCTTGGCCCTTGGATCATTGTAATCTTGACATCATTTTTGTCACCAATTAAGAGAAGATATGCTTTACTTGGCCGTAATTTGATGGCGATATTGTATTCAAATCATCTAGCGGACTTCTTTAAGGTATTCTCAGTTATATAACCGATCTTCTAGTGCCATCTCCATTTTCCAAGCATCCTCCATAACATATCCAACTCTAGGGGAAACGATCCTGCTTATTCTTTGGACTCTAAATTTAATTGACCTTTGGAAAAGTGTGTTGGGGATAAACTCCGCTCCCGCCGAAGTCCAATCTGATGCTTATCCTAAAGCAATTGGTAATCACGGAAGAGCTCCGATCGAAAATTCTTCCTCTAGCTGCCGAACCCTAGTCGAACTCCAGCGGCCGAACCTCTTTCGAACTCCTATAGCGGTCGAACTCCATCCGGACTTCTTCATCAGTCGGACTCCTTCTGGACTTCTCTATCAGTCGAACTCCTCTCAGACTTCTCCTTCGGTCGGACTTCTCCGTCAGTCGGACTCCTTTCGGACTTTTCCTTCAGTCGGATTTCTCTAGGAGTCGAACTCCTTCCGGATTTCTCCTTCAGTCAAATTCCTCCAGGAGCCAAACTTCTTTCGGATTTCTTCTTCAGTCAAATTCCTCTAGGAGTCGAATTTCTTCCGGACTTCTTCTTCAGTCGGATTCCTCCAAGAGCCGAACTTCTTCTGAACTTTCTTTAGTTGGATTTCTCCAGCGGATTACTTTCAGATTTCAGCTAGTATTTCTCTCGGATGATCTCCTCTAGCTGTATTTCCTTTAGGAGTCCGAACTCCTCTGAAATTGATATATGTCAAAGTTCTTCATTGACCAACGCCTGCTTCCTTCGAACTTCGACTATTAAATCTCGACGAACGGGCATATCATGACAGGCGACACCTCTCTCCGTAGCAAACTCCACGCGGCCCACTATCGGACGGTCATGACTGTCACTATTAGTCTGCTACAGGCGACACCTCTTTCTCCGTAACAAATTCTATGCGGCCCCGAGCAGTCCACTACTGGACGGTTATGGGTGTTACTATCAGTCTGCTACAGGCTCCATCTATAAAAAGGGATCTGATACGTTCTCTAAGCTCTCTTCTTCTTTCTCAAAATTCTACTGAATTCTTTCCTGAGCACTCCATTTCTGTTGGTCAGAAGAGCTGACTTGATCGTCGGAGGGTCTTGTCTGAGCTACCACCACCGACTCTGGACGGAATTTTGTTTTGCAGGTCACCGACGTTGATCAGATTTCGCACCAAAAGGATTGGCGTTAGAGGAAGAGACCTGTGTTCCTGAGGTACCCTTGTTCTTAAAGAAATGCTCAGTCGATCCTGTAGATCTTCTTTAAGGTCCATCTCCATCCTCTCCCTTAGTCTCAAGAAATGCCTCTAAAAAAGGTGACTATCCGAAGATTTACCGTTTCTACCGTCAGATTCGAGTCAGACCCATCCGTTCTTACTCCAGCGCCGACACTTTAACCTCCACCTGCGGCCACGGTAGATCCGGAGCAGTTTAACCTGTTGATGCAGTGGGTTCAGGGCCTCATCGAAATGGTGCAGGCCATGCGGCAGCCTCCGGTGGCGGTTGCGTTAGGAAACCCGCCATTAGGATGTCAGAAACCGGTCCCAAGGAGGACCACTTGGGCTAGCATACCCGTCGCCCTTGAGAAGGAAAAACAGAGAGCAGAGGATCCTTATTCGGATCATGATTCTTCTTTGGAAAAGACCTTCATGTACAGTCGGAAGTCTTTCAAGATCTGTGATCGAGATGACGTCCTCGATTAAAAACTGCGGAAGATGGACCGGTGGATTGAGAAACTCCGCCACGTCGCCTCGGCTCGTCATGACGACGTCTGCACCGATCCTCCTCCGAATTATGCAAGAGTTCGTTCCGCTGAACTTTAAGCTCCCCCAATTTGAAAGCTACGACGGAACCTTTGATCCGATCGATCATCTAGAGGCCTTCTAGATCATGATGTTGCTCTATGGCGCATTAGGCGCCATCTTATGTCGAGCTTTTTCATCTACCTTGAAGGGAGCAGGAAACTGGTACTCGACGTTGAGGTTAGGTACGATCTTCTCCTTCGATCAGATGAGCCATCAGTTTGCGGCTCACTTCTTTAGCAGCCGACGTCCGCATTCAGGTTCGGATTTTCTGATGAATATCAAGCAGAAGAAGGGGGAATCTATCCGGGCTTATGTCATCCGATTTAATGCTGTTGTATTGGAGGTCCGGAATCTGGATCAGTTTGTTGCAATGGCCGCACTCAAGGACGGCCTTTGGAAGAACGATTTATTGTTCTTCTTGGAGAAGAAGTACCCTAGGAACTTTGCCGATCTGCTAGCTCGGATTGAGGGATATGTCCGAGCGGAAGAAGCCTTCAAATTGAAAGATGAGGAAGCCGCAGGAGAGCAATAGACGAACGAGTCTAATAAACTCACAGCTGATATCACGCTTTCGGATTTCCTCCGAGCGCAAGCGAGCCCGAACTCCTCGAGCTCATCGTTAAAGAAGCCTCGATAGAAGGACGCGAAGTTCCCCCCCAGAAGAAGAATTACGATCTCCTCCAAACAAGCGCAATCGAAGCAAGTACTGTTTGTATCATCATACTGACGGTCACGATACCGAAGAATGCATTCAACGCTAAGACGAGATCGAGGAGCTCATCAGGAGAGGTCGGCTGGGTCGATTCCTCAGACGCCGGTCTGAAGCAAGTGAAGATCAGTCGAGGGCACTATCGCAATCAGAACCACCAAGGAGGGAGGAACAACAAGGAGATCCATCGTCTCTCGGCATCATCAACACTATCTCTGGGGATTAGTGCTTCGGCGAGTCGTCATCTCTCGGCTTCAGGGCCAGGGGAAGCTTATCCCAAATTGGGAAGATCCGTATAAAATAGAGGAGGTCGTCCGGTCCCGAGCTTATCACCTGAAGGAGCTCAGAGGAGCGTGCTCAGAGGAACAACGCTCCCATGACCTTGGAATTCAGAAAATCTGAGAATATGCTATCAGTAATTTTTCTCCAATAAAACTTCATTTCAACATTATTGTTTCTTGGTGCAAAAACTATGTGATGATAGGAAAGAAGCAATCGAAAGTAGCTATATTAGGAACAAGAGGAGAACCTCGTCTTAACATGAGCAAGTTGAAGACCTCCGATTATTTAAGATAGGAGAAGGGGAGAGGCCCATTCAACGGCCCATCTGTTTTCTTAGTGCCATGTTAGGAACAGGAGGAGAATCTCGTCCTAACATGAGCAGGTCGAAGACCTCCGGTTATTTAAGACAGGAGAGGAGAGGCCCATGCAACGACCCATCTGTGCCCGTAATGCCATGTTAGGAGCAGGAGGAGAATCTCGTCCCAATATGAGCAGGTCGAAGACCTTCGGTTTATTTAAGACAGGAGGAGAGAGGCCCATTCAACGGCTCATCTGTGCCCCCAGTGCCATGTTAGGAATAGAAGAAGAATCTCGTCCCAACATGAGCAAGTCGAAGACCTTCGGTTATTTAAGACAGAAGAGGAGATGCCCATTCAATGGCCCATCTGTGTCTCTACATGAACAGGTTGAAGACCTTCGGTTATTTAAGACAGGAGGAGGTTCATTCAATGATCCATCTATGCCCCTATTGCCATGTTAGGAATAGGAGGAGAACCTCGTCCTAATATGAGCACGTCAAAAGACCTCCGGTTATTTTAAGACAGGAGGAGGGAGAGGTCCATTGAACGGCCCATCTGTGCTCCTAGTGACATGTTAGGAACAGGAGGATAACCTCGTCCTAACATGAGCAAGTCGAAGACCTCCGATTATTTAAGATAGGAGGGGAGAGGCCCATTTAACAGTTTATTTGTGCTCCTAGTGCCATGTTAGGAACAGGAGAATCTCGTCCTAACATGAGCAAGTCGAAGATCTCCGATTATTTAAGACAGGAGGGGAGAGGTCTATACAACGGTCCTAATGTGCCCTTACAGTCTGTTAGGAATAGGAGGAGAATCTCGTCCTATCGTGAGCAAAGTCGAAAGCTTCGTTCATTTTAGATGAAGGTGAGAAGCGAGGTGTCCCGACAACGGCCCTTATGTGCTGCCATAGCCCGTTAGGAACAGGAGAATCTTGTCCTAACGTAAACAAAGTCGAAGGTCTCGCTCATTTTAGACGAGGTGAGAAGAGAGGCCCGACAACGGTCCTTATGTGCCCCAACAGTCCGTTAGGAACAGGAGGAGAACCTCGTCCTAACGTGAGCAAAGTCGAAGGCCTCGTTCATTTTAGACGAGGTGAAATGAATGAGGTGAGAAGAGAGGCCCCGACAACGGCTTTTATGTGCCCCAACAGCCGTTAGGAAAAGGAGAACCTCGTCCTAACGTGAGCAAAGTCGAAGGCCTCGTTCATTTTAGACGAGGTGAAATGAATGAGGTGAGAAGAGAGGCCCCAACAGTCCGTTAGGTGAGAAGAGAGGCTTCGACAACGGCTCTTATGTGCTCCAACAGTCCGTTAGGTAAAAAAAGAGGCTCCGACTTGACTGGAGATAAGATCTCTTCCGAGCTTCAACTTCAATAGGAGTTAAGATCTTCTTCAACCTCGATTGGAGATAAGATCTCTCCCGAGCTTCAACTTCAACGTCAACAGGAGATAAGATCTTCTGTAACCTCGATCGGAGATAAGATCTCCTCCGAGCTTCAACGTCAACCTCAATAGAAGATAAGATCTTCTTAAGCCTCGACTGGAGATAAGATCTCCCCCGAGCTTCAACGACAATAGGAGATAAGATCTCCTTCAATCTCGGTCGGAGATAAGATCTCCCCCGAGCTTTAATGTTAACCTCAACAGGAGATAAGATTTCTTTCAACCTTGGCTGGAGATAAGATCTCCCTCGAGCTTCAGCGTCAACCTCAACAGCAGATAAGATCTCCTTCGAACTTCAACCCCAATAGGAGATAAGATCTTCTTCAACCTCGGCAGGAGATAAGATCTCCCCTGAGCTTCAACCTCAATGGGTGCAGAGTCCGAAAAAGGACTTCGGCAGTCATTTTTTTTGTACTCCCGTCTTTTGAATTTCAAACTCGAAAGTGGGGGGACTATTGTTGGAGATAAACCCCGCTCCCGCCGAAGTCCAGTCTGATGCTTAGTCTAATGCAATTGGTAATCACAGAAGAACTTCAATTGAAAATTCTCTCTAGCTGCCGAACCCCAGCCGAACTCCTTCAAGCAGCCGAACTCCTCCAGTGGTCGAACCTCAACCGAACTCCTTCAAGTAGCCGAACTCCTCCAGCGGTCGAGCCCCTTTCGGACTCCAGCGGTTGAACCCCTTTCGAACTCCTCCATCGGTCGGACTCTATCCGGACTTCTCCATCAGCCGGACTCCATTCGGACTTCTCCTTTGGCCGGATCTTTCCATCAGTCGGACTCCTTTCGGACTTCTCCTTCAGTCGGATTTTCCTTCCGGATTTCTCCTTCAATCGGATTCCTCCAGGAGTCGAACTCCTTTCGGACTTCTCCTTCAGTTGGATTTCTCTTCCGGATTTGTCCTTCAGTCGGATTCCTTCAGGAGCCGAACTCCTTCCAGACTAAACCTTCAGTTGGATTCCTCTAGCGGATTACTTTCAGATTTCAGTTAGTATTTCTTCCGATTGATCCCCTCTAGCTGTATTTTCTTTAGGAGTTCGAATTTCTCTGGAATTGATATATGTCAAAATTCTTCATGAACCAACGCCTGCTTCCTCCGAACTTCGACTATTAAATCTCGACGAACGGACATATCACGACAGGCGACACCTCTCTCTCCATAGCAAACCCCATGCATCTCCGAGCGGCCCACTACCGGACGGTCATGGCTGTCACTATCAGTTTACTACAGGCGACACCTCTCTCTTCGTAGCAAACCCTATGCGGCTCCGAGCGACCCACTATCGGACGATTATGGCTGTCACTATCAGTCTGCTACAAGCGACACCTCTCCCTCTCCGTAACAAACTCCACGCGGCCCCGAGCGGCCCACTATCAGACGGTTATGGTTGTCACTATCAATCTGCTACAGGCTCCGTCTATAAAAAGAGACCCCCCAGATACGTTTTCTCTAAGTTCTCTTCTTTTCCAAGACTCTGTTGAATTTTTTCTGAACACTCCATTTTTATTGGCCAGAAGAGCTGACTTGATCGTCGGAGGGTTCCTGCCGGAGCCACCACCACCGACTCCAGGTGGGACTTTGTTTTACAGGTCACCAGCGGCGACCTCTTCTTCCTCAACCCCAGCTCGATCCGGCGTCGATCAGATTTTGCACCAACAGTGTGCATGGTGGAACTACTAATGTATGATCAAGCGGCATGCGATACATTTGATTAAGTAGAATAGATCAATTAATAAGATGATTTGCATAGTTGAATGATCGTTCTCCTGAGTGAAGAGGTTTCAAGGTGGTCAGCATGATCCTTGACTAGGAGACTCTTTTTAGCTACTTTTTTCTTTCCTATGTTTGTAATATCTCTTTGCTTATTGCCATGATGAAGTTGCATGCCTCTTCATCACTTTGCACTTTAAACATTGTTCACCTCTATTTGTTATAAAGATAAGTTGTATTTTATGTTCTTAGAACAGGAAGAAAGGTACAACTAAACCAAATCTGCAACTAATCTGGAGGGAAATTGTTAAGCTTGATATATATTGTGGACCCATTCCTTGTTAGCTTAAAAGCTTTTGGGTCCATTCATTAATTAACATGGTATCAGAGCTCATTTGCTGGAGGTTAGGAGTTCAAATCCCTCCTATACTAATTATGTATTTAATTTAACATGGTTATTATGTTGACTCATTCCTGTCATTGCTTTTGTTATCTTGGCTCATTGTCAGTCATTGTGGTGATGTGGTCCCTCCAAATGTGTGGTTCAGGCTGCGCGTGAGGGTTCGTGTTAAGCTTGATATATATTGTTGACCATTTCTTATTTTAGGGTCTATTGGTTTGTTAACCGAGGTCAATCTTATTTTAAGTACCTAGCTTGTAATCTGTTTAAGCGTAGCCACATCCCATAATTGGCCTCCAATCATACCAAGGTCTGAAAAATTTGTTGATACAATACGTATGCATTTATATGTATTAGGTTAACGCCTTGATGGTACAATGGGGCATCGATTGCCAGATACCACCGAAGCCACACCCAAATTGCTCAGACTGACCCTATGTCAAGCAATTTAGAGTGGATTGAGATATACTTGCCTGGTATTGTGCTGGAACCAGCCTTGAACCAGGTGGTACCAAGGCTTATGATGACCAAACAACCTCTTCTCAAATTGTTCTCCATCATTTATAATTGGAAATGAAGTGAGGGAGAAGGAAAGACCGCCTAAGAGATTTGCATATAGGATCAAAGTTTCTTTTTCGATTTTTGGGCCTACAAGATCATTCTATTTGGGTAAATCTTATCCCTCCTCTCTTTCTTATTCCTTATTCTACAAAAAAATTCTAGTGGAATTTTATGTTTAATTGAAAAATTCATTTTTTTTTTTTTTTTTTTGTCCCAAATGAGGACTAATTGTTGTTTGATTGTTGCTTTCATTTATTAGAGCATGAATCCAGGATCAAGTCAATAAATTTTAGAGGTTTTGGGGCAAATCCTGAAACCTATGCCCAAATATTATGTCAATTTTGGAATAATCCAAAAAGGCGTACAGAGGGTATAATGGCTCTATCTTTGCACATCCATCAATATCTTTTGTCAGCACAATCCTTGATACCCGATGCATACTGTATCGTCTCCTGGTTAGTGTGCCCCAGTATATTGATATTTTGAACCTTGATACTTTTTTCCCACTATTATTGAAGTGTTTTGTCAAAAACTGTGTAAGGTGGATTTTTGTAGTGCTTCCGAAGTAATGTTTGTCTTAGAAGCATCGTACTATTTCTTGGATGTGAAATAACTTGTTCATATTGTTGATTGCTTTAGTCAGCAGAATTTTTGAGGTGGTGTGGTGAGTCATCTGACAAGAATATTATATAGATTGGTTACTTAAATTCTCAGCTCATGCATGAGGTATACCTGAAATTTTTCATACTTTGCTGGATTCTAAGTTCAAGTTGACAATGACCTTATGCTGCACCTAGACGTTACCTGTATGCAACTTTGCAGTAAAAAATCTGGTGCCTTTAAATTTAAAAAAATTGGAAAAGACATGTTTTTAGGACAAGTGGTGATTCTGATCCTAAGCATCTTGTGGAAATGCCATGTGCACATGGTTGCCTGCATTGTGCTGTTTGTGGTCTCTACAAGAACAAGAGCTCAAACATCTAGAAGAAAATCAGTTGCTATAGATTGTTGAAACCCAAATATGAGATTATATTATTGGTCTGTCTTTTATGTTGTTGTGTCGCTATTTATTGCAGTTATTGGATGCCAGCTTTATTCGCTTCATTAGTTAGATTTTCATCAGAGGAAAACTTTTCTGCTGGATCAACTCTAAATCTAGAAGTAATTTAATTGCCTGAAGACCAGATAATAAATCATCGCTTATTAGGCTGGTTGAAAGGCTTTGGGTGTCGTTTCAGAATTTGCAATCTATGTTGTCATCTGCTTTCCATGTTCACTAGATGAGAATGCCACTTAGGGGCTGTTGCTGTCTGCTGAATGCTGACTCAGTGAAGCATAAGTGAGATGTTTAATCTCAATGAACTGGAGGAAATGTTGTTTAAGTTTTGCCTCCCTTATCTTAAAGTTGACTGCATCTGATAATCACATATTGTGCAACTATCCCGCATTTTTTCTAGCAGTGGGAGCAATGGGACTTAGATATCATTTTCTCTAGAATTTGATGGGACTTTTTCCAATCTTTTCACCAACAAAATCTGTCATATGCTCACCATAATATATAAAAATTACGAAGAGTTTGGAATGGTTACCTTTGATCCTGAGAACACAATATGAAGGGTATTTTATGCCTAGAGAAGGCCAAGATTTTTTCCCATCATATATATACTAAACATATTATGCCTTGATGCACCGTATGAAGTGAGCCCCAAGGCTATGATAGCATGATACTAATATTAAAGGAGTCATAAAGAGGGTTTTACAAATGCACCACTCGATTTTGATAATTGCATTCTCCTTGGGTCTCTCTTGCTAGATATGTCTAATATGATGGTGCAGTGAACTGGTGGACAAGGGAAAAGCTGAAAACAAGAACAAGCGCAAAAAAAAATCATTCAGATTTTAATCTGTGTCCCAGTTTTTATCACATTCTGTCCTCTGTCATGTTATAATCATGCAGGAGCATGCAATCGATGAAACTTTCTTGATGAAATCTAAACAGTCCAATGAACCACATCTTTTTTATGCTTCATTGCAGTTTCTTCTCATTTGTGTGAATCATAACTTTTGATGAAACTGCCTCCTCTCACATGGGTAATCTTATTCATTTACAAGAGGTCTGTCTGGTTACTGAGTCCATCTTACTGTTGATCCGCATCACATGCACCTCATGTGCATCTTCTGTGCTAATTATTGTACAGCCCAGTTTTTTATGATGATAATTTAGCATCCAATTACCATTATGCTTTTTGTTCTGCATCGAGGGAACGCTAGTTCCGGATATTTATCAAGACTTGGGCTTTAATATGAATTAACAGATGAAATGGATGCTGTACATGACAAATCAAATTCTTTTGCAGGCCGTGATGGAGATATATAGCATGTACAGGGCTCGACTGTCAGAGAAGAACACAGTTGTACTTTTTGAGGCTTTGCATGCTGTGGCATCTCATGCTCACAAGATAAACAGTGATAATGACCTCAGGTCAAAGCTTCAGGAGCTGGGTTCTATGACCCAAATGCAGGACCCTCCTTTGCTACGCCTTGAGAATGAGTCCTACCAGATATGCCTTACTCTGCTACAAAATATTGCACTTGACAGACCTCTTGACGGGGAAGTAGAAGTGGAGGCGTACCTTGTTGACCTGTGCAGAGAGGTCCTGCAGGTGTATCTTGACACTGCAAAATCCGGGCAGCTTGTCGAGGTTTCAACTGGTTCCCACCCAAGAGCTCATTGGCTTGTCCCGGTTGGTTCTGCAAAACGAAGAGAACTTGCAGCTCGGGCACCCCTTGTTGTTGCAACCCTGCATGCTATATGTGCACTAGGGGATTGCTCTTTTGAGAAGAACCTGGCTCAATTCTTCCCCCTTCTTGCATCTCTGATAAGTTGTGAACACGGGTCGAGTGAAGTACAGGTGGCACTTAGTGACATGCTTAATACATGGGTAGGTCCGCTATTGCTGCAGGCCTGTTAATCCTGTAAAACCGGGGAGAATCTCATCATAGTATTTTGGGATGTATGATTTATTTTTATTTATACAAGTTAGTTTCCTTTCTTGCTCAACCTTTTTCATTATTTCATCCTATGGGATGGATTAGTTTCTCTTTTTACACTGTTTGAATAGCTATTATCACATGGCTCTTCAATTTGATACTGAAGTTTTCTGCGAGATGTTTTTTTTTGATGTTGTGTCATGTTTCCGTTCGCCTGAGGTGGTGCTTCGGTGGTCAAACACTACTTGGGATATGGTCGTAGACGTGGAATATGTTATTCCACATGAAACTATCCTAGACTTTTGGGCTAAAGCTATTCCACGTCCAGCTTATGCCAATCACTTTCACCCATGTCACTCTTTTAAATTATACATTTGAAATTAGTTTCTATTATATATTATATTATATATATAACTAGTTGAAAATCCACTAATTATGGCTTATAATTATTAATTTTTTTAAGAATAAATATTTATAATAAATATTCTTTAATTTTTAATATTTTATTTATTTATTTATTTATGATATATATATATTATTTTTTTATTTTATAAAATAATATTTTATTATTATTATTTTTTTGTTTTTATATTTTTTTCATGCCCGTTGGTGTTGCCTCACCATGGCTCATCTTTTCTCTCAATAAAATCGATCTTGATCGTACCTCCATTTTTCTTCTTCTCACATCTTCTCAGTGCCTATCGGTGCCGCCCCACCTCTTCCCGCTACCCCATCATCGTTCCTCTTCTCTCTTAGCAAACGTCGATCCTAATCATACCTCCGGGCGTTCGGTACTGCCGCCTCTGGCGCCATTACTGCCCCTTCTTTCTCCTTTCTCCTTGCCTCCTGCTCGGCCCCCTTCTTGCCATCGCCAACATCTTCCATCTCAACTATCTCCCCTTTTCTCAGCTCTCTTCGCATGCTCTTGTATTTTGAATTCCACTTGTGTCGCTCGGTCCAATAGGAGCGCCAGTCTCTGGCGGTGCTACTGGTAGTGGAAGCCGTGGCGTAGACCTTGTAATCGCGAAGGAGATTGTCATACTTGTAGTTGCTCTGGTTCTAGTTCTGGAGGCAGACATTGTTCCAGCAATAGTTCTCAACCTACTTCCACCACTGCTCCGCGGAAGTGGGTAAAAGAGAGAAGATTGGCATTTTTTTTTAATCTGCATCCACATTGTTGGTCTTGACTTTTTGATAGGATGGATGTTCAAGTGAAGGACTTTTTTTAAAATTATTATTATTTAAATAATTAATTCTAAAAATACTCTTTTTAAATTTATTTTTGGAAATATCTTAGTTATGGTGATTTGTCAGTGATGTGGTGAAATCGCATGTTGAACATGTGATTTCGGACTTGAAATCACATGTTGAATATACAATTTTAAGCTAAAGTGGCATTTTAAAATAAATTATTTTAAATTTAAAATAAAAATAATATGTGGAAGATGTGATTTCACTATAAAACCATATTTTCAATGTGCGATTTCTCTTCTTTTTTTTCCTCACACGCAGACGAAGGAAGCAAGGCCACCCAAACCACCCCCAACTTCCCCCTCTAGCCCCACACCTACATGACCACCCCCAGCTACCCCCTTCGGCCTTGCATGACCACCCGGCCTCCCCCTTTGGCCCGGTGAAGTCTACACTGTGCGATCACACATCCCCCCCTCGCTTCTCCCTTCAGTCCTGGTGAAGCCCGCACTGTTGAAAATTATCCCAAAGCTAATTGTCAGCCTGTTGATGATTGTACTATTTTATACTTATAAATAATTTATTAAATAAAATAATATTTTGATATTTTCATCATAAATTCTACATCTTCTAATAAATTTTTTTTATTGTGATGAAGTACTTAGGACTATTTAGTTTCAATAAAGAGAGGATTTATCGATTAGTCCTTAAACTGTTCATGACCAAATGATACATTATTAATTAGGACGACAACGTTTATCGAGTATAGGTCATTATATGCTATATAGGTTGGTTGTCCTCTTAACCAAGGAGTGTGAAGATACTAGTAAAGCACATAAGTGAGATGTAAGGGTACATCATCACTGAACGTGACTAACTTCAGAGCATTCTGCTATCAAGAATTGCTCTGATGGGATATGGATATAAGTATCCCTTAGAACTGAGATCTTCACGGTGGCTTGCAAGCAACTCACAGTGCTTTGGTATCGGACTACCTGAATTTTTAATTCAACGATGGAAGATTTTTGGATACAGTCAAGTACTTATGAAGTCGGTGAGTGATCAAGATGGGATTGACTACTCTAAGAGATTGGAGAAAATGCATCATTATATTTCAATTTAACAAAATCTTGATTAGGATAATCCATGAGATGTATTTGATATTTTGAAATATAATATGGATGACCTAATCAAGGTTGATAGTTAAACTCTGAGTCATATTTTGAAATATAATATGGATGACCTAATCAAGGTTGATAGTTAAACTCTGAGTCATCTTATGTGTTAGATATATGTGCCCTAGAAGTCAGAATTGGCTGACATTTGTTATACACTTCTAAGAAAAAAATTATAATTTTGACTATAAAGAATAAAATAGATTATTTTCTATCATAATGTGTATTTAGTGTCTATGATACATTTCTTGAGTTAATGGTAATGATAGTTCTTATTTTCAAGAGTTAAAAATTTAAGACATGAATTTTCATTATTAACTCATAAAATACTCTTAACCGTAGGATCATCATGAGGATGGTGATTGATCCGAAAGGTTGGTGTACAATCGCTTCTTTATAGTAGATGAGTCTTGAGTCTACGGTGTAGAGACATCAGAGCGAGAGTACAGATACTCATTAGAGAATGAGGGAACTGAGCATGACCACCTTGAGCAATCATTAGAAAGTCTACCTTTTCGTCTATGACTGGCTCGAAGTTACAGTTGTGTGTCTGGTTCTTTGACCTGAGGTGCATTGGCAGTTCATTATGAGGGTGTTATAGTTTGACTACACCATAACTCGGTCTCCTAGCCATTTGGAACCCTGAGGTGTATGTTGGCTATAGCATGTTCATTATAGAAATTGGATTGCACCAATAAGGGATCTATCTACCTCGGTAGATGAGGAGAAGCCCTATGATGATCATGAGAATCAAGTCCATAAGCCCATGGCCATGGTAGAGTGAAATAATAGAAAGAGTTTCTATTAAGGTTTTCACATTTGACTTGAATCAAATGATTAATCATATGATGGATATTAGGGTTTGATGAGATTACCTTAACCCTAATTCAGTCAGGGATCAAGATAGAAGAACTTAATCATACAGGTAATTGCATCGAGAGGTTCATTTTTAGTTCTGATGGGTTGCCACCATATGCTGCTAGGTGTTACTGATAAATTTTGAGAGCAATTAGAATGATTTAGATGATCAATCATACTAGTTGTCTGAATCAAAAAAGTTCTGATCCATCGAAAGGTGTTTCGATGATGTCGATGATAGAGATTATGACATATCTCATTACCATATGAAACTAAATCTAATTGGATCACACAAACAAGGATTTCAATCTAATTCAAATCAATTGAACTAGTTCTACATAATTATCTAGAATAGATTTTAATTTGATATGATCAATTTAAATTTAATTTTTTAGATGATTATGAGATAATTTAGATCTGAAAATATGTATGATATGATACATGAAGATGTATGCAAAACATGTTTATAGTTAGATAAATTTTTATATATGAGATATATGATGTAGATCTAATTAGTTTTGTAGTTTTCATATTTTTGATTAAGACGTTCCCCTTGGCCGTCCGATCATAAGAACAAAGTAGTATTTAAATGCCCTCTCCTCTCATTCGATGGGGTGTCCTTATGATGTGTAAGGGTGCTGCGCGTTCATCCTTAATCAGAAACCTAAAATTTATTTTTTGCAAAATCTTAGATCCTAAAATCTTAGGATTTTATTTACATGTTTTGTTTGTGAACCCTAAACTTAATTAAGAATTAAGATTATGAAATATGTTAAGTCTAAAAAATTGAGAATTTTTAGATTTAAGACATATTCATAAAATTGGGTTCGGACTTGGGTAGCTCAATTAGGTCTAGTGGTTGATCAAACCGATCAAGAGTTGGTTAGATGGAATCAAGAGTGCTTAAATTGACTAGCCTAATAGGATTAAGTCTGGGTCAAGATCAAATCACATAAGTGATCGATCAAGCTAAGACCTAATTAGGCTCAGTGGTTAGAGTCTGGATTGTAGGCTAACCTGATTGATTCTGGCTCAATAATTTAGTGTTTAAGATAAGTCTGATAGACACGACCGATTGATTTTTAATTGAAAGCTACTCGACTCGAATGCATTCTTGTCGAGTTAATGGCATATCCCTTCCACTGATCTCACTTACCTGACCATATTTGTTGACCCAGTCCTGATCTAAGGTGGTTAACAATCCGAGCTAACCCATGCCACTAGGTTAGTCATAATTGTTATGGCTATTGTAAGTCAAGTTTAAAAGATCTAAATCAAATCTTCCTAAGAAAAGATTAAGTCTAAGGTCGTTCACCATTGTAGATATGCGGGTCCTTCCCGAGGTTGATTATTTTTGGCTAGTCATAATGGTTCAGTTGCATCGAAAAGACGCAACTATGTCTTTTAGGCATTGGATGCTATGGGTTGGAGGATAAATTGGGCTCAATATTTCGGATATGGTGAGAGGCCCAATTAAAAATTCAATCTGTGCAAATGGTGGGTTTGACTTAACTAAGAAGTGGATCAATATTTTGGGCATGGTGAGATTCATGAATTAGAGATCAAGTTTGGGTGCACCATGATTAAAGAATCATTGGACAAGAGTTATCCACTCATTGGCTAACCCATTACCAATAACTATTGGATGAGGTGATGAGTCAGTTGGTGGGACTGCATCACCCATTAGAAATCTATAATCGCAAAGATTTTCGCATCTCTATAGAGGGAGTGTAGGGATCCAAGAAAATAGTGAGAGCTAATTTATTTAAAAATTAAATTTCTAAATAAATTAGGCAAGTCTTAATTATAATATCTAACTAAAAATTTTGACTCTCTACAGAAAAAATAAAATGTCTGCATCCAACCCACTAGCATATATCCTGGACACCCATAGACTGACCGAACCTAATTACAAGGATTGATTTTGAAACTTCAAAATTATTTTGAATTTCGAGAAGTTAACTCATGTATTGGATTAGGATCCTTCCATCTTACCAGCTCGTCCATCCACTGAATAGAGAGCATCTCTTGACAAGTGGATGGATGAAGATAATAAGGCTAGATATTACATGTTGGGCTCGATGTTTGATGAGCTTTAGTATCAATATGAAGATATCAAGACTGCCCATCAAATATTGGCTCACCTATAAGATGTTTGGTGAATAGAGTCATGTAGCCAAATATCAGATCACTAAAAAACTATTCAAAGCTAAAATGCGTGATGGGCAGTGAGTCCAAGATAATTGTTTGATGATGATCAAGGACTTGAAAGACCTTGAGAAGCTCGATATGAAGTTGGACCTGAATATACAGAATGATATAATTCTGCAATCCTTGACTGATGTATATGGATAGTTCATCATAAACTATCATATGCATAAACTTCAAAATACTCTGGCCAAGCTTATGAACATGCTGGTTACTGCTAAGCTTTCAATGAAAGGTTCTAAAGGCTCAGTACTTGCTATGAAATGCACTTCTTCTAAGAGAAAGTCTTTTGGAAAGAAGAAGTCTGTGAAAAAGCAGAAAATGGAAAGAAAAAGAAGATAGAGCCGAAGAAGAAAGCCGCTGATAAAGAAAAATATTTTCATTATAACATTGACGGCCATTGGAAGCGGAACTGCCCTACATACCTTGCCACCCTAAAGAATAAGAAGGAGATAGGCCCTTTTGGAGGTATGCTCACTATTGAATCTAATCTTATAATTTTTTTTGCATCCAGTTGGGTGCTTGACTCTGATTCTAGTACTCATTTGTGCACTTCCATACAGGATCATGAGGATAGCAGAAAGCTGAGGGATGGTGAGATGATCCTATCCATTGAAAACGAAGCAAGGGTTGCTGTTGTGGATGTAGGAACCTACCCTCTTCAACTGCCATCTAATTTAGATTTAGTACTTAGGGATTGTTATTATGTGCTTGCAGCAAGCAGAAATTTGATTTCTATTTCATGTTTAGTATAAGAAGGCTATGTAATTAGTTTTCTTAAGGACCATTATAACATTCTTTGTGAAAGAAATAAAATTGCAAGTAATTTTTTTATTAACGGTCTTAACTAGTTACATATTGATGTATCTATTTTTAATATCAAGCAAAATGTGAATGCCATAAAATCAAAATGATCCAGGGATAGTCCAAATGATAGGTATCTATGGCACCTTAGACTAGGTCATATAGCAGAAGATAGGATTAACAAATTGGAGAAAATTGGGCTACTGAGTCCTTTCGAGTCATATCTAATTTATGAATCATGTCTTAATGGCAAAATAACTAAACTTTCTTTTGTCGGATATGAGGAAAGGGCCATGGATTTACTTGCACTAGTACATACTGATATGTACAGTCCATTTGATGTGCCGGTTAGAGGCAATTTTGTTTACTTCATAATCTTCATCGATGATTTATCTTGGTATGGGTATGTGTATCTTATGAGACACAAGTTTGAAGCCTTTAAAAAGTTTAAAAAATTCAGACATGAAGTAGAAAAGCAAACTGAAAAACCCATTAAGATTCTTCAATCAGATCGAGAAGGTGAATACCTTAGTCAAAAATTCTTGAACTATCTCAAGCAGAATGACATAGTCTCTTAATGGACTCCATCTAGAATACCTCAACTCAACAGAATTTCAGAATGAAGAAATCAGACCCTATTAGATATGGTCCGATCTATGATGAGCTTCACAGACCTTTCTGATTTTTTTTTGAGGACATAGTTTGTTAACTGCTATATATTTACTGAATAGTGTTTCTTCTAAAACCATTCCTATCACATCGTATGAGATATGGCATGGTAAGAAATCAAGTCTGAGTCATCTCAGAATTTGAGATTGTCCGGCTCATATCAAAAGATAACAAGCGGACAAGTTAGACTATAGATCCTTTAGTGCTCGATTCATAGGATATCCTAAAGAGTCATTAGGATATTATTTCTATACTCCAGAAAATCATAATATGTTGTGAGTCAATATGCCATCTTTCTTGAAAAATAGTTTATTCAACATGGCGGCATTGGAAAGTAGATCAAGCTAGAGGAGAAAGTCTCCCAACAGCAAAGAGCTAAGGATCCTTTGGAATCAAATCAGGTTGAGCCAATACAATCACTACCTTCTCCACCTCGAAGATCAAAAAGGATTTTGTATTCTCCTGAGAGGTACTTAGGTACTATTTCAAAGGAAGTAGAGAAAATATTCCTCGTAGGTAATAGAGTTCATGGTGATGATCCCAAAATCTATAATGAGGTAATATCAAATATCGACTCTGAGAAATCGTTAGAGGCAATGAAGTCAGAAATTGACTCAATGCACTCAAACCAAGTTTGGACTTGGTAGATGAAGGAAAATCCTGATTTTTGGGATCAGGTTCGTTCAGATCTGATCGGATCAAGAGATATATTTCAAAAATTTTTCTCTTTGATCTAGATCAAATCTAGAATGTTTCAGATCTGATTCTTATTATTTTAGTAATTAAAATAAATTTAGATAAATTAAATAAAATTTAATTTACCTTGAAATGGGTAATCCTATTACCCGTTGATGATCTTGTAAGTAGTGGAAGGTTCTGGATCTAGCCATGCAAGTGCCTGGCCTCTACCAGTATTCACTCAGGTTGGATTTGGAGATCCTCTTCTTCTCTATCACGTCTCCAAAAATTAGATCTGGATTTGATCTAGAGGATCTTCAAAACTTCTTTCGAAGATCAGCAGTTGTCCTTTGCAGCAGCGCAGCCTTCTATCTTTCAGTCGCCTTTCTCTCATCTGGATTGCACCAACCAAGAATCCAAAATACTTTTGGACATGGAGAGGAGAGGGAGAAGATGCTTTGGCATGGAGGAGGAGAGGAGAGGCAGCCTTGGGGTGTGGAGATCTTAATTGCTCTTTGAGTTGGGTGCAGGGTCTTATTTATTGACTAAGCGTGATCCAACTCCTCTTCTTCCCAACCAATCACAACCCTTTATGAAATCAGATCTAAATCTGATTGGTGGAAATAGAGTCCCTTGAATTCCTCCTTAGATGGCGCCTAAGACCAGTCAAACTTGGTTCTTAGGAGAACTCTAATCGAAATTCAAAAAGGAGATAGAGTCCCTGTCCAACAGAGACTCTTGGGCACCTCCAGCTTGGGCACATGCCAAGGGTGGCGTGCGCCCTCCTCCTTGCCAGGTTCTGGAAGGGGGACAGGCCCCCACCAGCTCTCCAATAGGTGTATGACACATGGACAAAAGTCAAAGTATCAATGGTCAACATTTGACCAGTCAAAGGTTAACTTTTGACCAAAGTCAAAGGACGAGAAATGGAAGGTGACAAAAAATGGCAGGTATTGTCTTACAAAATAAGACAACCCTTTTTTGACCTAGATAGGCTCCAGTCAGACCAAATAAAGGCCTTTGAATGAGCACAAACTTCTTTGGCTCAGTCAGGACAACTATTTATGATAGTAAAAGAAGAATGTTAGGTTCAATCGAGTGCTAGCATGATTTCCTTGAACCTAATTGAATCTCATTCAGATCAATTGAACTAGATTAGTTCAATTGATGATCACCAGATTCAAACTCTTGTTTGTGTGACCCAGTTAGATTCAGTTATGTATGGTAATGGGATATGTCATGATCTCTATCATCGACATCATCGAAACTTCTTTCGATGGATCAGCACTCTTCTGATTCGAATAGCTAGAATGATCGATCATCTAAATCATTCTAATTACTCCCAAAATCCACCAATAACACCTAGTAGTATATGGTGGCAACCCATCAGAGCTGAATGCGAACCTCTTGGTGCAGCTACCTGTGTGATTAAGTTCTTCTATCTTGAGCCCCGATCAGATTAGGGTTAAGGTGAACTCATCAAACCCTAGTCTCTATCATATGATGTAATCATTCGATTCAAGTCCAATGTGAAAATCTAAATAGAAACTCTTTCTATTATTTCACTCTACCATGGCCATGGGCTTCTGGACTTGATTCTCATGATCATCATAGGGCTGCTCCTCTACCACCGAGGTAGATAGATTCCATCTTGATGCTATCTAGTTTTTATAATGAACATGCTATAGCCAACATACACCTCAGGGTTCCGTATGACTAGGAGATCGAGTAATGGTGTAGTCAAACTATAACACCCTCAAGGTGAACTGTCGATGCATCTCAGGTCAAAGAACCAGACACACTACTGCAGCATCGAGTCAGTCATGATGAGAAGGTAGACTTTCTAATGACTACTCGAGGTGGTCACGCTCAGTGCCCTCGTTCTCTAACGAGTATCTATACTCTCGCTCTGATGTCTCCACACCGTAGACTCAAGACTCATCTACTAAAGAGAAGCGATTGTACACCAACCTTCCGGATCAATCACCATCCTCGTGATGATCCTATGGTTGGGAGCATTTTATGAGTTAATAATGATTATTCATGTCTTAAATTTTCAACTCTTGAAAATATGAATTATCATTACCATTAACTCAAAGGATGTATCACAGACACTAAATACACATATGTGATAGAAAATAACCCATTTTATTGATTTTAGTCAAAATTATAATTTTGCCCCTAGAAGTGTATTACAAGTGTCAGCCAATTCTGGCTTCTAGGGCACATATCTCTAACAATCTTCCACTTGTCCTAAAGCCAATTGGCTACAAGTCTAAGTCCTATCTTCTTAAGGTAGGCTTCGATCTTCTGCTGGCCCAACGGCTTTGTAAGTGGGTCTGCCACATTGTCTGTGGAGTCGACTCTCTTGACCTCGACGTAACCCTTCTCGAGGTAATCACGGATGAGGTGGTATCGTCACTCAATGTGCATGGATTTCTGGTGAGACCTCGGTTCCTTAGCAAGGGCTATGGTGCCATTGTTGTCGCAGTATAGAGGAATGGCATCTGATGGCATTACTCCAATTTCTGCAGCAAACTTCTTGTACCAGAATGCTTCCTTCGCAACCTCTAATGCAGCGATATATTTTGCTTCCATGATGGAATCTGCTATCATAATTTGTTTGAAACTCTTCCAGCTGACAGCACCACCATTGCACACAAACAGACTCTCAGATGTCGACTTTTGATCATCTACATCGGACATGAAATCCAAGTCTGTGTATCCCTGGACTTGAAGTTCTCCATTACCAAAGACCAACATTATATCCTTAGTTCTTCTCAAGTACTTAAGGATACATTTCACAGAAGTTCAGTGTTCTTCACCTGGATTTGATTGATATCTACTTGTGAGACTCACAGCATGGGCTATATCAGGTCGTGTATATAGCATGGCATACATGAGGCTCCCTATTGTAGAAGTATAAGGGATCTTGCTCATGAGTTCTATTTCCTCAGGTGTGCTAGGGCACATCTTCTTGGAAAGTGAATATCATGTCTGAAGGGTATTAATCCTCTTTTAGAGTTTTTCATACTAAACCTCTTTAGTACTTCCTCTATGTATATCTTCTGTGAAAGTTCTAGCATCCTATTCTGACCTGGACAGGCTCCAGTCAGACCAAATGAAGGCCTCTGAATGAGCACAAACTTCTTTGGCTTAGTTAGGACAACTATTTATGATAGTAAAAGAAGAACATTAGGTTTAGTCGAATGCTAGCATGATTTTCTTGAACCTAATTAAATCTCATTCAGATCAATTGAACTGGATTAGTTCAATTGATGATCACCAGATTCAAACCCTTGTTTGTGTGATCCAGTTAGGTTCAGTTCTGTATGGTAATGGGATATGTCATGATCTCTATCATCGACATCATTAAAATTTCTTTCGATGGATCAGAACTTTCTGATTTCGAACAGTTAGAATGATCGATCATCTAAATCATTCTAATTGCTCTCAAATCGAACTAGTGACACCTAGCAGTATTTGTGGCAACCCATCAAAGTGAATGCGAACCTCTTGGTGCAGCTACCTGTGTGATTAAGTTCTTCTATTTGAGCCTCGATCAAATTAGGTTAAGGTGAACTCGTCAAATCTAGTCTCTGTCATATGATGTAATCATTCGATTCAAGTCCAATGTGAAAACCTAAATAGAAACTCTTTCTATTATTTCACTCTCTAATGGCCATGGGCTTCTGGACTTGATTCTCATGATCATCATAGGGCTGCTCCTCTACCACCGAGGTAGATAAATTCCATCTTGATGCTATCCAATTCCTACAATGAACATGCTATAGCCAACATACACCTCAGGATTCGTATGGCTAGGAGATCGAGTAATGGTGTAGTCAAACTATAACACCCTCAAGGTGAACTATCGATGCATCTCAGGTCAAAGAACCAGACACACCACTGCAGCATCGAGTTATCATTGACGAGAAGATAGACTTTCTAATGACTACTCAAGGTGGTCATTCTCAGTGCCCTCATTCTCTAACGAGTATCTATACTCTCACTTCGATTTCTCCACACCATAGACTCAAGACTCATCTATTAAAGAGAAGCGATTGTACACCAACCTTTCGGATCAATCACCATCCTCGTGATGATCCTATGGTCGGAAGCATTTTATGAGTTAATAATGATTATTCATGTCTTAAATTTTCAACTCTTAAAAATATGAATTATCATTTTCATTAACTCAAAGGATGTATCACAAACACTAAATACACATATGTGATAGAAAATAACCTATTTTATTGATTTTAGTCAAAATTATAATTGTCCCTAGGAGTGTATTATAAGTGTCAGCCAATTTTAGCTTCTAGGGCACATATATCTAACAATAGATCCACCAGAAGGTATAGTACCTATTGGGTGTAAATGGATCTATAAGAGAAAGATTGGTGCAGATGGAAATATAAAAACATTCAAAGCTAGATTAGTGGTAAAAGATTATAGTCAGCGCGAAGGCATTGACTATCAGAATACCTTTTCGTCAGTAGCATGCTTAAATCCATTCGCACATTGCTTGCTGTTGCAGTCCATTTTCGATTATGAAATATGGTAAATGAATGTAAAATGGCATCTTAAATGGATATCTTGAGAAAGATATCTATATGAATAGCGCTGGATTTCACATCAGTGATACTGATCCAAAGTATGCAAGCTGCAAAAGGTCCATATATGAACTTAAGCAAGCATCTCGGAGCTGGAATACTCATTTTGATGATATGATCAAATTATTTAGTTTCATCAGAATGAGGAGGAACTATGTATTTTCAGAAGGCCAGTGGGAGCACTATTGTCTTCTTGTACTGTACGTAGATGATATCCTCATTGAAAATGATATTCCCATGTTGACCATAGTTAAAATATGTTATCTAAAGAATTCTCCATAAAATATCTAGGAGAAGATCCTTTATTCTAGGAATTAAAGTCTATATAGGATAGACCGAATAGGATGCTAGGTCTTTCACAGAAGATGTACATAGAGAAAGTGCTAAAAGAGGTTTAGCATGGAAAACTCCAAGAGGTGTTTTGGTATCCTTTTAGACATGGCATTCATCTCTTTAAGAAATATGTCCACACACCAGAAAGATTGATGCATGAGCAAGATCCCTTATGCTTTGCAATAGGGAGCCTCATTGTATTGCCATGTTATGTACACAATCTGATTAGCCCATGCTGTGAGTGTCACAAACAGATATCAGTCAAATTAGAAGAAGAATGTTGGACTTCTATGAAATATATCTTAATACTTAAGAAATAACTAAGGATATGTTCTTGATTTTTGGTAATGGAGAACTCAAAGTCCAAGGGTATATTGACTCAGATTTATATCCGATATAGATGATCAAAGTCGATATTTGAGAATATTTTGTGTTATGGTGGTGCTGTTAGTTGGAAGAGTTCTAAATAGATAGTAATAGTAGATCCACCATGGAAATAGAATACATCGCTACATCAGAGCTACGAAAGAGGCATTCTAGTAGAAGTTCATCGCAGAGATCGAAGTGACGCCATCAGATGCCATCCTCTATACACAACAAAAATGGCTCCATAGCCCTTACTAAGAGCGAGGTCTTCATCAAAATTGAAAACATCGAGCGGGATACCCTCATCCTGTTACTCAAGAAAGGATACGTCGAGATCAAGAGAGTTGATCCCAGATAATGCAGCAGACCACTTACATGTTGGGCCAACGAAGATCAAAATCCATCTGAGAAAATGGGTCTTAGATTTGTAGCCAATTGGCTAGATCAAGTGGAAGTTTATTAGATATGTGTGCCCAGAAGCCAGAATTTGGCTGACACTTGTTATACATTCTAGGACAAAATTATAATTTTTGACTATAAATAATAAAAAATTAATTTCTATTATAATGTGTATTTAGTGCTCATGATACATCCTTGAGTTAATGGCAATGATGTTCTTATTTTTAAGAGTTGAAAATAAGATATGAATTTTCATTATTAACTCATGAAATTTCCGTAGGATCATCATGAAATGGTGATTGATCTGAAAGGTGGTGTACAATCGCTTTTTTTAGTAGATGAGTCTTGAGTTTATAGTATAGAGACATCAGAGCGAGAGTACAGATACTCATTAAAGAATGAGGGCACTGAGTGTGACCACCTCGAGCAGTCATTAGGAAGTCTACCTTCTCGTCAATGATTGGCTCGAAGCTGTAGTAGTGTTCTGTTTTTTTGATCTAAAGATGCATCGATAGTTACTTGAGGGTGTATAGTTGACTACACCATAAATCAATCTCCTAGCATTCGGAATCCTGAGGTGTATGTTGGCTATAGCATGTTCATTATAGGAATTGGATTGCACCAATAAGGGATCTATCTATCTTGTAGATGAGGAGAAGCCCTATGATCATGAGAATCAAATCCATAAGCTATGGCCATGGCAGAGTGAAATAATAGAAGAGTTTCTATTAATTTTCAATTGGACTTGAATCATATTATCATATGACGATATGGGTGACGAGATTACCTTAATCCTAATCCAGTCGGGGCTCAAGTGCCCAAGAGTCTCTGTTGGACAAGCGGACTCTAATCTCCTTTTTTGTAATTTCGATTAGAGTTCTCCTAAAACCAAGTTTGACTGGTCTTAGCGCCATCTAAGGAGGAATTCAAGGGACTCTATTTCCACCATCAGATTTAGATCTGATTTTCATAAAAGGGTTGTGATTGGTTGGGAAGAAGAGGAGTTTGATCACGCTTAGTAATAAATAAGACCCTGCACCCAACTCAAAGAGCAATAAGATCTCCACACCCCAAGGCTGGCCTCTCCTCTCCTCCTCATGCCAAAGCATCTTCTCCCTCTCTCTCTCCATGTCCAAAAGTATTTTGGATTCTTGGTTGGTGCAATCCAGATGAGAGAAAGGCGACTGAAAGATGAAGGGGCTGCGCTGCTGCCAAAGGACAAACTGCTGATCTTCTCAAAGAAGTTTTGAAGATCCTCTAGATCAAATCAGATCTAATTTTTGGAGACGTGAAATAGAGAAGAGAGGAATCTCCAAATCCAACACTGAGTGAATACTGGTAGAGGCCAGGCACTTGCATGGCTAGATCCAGAACCTTCCACTACTTACAAGAATCATCAACGGTAATAGGATTACCATTTTCAAGGTAAATTAAATTTTATTTAATTTTATCTAAATTTATTTTAATTACTAAATAATAAGAATCAGATCTGAAAACATTCTAGATTTGATCTAGAATCAAAGAGAAAAATTTTTGAAATATATCTCTTGATCCGATCAGATCTGAACGACCTGATCCCAAAAATCAGGATTTTCCTTCATCTACCAAGTCCAACTTGTTTTGAGTGCATTGAGTCAATTTCTGACTTCATTGCCTCTAACGATTTCTCAGATTCGATATTGAATATTCACCTCATTATTGAAATCCATCACCTATGATAGTATTCAAAAAATGGTTGATTTTTTGGTGTCATATTCTCTCACTCTGAGAGGGTACTTAGGTGTTACTTTTCAAGGAAGTAAGATGGAAACTATATCCCTATGTGTTAGGCCTATTAAAGAGTTAAATGGTTGATGAGTCAACGCAGGGATAATTATTTTCTTCTCTACTTCCATATATTGAGAGGATAATTAATCAAATAAGGTGACTTCGAAGAGAAATATCGTTCAGAGGCCAATCTGAAGAGAGGTAAGATAATCTGCATTCTTTTTAGTTTAGTCACTCTTGCAGGATGGAGACCAACGATCTATGATGCCTAGATTGTGTATGTAGGAAGTGAAAAACTGCATTTGAGTTCTTTTGGCGAAGTGCATGGTTCGTTCTAGTAAGCTCTGATTTGGCGCTGTTGGGAGACTTTCTTACTCTTAAGCCATTGAGATCATGATACTTACTAATTTGTCACAGCACAATGTTTTTTGTTTACTTTCTTTTTAGAACTCTTCTTTATGTGTATCAAATCGAGAATAGATTGTTCGGCATGATTTGACTTCTTATTATTTTTAGTTAATTAAAATATAATTTGAATGATTTAGTTAGTATATGAAAGATTATTATACCTTTTTGACCTTTTGACTATTAGATAAAGGAGTAATCTATTCATCGATGACTTAACTCAAGGCAGTTTTATGAATTAGATCTTGTAAGTAGTGGATTGATGCCGTTTTCTGTGGTTACATTACGCCATGTCAGCTTGCCTTTGGATCATGTCTACCGTATTCAGAACTCAGGACATTGATGCATCCTTCTTCTGAGGAAGATAGATCCCTTCACGTTCCTTTGATCTTCTATTTTACGTTATCCATCAGAAAATTCAGATTATTCTGGAATTATCGATCTGTGCTAGAGAGGGAAAATGGCTTTCTATAGAAGAACATCATTATTTTCGAACTGATATAAGCTCAAGTTAGTGCAGCTTTGCAGCAGCGTCTAACGACACATTCTTATCTCCTTTCCAAGAAAAAAAAATCAATGCAAGTGAAAGGTCTGTGAACGCTATCATAGATCGGACCATATTAATAGGGTCTGATTTCTTATTCTGAAATCATCTGTTGAGTTTGAGCGTACTTCTACGATTTTGATGCTCTTCCATTTAATGAAGGAGACTAATGTGCACCTATACTATCTGAGCTTGATCGATAGTATAAAATAGAATTTTTTTTTGAGACTAGAAGACGTTTGAGTGAGGGTAGAACGGGAGAAGTATTCGGTATTGGCTATTGGATGGTGACGAGAATCTTATGGAGTTAGTGTTCACGAGGTTTGCGTGTTTCCTACTTCATGTCTTAAAGTTGTGTTTGTAGTGGCATGTGTTATCAAGGCTTTCATGACTGTGTCTCTCAATAAGTATATACATTATACTCCGGATTACAACCCCCTATCAGATACAATCACTAAAGAATGAAAACGCATTATAGAAGCTACAACACAAAATAGCTCTAACACCTAGGCACATATCAACATTATGGAATGTACATATCAAGGATACTGATAACTACTAAACCATGAATAGATAAGGAAGCAAATAAAAAATCATGCGTCATTTTCATACTCCGACAAAAGAAAGTTTAGTTATTTTCGCCATTAAGAACATGATTTCAATAAATTAGATATGACTCGAAAGCGACTCAGTAGCCCAAGTTTTCTCCAATTTGTTAATCCTACTCTCTGCTATATGAACTGCTAGTCTAAGGTGCGCATACGAGTACCTATCATTTCGGACTATCCCTGGATCATTTTGATTTTTAAGTGGCACTTCACATATTTGCTTGATATTAAAAATAGATACCATCAATGATTGTAACTAGTTAAGCGACCCGTTAATAAAAATTACTGCAATTTATTTCTTTCACAAAGGAATGTTAATAATGGTCATCCATATAAGAAAAACTAATAACTAGCCGTTCTTATATTAAACATGAACAATAGAAATCAAAATTTCTGCTTGCTGCAAAGCACATACCCT
>QRFJ01000827.1:219420-304717 GCA_006176705.1 Cocos nucifera
GATTATTCATGTCTTTAAATTTTCAACTCTTGAAAATATGAATTATCATTACCATTAACTCAAAGGATGTATCACAGACACTAAATACACATGTGTGATAGAAAATAACCCATTTCATTAATTATAGTCAAAATTACAATTTTGCCCCTAGAAGTGTATTACAAGTGTCAGCCAATTCTGGCTTCTAGGGCACATATATCTAACAATGTCATAATCTCTATCATTGACATCATCGAAACACCTTTCGATGGATCAAAATTTTTCTAATTCAGACAACTAGTACGATTGATCATCTAAATCATTCTAATTACTCTCAAAATCTACCAGTGACACCTAGCAGCATATGATGGCAACCCATCAAAACTAAAATAAACCTCTCGTATGTTACCTGTGTGATTAAGTTCTTCTATCTCCTCCAGCTTGGGCACACGCCAAGGGTGGCGTGCGCCCTCCTCCTTGCCAGGTTCTGGCAGGGGGACAAGCCCCCACCAGCTCTCCAATAGGTGCATGACATGTGGACAGAAGTCAAAGTATCAATGGTCAACATTTGACCAGTCAAAGGTCAACTTTTGACCAAAGTCAAAGGATGAGAAATGGCAGGTGACCAAAAATGGCAGGTATTGTCTTACAAAATAAGACAACCTTTTCTGACTTGGACAAGCTCCAGTCAGACCAAGTGAAGGCCTCTGATCGAGCACAAACTCCTTTGGCTCAGTCAGGACAACTATTTATGATAGTAAAAGAAGAACGTTAGGTTCAATCGAGTGCTAGCACGATTTTCTTGAACCTAATTGAATCTCATTCAGATCAATTGAACTAGATTAGTTCAATTGATGATCACCAGATTCAAACCCTTGTTTGTGTGACCCAGTTAGGTTCAGTTCTGTATGGTAATGGGATATGTCATGATCTCTATCATCGACATCATCGAAACTCCTTTCGATGGATCAGAACTCTTCTGATTCGAACAGCTAGAATGATCGATCATCTAAATCATTCTAATTGCTCCCAAAATCCACCAGTGACACCTAGCAGTATATGGTGGCAACCCATCAGAGCTGAATGCGAACGTCTTGGTGCAGCTACCTGTATGATTAAGTTCTTCTATCTTGAGCCCCGATCAGATTAGGGTTAAGGTGAACTCGTCAAACCCTAGTCTCTGTCATATGATGTAATCATTCGATTCAAGTCCAATGTGAAAACCTAAATAGAAACTCTTTCTATTATTTCACTCTGCCATGGCCATGGGCTTCTGGACTTGATTCTCATGATCATCATAGGGCTGCTCCTCTACCACCGAGGTAGATAGATTCCATCTTGATGCAATCCAGTTCCTACAATGAACATGCTATAGCCAACATACACCTCAGGATTCCATATGGCTAGGAGATCGAGTAATGGTGTAGTCAAACTATAACACCCTCAAGGTGAACTATCCGATGCATCTCAGGTCAAAGAACCAGACACACCACTGCAGCATCGAGTCAGTCATTGACGAGAAGGTAGACTTCCTAATGACTACTCGAGGTGGTCACGCTCAGTGCCCTCATTCTCTAACGAGTACCTATACTCTCACTTCGATGTCTCCACACCATAGACTCAAGACTCATCTACTAAAGAGAAGCGATTGTACACCAACCTTTCGGATCAATCACCATCCTCGTGATGATCCTATGGTCGGAAGCATTTTATGAGTTAATAATGATTATTCATGTCTTAAATTTTCAACTCTTGAAAATATGAATTATCATTACCATTAACTCAAAGGATGTATCACAGACACTAAATACACATATGTGATAGAAAATAACCCATTTTATTGATTTTAGTCAAAATTATAATTTTGCCCCTAGAAGTGTATTATAAGTGTCAGCCAATTTTAGCTTCTAGGGCACATATATCTAACAATAGATCCACCAGAAGGTATAGTACCTATTGGGTGTAAATGGATCTATAAGAGAAAGATTGGTGCAGATGGAAATATAAAAACATTCAAAGCTAGATTAGTGGTAAAAGATTATAGTCAGCGCGAAGGCATTGACTATCAGAATACCTTTTCGTCAGTAGCCATGCTTAAATCCATTCGCACATTGCTTGCTGTTGCAGTCCATTTCGATTATGAAATATGGTAAATGAATGTAAAAATGGCATTCTTAAATGGATATCTTGAGAAAGATATCTATATGGAATAGCCGCTGGATTTCACATCCAGTGATACTGATCACAAAGTATGCAAGCTGCAAAGGTCCATATATGAACTTAAGCAAGCATCTCGGAGCTGGAATACTCATTTTGATGATATGATCAAATTATTTAGTTTCATCAAGAATGAGGAGGAACTATGTATTTTCAGAAAGGCCAGTGGGAGCACTATTGTCTTCCTTGTACTGTACGTAGATGATATCCTCATTGAAAATGATATTCCCATGTTGACCATAGTTAAAATATGGTTATCTAAAGAATTCTCCATAAAATATCTAGGAGAAGCATCCTTTATTCTAGGAATTAAAGTCTATAGAGATAGACCGAATAGGATGCTAGGTCTTTCACAGAAGATGTACATAGAGAAAGTGCTAAAGAGGTTTAGCATGGAAAACTCCAAGAGGTGTTTGGTATCCTTTAGACATGGCATTCATCTCTTTAAGAAAATATGTCCCAACACACCAGAAGAGATTGAATGCATGAGCAAGATCCCTTATGCTTTTGCAATAGGGAGCCTCATGTATGCCATGTTATGTACACAATCTGATATAGCCCATGCTGTGAGTGTCACAAACAGATATCAGTCAAATTCAGAAGAAGAATGTTGGACTTCTATGAAATATATCTTTAAGTACTTAAGAATAACTAAGGATATGTTCTTGATTTTTGGTAATGGAGAACTCAAAGTCCAAGGGTATATTGACTCAGATTTTATATCCGATATAGATGATCAAAAGTCGATATTTGAGAATCTATTTGTGTGTTATGGTGGTGCTGTTAGTTGGAAGAGTTCTAAATAGATAGTAATAGTAGATTCCACCATGGAAATAGAATACATCGCTACATCAGAAGCTACGAAAGAGGCATTCTAGTATAAGAAGTTCATCGCAGAGATCGAAGTGACGCCATCAGATGCCATTCCTCTATACTACAACAATAATGGCTCCATAGCCCTTACTAAAGAGCCGAGGTCTCATCAAAAATTGAAACACATCGAGCGGTGATACCACCTCATCCATGATTACCTCAAGAAAGGATACGTCGAGATCAAGAGAGTTGACTCCGCAGATAATGCAGCAGACCCACTTACAATGTCGTTGGGCCAACAGAAGATCAAAATCCATCTTGAGAAAATGGGTCTTAGATTTGTAGCCAATTGGCTTTAGATCAAGTGGAAGTTTATTAGATATGTGTGCCCTAGAAGCCAGAATTGGCTGACACTTGTTATACACTTCTAAGGACAAAATTATAATTTTGACTATAAATAATAAAATAAATTAATTTCTATTATAATGTGTATTTAGTGCTCATGATACATCCCTTGAGTTAATGGCAATGATAGTTCTTATTTTTAAGAGTTGAAAATTTAAGATATGAATTTTCATTATTAACTCATGAAATGATTCTGACCGTAGGATCATCATGAGAATGGTGATTGATCTGAAAGGTTGGTGTACAATCGCTTTTTTATAGTAGATGAGTCTTGAGTTTATAGTATAGAGACATCAGAGCGAGAGTACAGATACTCATTAAAGAATGAGGGCACTGAGTGTGACCACCTCGAGCAGTCATTAGGAAGTCTACCTTCTCGTCAATGATTGGCTCGAAGCTGTAGTAGTGTTTCTGATTTTTTGATCTAAGATGCATCGATAGTTCACCTTGAGGGTGTTATAGTTTGACTACACCATAACTCAATCTCCTAGCCATTCGGAATCCTGAGGTGTATGTTGGCTATAGCATGTTCATTATAGGAATTGGATTGCACCAAGATGGAATCTATCTACCTCGGTGGATGAGGAGCAGCCCTATGATGATCATGAGAATCAAGTCCATAAGCCCATGGCCATGGCAGAGTGCTAGGTGAATCACTGGTAGGATTTTGATCGAAGCAATTAGAATGGTTGTTAGATATATGTGCCCTAGAAGCCAGAATTGGCTGACACTTGTAATACACTTCTAGGGGCAAAATTGTAATTTTGACTATAATTAATAAATGGGTTATTTTCTATCACACATGTGTATTTAGTGTCTGTGATACATCCTTTGAGTTAATGGTAATGATAATTCATATTTTCAAGAGTTGAAAATTTAAGACATGAATAATCATTATTAACTCATAAACAGCTCCCGACCATAGGATCATCACGAGGATGGTGATTGATCCGGAAGGTTGGTGTACGATCGCTTCTCTTTAGTAGATGAGTCTTGAGTCTACGGTGTGGAGACACCGGAGCGAGAGTACAGGTACTCGTTAGAGAACGAGGGCACTGAGCGTGACCACCTCGAGTAGTCATTAGGGAGTCTACCTTCTCGTCAATGACTGACTCGATGCTGCAGTAGTGTGTCTGGTTCTTTGACCTGAGATGCATCGGCAGTTCACCTTGAGGGTGTTATAGTTTGACTACACCATTACTCGGTCTCCTAGCCATATGGAACCCTGAGGTGTATGTTGGCTATGACATGTTCATTGTAGGAACTGGATTGCATCAAGATGGGATCTATCTACCTCGGTGGTAGAGGAGTAGCCCTATGATGATCATGAGAATCAAGTCCTGAAGCCCATGGCCATGGCAGAGTGAAATAATAGAAAGAGTTTCTATTTAGATTTTCACATTGGACTCGAATCGAATGATTACATCATATGACAGAGACTAGGGTTTGACGAGTTCACCTTAACCCTAATCTGATCGGGGCTCAAGATAGAAGAACTGAATCACACAGGTAGCTGCACCAAGAGGTTCGCATTCAGCTCTGATGGGTTGCCACCATATACTGCTAGGTGTCACTGGTGGATTTTGGGAGCAATTAGAATGATTTAGATGATCGATCATTCTAGCTGTTCGAATCAGAAGAGTTCTGATCCATCGAAAGGAGTTTCGATGATGTCGATGATAGAGATCATGACATATCCCATTACCATACAGAACTGAACCTAACTGGGTCACACAAACAAGGGTTTGAATCTGGTGATCATCAATTGAACTGATCTAGTTCAATTGATCTGAATGAGATTCAATTAGGTTCAAGGAAATCGTGCTAGCACTCGATTGAACCTAACGTTCTTCTTTTGCTATCATAAATAAGTCGTCCTGTCTGAGCCAAAGGAGTTTGTGCTCAAACAGAAGTCTTCTTATGGTCTGACTGGAGGTTGTCCAAGTCAGAATAGGTTGTCTTATTTGTAAGACATTACCTGCCATTTTTGGTCACCTGCCATTTCTTGTTCTTTGACTTTGGTCAAAAGTCTACCTTTGACTGGTCAAACGTTGACCAATGACCCTTTGACTTTTGACCACATGTCATGCACCTATTGGAGAGCTGGTGGGGGCTTGTCCCCCTGCCAGAACCTGGCAAGGAGATGGGCGCACGCCAAGGGAGGCGTGAGCCCAAGTAAGGAGGCGCCTAGGAGTCCTTGTTGGGACAAGGACTCCATCTCCCTTTAGGATTCCAATGAGAGTTCTTCTAAGAATCCAGTTTGACTGGTCCAAGGCACTCTCCAAGTAGGAATCCAGGGGACTCTAATCCCACCAATCAGATTTAGATCTGATTTCACAAAGGGTTGTGATTGGTTGGGAGGAAGATGACTTGGATCACGCTTAGTCTATATAAGAGACCCAGCGCCCAAGTGAAAAAAAAAAAATCAAGAAATAATCAAGAAGCAATCTTCCCACGCCCCAAGGCTGCCTCTCTCCCCTTTCTCCACGCCATACTCTCATCTCCCCTTGCTCTCCACGTCCAAAAGTGTTTTGGATTTGGATTGGTGCGATTTAGATCAAGAAAAGGAGATCAAAAGCAAGAAGGCTGCGCTGCTGCGAAGAACGACTGCAGATCTTCAAAAGGAGTTTTGAAGATCCTCCAGATCAGATCCAGATCTGATTTTTGGAGGCGTGATAGAGAAGAAGAGGATCTCCAGATCCAGCCCGAGTGGATACCGGTAGAGGCCAGGCGCTTGCGTGGCTTGATCCAGAACCTTCCGCTGCAAACAGGATCATCAACAGGGTAATAGGATTACCCTATTCAGGTAAATTGAATGTGATTTAATTTATCCTTTTCATTTAATTTTTATTAAATAAATAAGAATCAGATCTGAAGCATCCCTGATCTGATACAGATCTAAGAGAAAAATTTTTGAAATATATCTCTTGATCTGATCAGATCTGAACGAACCTGGTCAGGGAAATCAGGATTTCCCTTCAAGTGGTATCAGAGCCATGGTTCTAAAAATAGTTTAGATCTGATTTTTAATTTTATTTTAATTAAAAATAACGTGATTTCAGATGTCACATGAGATGTGATCAGATCTGAAATCAGAAAAATTAAAATTAAATGATTTGGATCTAAGAACATGAAGATATGCATGACTAGTTCTAGAATAGAATAGTTCTATAGAATAGTTTTGCATGTCTTTGATTTAATATGATTAAATCATATTTTAGATCTTCTTATTTACTGTTTTCTGATATTATAAGTGTTATAATAACATCTGATAAACAGCAAATAAAAATTATTTAATTTTAAATATCATATGAGATATGATAGATGCATGACTAGACTAGTTGTAGAATAGTTCTACATAATTGTCTAGATTAGAATTTATTTTGATTAGATCAATTTAAATCTAATTTTTCAGATTATTATGTGATAATTTAGATCTGAAAACATGCATGATTATGATACATGAGATGTATGCAAAATATGCCATGGTTAGATCTAAATTTGTATATGAGATATATGATATAGATCTATAACTGTTTTGTAGTATTGAATGTTTATTGAATGTTCCTGATTAAGGCGTTCCCCTTGGCCGTCCGGTCATAAGAACGAAGAAGGGTTTAAAGGCCCTCTCTTCCCATTCGATGGGGTGTTCTTATGATGTGTAGGGGTGCTGCGCGTTCGTCCTTAATCAGAAACCCAAAACTTACTTTCTGCAAAACCCTAGATCCTGAAACCCTAGGATTTATTGTGCATATTTTGTTTATGAACCCAACTTAATTAAGAATTAAGTTTATGGAATATTAATTAGGTCTAAAATTGAGAATTTCAGATCTAAGACATATTCATAATACTGGGTTCGGGCTTGGGTAGCTCAATTAGGTCTAAGCGGTTGATCAAACCGAATCAAGAGTTGGTTAGATGGGATCAACAATGCTTAAATTGACCAGCCTAATAGGATTAAGTCTGGGTCAAGATCGAGTCACGATCAAGCAAGACCTAATTAGGCTCAGAGGTTAGAGTCTGGATTGTAGGCTAACCCAATTGGTTCTGACTCAACAATTTGGTGTCTAAGGTAAGTTTGGCACAGACGACCGACTGGTTTTTAATTGGAAGCTACTCGACCTGAATGCGTTCTTGTACGAGTTAATGGCATATTCCTTCCACCGGTCTCACTTACCTGGCCATATCTGTTGACACAGTTCTGATCTGAGGTGGTCAATAATCCGAGCTGACCCATGCCACTAGGTTAGTCATAATTGTTATGACTAAGCCAAGTCTAGTTTAATGAGACCTGAATCAATTCTCCCTAAGAAAAGATTAAGTCCGAGGTCTTCCACCATTGTAGACGTGCGGGCCCTTCCCGGGGTTGATTGTTCTCGGCTGGATACAGTGGCTCAGTTGCACCGGGAAGACGCAACCATGTCTATTAGGCATTGGATGCTATGGGCTGGAGGATGAGTTGGGCTCAATATTCCGGATACGGTGAGAGACTCCAATTAGGAACCCAGTCTATGCAAATGGTGGGTCTGACTTAACTAAGGAGTGGATCAATATTCCGGATACGGTGAGATTCATGAATTAGAGACCAAGTTTGGGTGCACCATGATTAGAGAATCATTGAACAAGAGTTGTTCACTCATTGGCTAACCCATCACCAATAACTGTTAGGTGAGGTGATGAGTCAGTTGGTGAGACCGCACCACCCACTAGAAATCATCAATCGCGGAGATTTTCGCATCTCTACAGAGGGAGTGTAGGGATCCGAGAAAATAGTGGGAGCTAATTTGTTTAAAAATAAAATCCCTAAACAAATTGGTCAAGTCAAAATTACAGTATCTAACTAGAATCTTTGACTCTCTACAGGAAAATGTCTGCGTCCAACCCACTGGCACGTATCCTAGACACACATAGACTGACTGGACCCAATTATAAAGATTGGCTCAGGAACTTACAAAATTGTTTTGGGTTCAGAGAAGTTAACACATGTTTTGGACCAGGACCCTCCCACCTTACCAGCTCGTCCATCCACTGAACAGAGAGCGTCTCTGGAAAAATGGATTGACGAAGACAATAAGGCCAGATACTACATGTTGGGCTCGATGTCTGATGAGCTCCAGCGCCAACATGAAGATATCGGGACTGCTCGCCAAATGTTGGCTCACCTGCAGGAGATGTTTGGTGAACAGAGTCGCGCAGCCAAATATCAAGTCACGAAACGACTTTTTAAGGCTAAGATGCGTGATGGGCAGTCAGTCCAAGATCACTGTCTGACAATGATCAAGGACATGGAAGAGCTTGAGAAGCTCGGTGTGAAGTTGGACTTGGACTTGCAGAATGATATTATTCTGCAATCCTTGACTGATGCATATGGGCAATTCATCATGAATTACCACATGCATAAACTTCAAAATTCCTTGGCCGAGTTGATGAATATGCTGGTTACCGCTGAGCTTTCTATGAAAGGTTCTAAAGGCTCAGTTCTTGCTATGGAACGGACTTCTTCCAAAAGAAAGTCTTATGGAAAGAAAAAGAAGTCTGTGAAAAAGCAAAAGGTAGAAGGATCAAAGAAGAAGAAGGCAGAACCGAAGAAGAAGGTCGATGGCAAAGGAAAGTGTTTCCATTGCAACAGCGACGGCCATTGGAAGCGGAACTGCCCTACTTACCTGGCCACCCTAAAGAACAAGAAGGAAGGTCCTTCTGGAGGTATGCTCGTTATTGAGTCTAACCTTACGGTTTCTTCTGCATCCAGTTGGGTGCTTGACTCTGGATTCTAGTGCTCACCTATGCACTTCTATGCAGGGTCTTGAGGATAGCAGGAGGCTGAGGGATGGAGACATGATCCTACGCGTCGGTAATGGAGCAAGAGTTGCTGCAGTAGCCGTGGGAACATACCCTCTTCGATTACCATCTGGTTTAGACTTAGTTTTGAAAGACTGTTATTTTGTGCCTGCAGCTAGCAGGAATTTGATTTCTGTTTCATGCTTAGCACAAGAAGGTTATGTGATCACCTTCTTTAAGGACCATTGTAACATTCTTTATGAAAGAAATAAAATTGCAAATGGTTTCCTTATTAATGGTCTTTATCAGCTACATATTGATGTACCTGTTCTAACTATCGAGCAAAACGTGAATGCCAAACGACCTAGGGATAGTCCAAACGACAGATATCTATGGCACCTGAGATTAGGTCATATAGCAGAAGATAGGATCAACAAATTGGAGAAAAATGGGCTATTGAGTCCATTGACTTCCGAGTCATATCCAACTTGTGAATCTTGTCTTCAAGGCAAAATGACTAAACTCCCTTTTGTTGGACATGGGGAGAGGGCCACAGATCTCCTTGCCCTAGTACATACTGATGTGTGCGGCCCATTCGATGTGCCGGCTAGAGGCAATTTTGTCTACTTCATTACCTTTACCGATGATCTGTCTAGGTATGGGTATGTGTATCTTATGAGACACAAGTCTGAAGCTTTTGAAAAGTTCAAAGAATTCAGACATGAAGTAGAAAAACAAACTGGAAAACCCATTAAGGTTCTTCGATCAGATCGAGGAGGTGAATACCTTAGCCGGGAATTCCTAGACTATCTTAAGGAAAATGGCATAGTCTCTCAATGGACTCCACCAGGAACACCTCAACTCAACGGGGTTTCAGAACGGAGAAATCGGACCCTATTGGATATGGTTCGATCCATGATGAGCTTCACAGACCTCCCAGATTTTCTTTGGGGACATTCATTATTAACTTCAATTTATCTACTGAATAGGGTTCCCTCTAAAACCGTTCCTACCACACCGTATGAGATATGGCACGGTAAGAAACCAAGTCTGAGTCATCTCAGAATTTGGGGTTGTCCGGCTCATGTCAAAAGACAACAAGCGGACAAGTTAGAGTTTAGGTCCTTTAGAGCTCGATTCATAGGATATCCTAAAGAGTCATTAGGATACTATTTCTACATTCCAGAAGACCACAATGTGATTGTGAGTCGACATGCCATATTTCTTGAAAAACAGTTTATTCAAGATAGTGGCATTGGAAAGCAGATTAAGCTTGATGAGAAAGTCTCACAAGCAGAAAGAGCTAAGGACCAAGTGGAACCAAATCAGGTTGAGCCAATAAGAACACTACCTCCTCCACCTCGTAGATCGGAAAGAGTTTCCCGTCCCCCTGAAAGATACTTAGGTATTATTTCAGAGGATGTAGAGGAAATGTTCCTCATAGGTAATGGTGCTCATGGTGATGATCCCAAAACCTACAACGAGGCGATATCAGATATCGACTCCGAGAAATGGCTTGAGGCAATGAAGTCAGAGATCGACTCGATGCACTCAAACCAAGTCTGGACCTTGGTAGATCCACCAGAAGGTATAGTACCTATTGGATGTAAATGGATCTTCAAGAGAAAGATTGGTGCAGATGGGAATGTGGAGACATTCAAGGCTAGACTAGTGGCAAAAGGTTATAGTCAACGTGAAGGCATTGACTATCAGGATACCTTTTCCCCAGTAGGCTATGCTAAAATCCATCCGCACATTGCTTGCTGTTGCAGCCTATTTCGATTATGAAATATGGCAAATGGACGTGAAAACGGCATTCCTAAATGGATATCTTGAGGAAGATATCTATATGGAACAGCCACTAGGTTTCACATCCAGTGATACTGATCACAAGGTTTGCAAGCTGCAAAGGTCCATATATGGACTTAAGCAAGCATCTCGGAGCTGGAACACTCGTTTTAATGATGTGATCAAAAAGTTTGGTTTCATCAAAAACGAAGAGGAACCATGTGTTTTCAAAAGGGTCAGTGGGAGCGCTGTTGTCTTCCTCGTATTGTACGTGGATGACATCCTCCTTATTGGGAATGATATTCCCATGTTGACATCAGTCAAGATGTGGTTGTCTAAGGAATTCTCCATGAAAGACCTAGGTGAAGCATCCTTTATTCTAGGAATTAAGGTCTATAGGGATAGACCGAATAGGATGCTAGGACTTTCACAGAAGATGTACATAGAGGAAGTACTAAAGAGGTTTAGTATGGAAAACTCTAAGAGGGGATTAATACCCTTCAGACATGGTATTCATCTTTCCAAGAAGATGTGCCCCAGCACACCTGAGGAAATAGAACGCATGAGCAAGATCCCTTATGCTTCTGCAATAGGGAGCCTCATGTATGCCATGCTATGTACACGACCTGATATAGCCCATGCTGTGAGTGTCACAAGCAGATATCAGTCAAATCCAGGTGAAGAACACTGGACTTCTGTGAAATGTATCCTTAAGTACTTGAGAAGAACTAAGGATATGATGTTGGTCTTTGGTAATGGAGAACTCCTGGTCCAGGGATACACAGACTCGGACTTCATGTCCGATATAGATGATCGAAAGTCGACATCTGGAAGTCTGTTTGTGTGCAATGGTGGAGCTGTCAGCTGGAAGAGTTCCAAGCAAACTGTGATAGCAGATTCCACCATGGAAGCAGAATATATAGCTGCATCAGAGGCTGCAAAGGAAGCGTTCTGGTACAAGAAGTTTGCTGCAGAAATTGGAGTAATGCCATCAGATGCCATTCCTCTTTACTGCGACAACAATGGCGCCATAGCCCTTGCTAAGGAGCCGAGGTCTCACCAGAAGTCCAAGCACATTGAGCGGCGATATCATCTCATCCGCGATTACCTTGAGAAAGGTTACGTTGAGGTCAAGAGAGTCAACTCCACAGATAATGTGGCAGACCCACTTACAAAGCCGTTGGGCCAGCAGAAGATCGAAGCCCACCTTGAGAAGATGGGACTTAGACTTGTAGCCAATTGGCTTTAGGACAAGTGGGAGATTGTTAGATATATGTGCCCTAGAAGCCAGAATTGGCTGACACTTGTAATACACTTCTAGGGGCAAAATTGTAATTTTGACTATAATTAATAAATGGGTTATTTTCTATCACACATGTGTATTTAGTGTCTGTGATACATCCTTTGAGTTAATGGTAATGATAATTCATATTTTCAAGAGTTGAAAATTTAAGACATGAATAATCATTATTAACTCATAAACAGCTCCCGACCATAGGATCATCACGAGGATGGTGATTGATCCGGAAGGTTGGTGTACGATCGCTTCTCTTTAGTAGATGAGTCTTGAGTCTACGGTGTGGAGACACCGGAGCGAGAGTACAGGTACTCGTTAGAGAACGAGGGCACTGAGCGTGACCACCTCGAGTAGTCATTAGGGAGTCTACCTTCTCGTCAATGACTGACTCGATGCTGCAGTAGTGTGTCTGGTTCTTTGACCTGAGATGCATCGGCAGTTCACCTTGAGGGTGTTATAGTTTGACTACACCATTACTCGGTCTCCTAGCCATATGGAACCCTGAGGTGTATGTTGGCTGTGACATGTTCATTGTAGGAACTGGATTGCATCAAGATGGGATCTATCTACCTCGGTGGTAGAGGAGTAGCCCTATGATGATCATGAGAATCAAGTCCTGAAGCCCATGGCCATGGCAGAGTGAAATAATAGAAAGAGTTTCTATTTAGATTTTCACATTGGACTCGAATCGAATGATTACATCATATGACAGAGACTAGGGTTTGACGAGTTCACCTTAACCCTAATCTGATCGGGGCTCAAGATAGAAGAACTGAATCACACAGGTAGCTGCACCAAGAGGTTCGCATTCAGCTCTGATGGGTTGCCACCATATACTGCTAGGTGTCACTGGTGGATTTTGGGAGCAATTAGAATGATTTAGATGATCGATCATTCTAGCTGTTCGAATCAGAAGAGTTCTGATCCATCGAAAGGAGTTTCGATGATGTCGATGATAGAGATCATGACATATCCCATTACCATACAGAACTGAACCTAACTGGGTCACACAAACAAGGGTTTGAATCTGGTGATCATCAATTGAACTAATATAGTTCAATTGATCTGAATGAGATTCAATTAGGTTCAAGGAAATCGTGCTAGCACTCGATTGAACCTAACGTTCTTCTTTTGCTATCATAAATAAGTCGTCCTGTCTGAGCCAAAGGAGTTTGTGCTCAAACAGAAGTCTTCTTATGGTCTGACTGGAGGTTGTCCAAGTCAGAATAGGTTGTCTTATTTGTAAGACATTACCTGCCATTTTTGGTCACCTGCCATTTCTTGTTCTTTGACTTTGGTCAAAAGTCTACCTTTGACTGGTCAAACGTTGACCATTCACCCTTTGACTTTTGACCACATGTCATGCACCTATTGGAGAGCTGGTGGGGGCTTGTCCCCCTGCCAGAACCTGGCAAGGAGATGGGCGCACGCCAAGGGAGGCGTGAGCCCAAGTAAGGAGGCGCCTATGGAGTCCTTGTGGGACAAGGACTCCATCTCCCTTTAGGATTCCAATGAGAGTTCTTCTAAGAATCCAGTTTGACTGGTCCAAGGCACTCTCCAAGTAGGAATCCAGGGGACTCTAATCCCACCAATCAGATTTAGATCTGATTTCACAAAGGGTTGTGATTGGTTGGGAGGAAGATGACTTGGATCACGCTTAGTCTATATAAGAGACCCAGCGCCCAAGTGAAAAAATAATCAAGAAATAATCAAGAAGCAATCTTCCCACGCCCCAAGGCTGCCTCTCTCCCCTTTCTCCACGCCATACTCTCATCTCCCCTTGCTCTCCACGTCCAAAAGTGTTTTGGATTTGGATTGGTGCGATTTAGATCAAGAAAAGGAGATCAAAAGCAAGAAGGCTGCGCTGCTGCGAAGAACGACTGCAGATCTTCAAAAGGAGTTTTGAAGATCCTCCAGATCAGATCCAGATCTGATTTTTGGAGGCGTGATAGAGAAGAAGAGGATCTCCAGATCCAGCCCGAGTGGATACCGGTAGAGGCCAGGCGCTTGCGTGGCTTGATCCAGAACCTTCCGCTGCAAACAGGATCATCAACAGGGTAATAGGATTACCCTATTCAGGTAAATTGAATGTGATTTAATTTATCCTTTTCATTTAATTTTTATTAAATAAATAAGAATCAGATCTGAAGCATCCCTGATCTGATACAGATCTAAGAGAAAAATTTTTGAAATATATCTCTTGATCTGATCAGATCTGAACGAACCTGGTCAGGGAAATCAGGATTTCCCTTCAGAGGACCTAATAAATATAAATAAATTTGAGTTTAAGAAACGTCGCTTGAATTATTAATAGGTTCGTCGTGACCAATTGACTAAATTTTTTTTATTCATAAATTTGTAGCCAACCTCACTCAGGCTTTTATTGGTCTGACTGGAGCTTGTTAAGGTTAGAAAAGGATTGTCTTAATTTATAAGATGAATTTGAGACAACACCTACCATTTTTTGTCACCTGCTAAATCCTGTTTCAGACATTTGGTCAAACATTGATTTTTGACACTTAGATATCTGCCCATATGTTAAGCCATCATAGAAGAGAATTTTTGGACCAGTCCACCTACTTAAAAGTAGATGGATAAGGGGCACATGCCTAGGGAGGTGTGTGCCCATGGATAGAGCATCTGGAGTCCCATACAGATGGGACTCCAGTTGCTTCGGGGTTTCTACCTAGGTGGTGCCAAAGACTTATCTTTGATCAGTCTTGTCGTCATCTAAGAATGATTCAGAGGGGCTCTCATCTGATTGGATTAGATGATGTCATTCCACCAATCAGATTTAGATCTAATTGCATAAAAGGTCATGATTGATTGGGATGATGTGGCACTGCATGGTGCAATAGGATCTATAAAAACTCTATCTACACTAAGGTCTAAAGAGATTGATCCATTGCCCATGCCACAAGGCTGCCCCTCTCCCTCCTCCATGCCATCTTCAGGTCTTCTCTCTTCTACCCACACCCAAGAATTTTTGGGCTTTAGTTTGGTGCGATCCAAGCAAGAGAAAGGCGACAGAAAAAGGAAGAAGGCAGCACTGAGACAACTCACATCTTTGAAAGGAGTTTTGAAGATCTTCAAAATCAGATCTAGATCTAATTTTTGGAGAGGCGATGAAGAAGGAGAAGATCTTCAGATCCTATTCGAATAGATATCGATAGAGGCTAGGCACTTGCGTGGCTAGATCCAGAACCTCAGATAGATATCAGGATCATCACAGGATAATCAGATTATCCTCAACAAGATAAATTAAATTAGATTTAATTTATTCTTTATTTTATTTTATTTTTTTTATTAGATTAATAATATCAGATCTGGAAAGTCTCAGATCTGATCTGGATCCAAGAGAAAAATTTTTGAAATATCTCTCTTGATCCAATTAGATCTGAATGAATCTGATCTAGAAAATTAGGTTTTTCTTTCACTATGAATATTAAGGTCAAGGGAAGAATTATATGAAAACTATATCCATATGGATTCTAAGAGTTGCTTAACACATTCGACCTATCCAGCCATCGAGTATCATTACTAGATGATCATTTTGATTGGTATAAAAATTTATTTTCATGTTACCGACTTAGGTTCGAACCTATGGGATCACACACATAAGAGGTCTTGATCTGATTGTATGGTTGATTAATGATTTAGAATCATTCTAAGATCAAACAATCAATACGATTGATATTTGACCTAGTCCAAATATTGTAGGAGGATCGATTAGCAATTAGATTGCTAATTGGTAGAAGGCTGAGATTAATTAAGCCAGAGGGCTGAGATTAAGTCTAATTAAATATAATTAAATTAAATTTGGTTTGGACTTGATCAGATCAAGTTCAATTGATTTATTGGATGAGCCAATTGCAAGGAAGAACAAGTCTTAGTTCAATTAGGATTTGTATGAACCCAATCTCTAATTTAATTAAAAATTAAATTAAAATTAAATCTAATTTAATCTAATTTAATTAGGATCTTAGTTAAACTAAGATCTAATCTAATTGGGTTGAATTAATTTTGATTTAATTTGGTTCAAAGATCAAGTTGGACCAACTCAAATTAGAAGTCCTAGTGTGACTTGGACTTCCCATCCTTGCACCAACTAGCATCCCATGCCCTTTTCCATGCCATTTTTTTATTTTTTTTATAAAATCTCTTATTTTGATAGAGAAGATGTGCATTCCTATGCCCCATATATTTCTTACATGGAATTTGGTTGAGGATCAAGTCAAAATAAGTTAGTTGTTTTGATTTCAAACTCTATTTGATAGAGTTTATTACAACCAAAATTCTTATCCATGTATGGTGCCTAAACTTCTAATTTTTCTCTGATATTTTCATGAAAAATAGAAAATATTTGTACACTTTTACTTTGATTTCCATGCCAAAGAATAAAGAGAGGGCGCCCAACTCTTGCCTTAATTGGACATTCCTTGCGAGGTATTTGAGTTAGACAAGGATTGTTCTATATCTCTATATATAAGAGATTTTTTGGCTTGATTTTTTCAGTGATTCTAATCCTGAGAGAGGGCTATTGGGGCGTGGAAAAACTTGGGAGAGAAAGGTATTGGGCATCGGGTTTTGAGAAGACACAAATTCAAGTGTCTTGGTGAGAGAAATAAAGAAGAAGAAGGGTTCTTCTTCTAGGGTTATTTTCTTTTACCTTTTCCTCCTTTTTGTGATTTTTGAGAGGTGTCTCTACTTCACAAATCTCTTTTCTTCCTTCTAAAAATTAGAGAGTGCAAGATTTGAAGGAGGATCCAAATCAACCATCAAAAGAAGGATTAACATAGTACTAGCATATTATGTTGATTTTCTACATCAGACTTTAGATTGAGGATCAAGGTCTTGTGTGGATAACCTATAGAGGCCATATGCATGTGCAGCTTGGAGTAACGACCTCAACCTTAGATCAGTGAGTTAAGGAACTTAACTTGCAAAGGTAAGAGAGATGCGATGTTTCTTATGTATCTAGATCAGATCTAGAATTGCTTGGATGTTGATATGATCAACATCATATTTTGATTATTTTTATTTTCAAACTTAATAGCATGCTTAAATTATGTGATAGGATCCTAGATCTAGAGCTCTTTCATATATTTTAAATAAATTAATATGATTAAATTATGGCTTCTACTATCTAATTTTTGAAATTATTTTGAAATCTAATCCTGAAATCCTAGATCGTTTCCTTCACGCACCCCAAACCCCCATGGCTCCACATGACCAACCCCCCTCTCCCTCCAGCCCTAGTGTAGCCCACTCCTCGTAGCTCTATGCAACCACTCGGCCTCCCCCTCCGGCCCTGGCGAAGCCGGCACTATGTAAAGATTGTCCTAGTTCGTGTAGATCTAATATAAATCATAAATTTATTAGATATGATCTAGATTAATTTATGATTAATTAGATTTAAAATTATTTAAATCTAAAAATTAATATTTTAGATTGCATGGATTGATCTTATAAGATTGTCCTGCTGTAAGGTTTATCCCTTACAGTGAAAAGGTTATCCTAGTACATGCTGATCTAAAATCTTGATCATAAAATTTTAGATTAGATTTAAAAAATTTTATGATCTAATTAAAAATATTTTAATCTAATTTTTTTATCATCATAAATATATTAGATTTTATCTAAGATGATTTATGATAGATTAAAATTAAAATATTTTTAATTTAGATTGCATGAATATGTTTAGATTAGATCTAAAGTAGCTTCATGTTATTTGCATATTGATTATGAATCAAACATGCAATTGATTGGTAGAACCATGTTATAAAAGTATTTTACAAATATGAAAATTATTTTTGAAATGCCAAATTCCAACTCTCAGTCTAAAACTTAATTAAGAATTAAGAGTTGTTTGATTAGGATCTAGGATTATGAATTGGAGATCCTAAGACACAAATCATAATACTTGGGTTAATGGTTTAGTGAAAATTAGGTCCATTAATTGGGTTACATCTAAGGTTAGATTAAAGAATGAACTTAATTAGAGAATTGACTAAATCTAATCAATAGTTATCTTAGATTAGATCAAAAATTCTCTAGATCAATTACAAGAATCAAGATGGACTTGATTTTTTGATATGCGGTCTAGTACAAACTATTAGGTTGATCCAATCGAAACTAATTAATAAGTTGATGTCTAAGATAAGTCTGGCAATCCAGATTGGTGGTTTTTAATTGACAGCCTGCTTACCTAGCTATTTTTGATGGTGTCTAAGGTAAGCTTTGGCAGACCCTCCCATCAATCTCACTTACCTAGGTTTTTTGGTAAAATTATATTTTGATTAGATCACTTGACAATTCAAGTTGACCCATGTCAGCTAGGTAAATCAGCATGACTGATTTAGGTACTCCTAGACTAGCCTATCAATGATCTTCCTTAATCTGACTTGGTAAAGTCAGTGGAAGGATCATGATTAGCTGACTCTTTTCAAATTAAATTAATCAAATTTTCTAAAATTATTAGATTCTTAAAAGTGAAATAGTTATGATGATAATGAGATCATAGTCTCCCATTAAGTGAGTGATAATAGTTCTATAGTTAGATAATTATTGGAGGCCTAAAGGCCTGGTGCTTATCGGCTAATAGAATTATCATTCATAATATAATTTCTTAGCCATGTCTCTCTAAATGGTAGTTAGGTTGACCAACCATAGTTGGGCTTAATCATTTATTAGTTAGATGGACCAAGTATGGTCATGTTAATGGTTGGACCTAACTGAAACTTGCAGTGGAGGCCCTAGCCTATTGAAAAGAAACCTAGGGTAAAATTAAATTACTAAAAATTATTTAGAAAAATAATTGATTATGAACCTATTCTTAGATGTATATGGGTTGACCAACCATAGTTGGGCTTGTGTGCAGTCTATGTAGATTCTAGTACCTACTAAGATATTAGGATAATTTCATAAATTGAAGGTAGAGGCTATCAATTCGAATAAAATAGTGGAAGAATCCTTTGATTAAAGTTTAAATCTTAAGGATTAATAAATTATTTACTAATTAAGCTTTTGATTTTTTATATAGTTAAATCCAAATCATAGTTACTCCATTTACTATTAGATAGTGATACACTTATGGAACCTAATTTCGATAATAAGTATCAAAAGTTGAATGTTGTTCAGTAGCACGAAGTGGTTCATGCTGGGGCCTCTATGCCTAGTTTAAACAAAAGATCCAAGATTAACTTAGATCTGGTGCTTCTACTGTAAGGAGCAGGGGTATTGGAAGAAGAACTATTCTCAGTATCTTGCTTCCCATGACCCCAACAGCTTGAATAAGAGAAAAGAGCAAGGAGTTGCTGATCAAGAAAATTATATGATAACACCTTATAATTTTTCTATTATGATACTACTACCTAGGTATTGGATATCGAAAGTCTAGTCTATATTTGCTATATGTTGCAAGAATTTCAAATTATTAGATGTGTGCTTTAGAAGCCAGATTGGCTAAATACTTGTGATACACTTCTAAGAGCAATTTTATAATTTTAACTATAAATTAATAAAAAAAAATATTTTTATCTTAGTATGTATTTAAAGTATCTATGATACATCTTTTGAGTTAATGATAATGACAACTCATATTTTCAAGAGTTAAAAATTTAAGACATGAATTTTCATAATTAACTAATAAACTGCTCCTGACCATAGGATCATCATGAGGATGGTAATCGATCCAGAAGGTTGGTGTCCAATCATTTTCTTAGGATAGATGAGTTTTGAGTCTACAGTGTGGAGACACCAGAGCGAGAGTATAGGTACTCGTTAGAGAACAAGGGCACTGAGCGTGACCACGTTGAGCAGTTATAAGGAAGTCTACCTTCTCGTCGATGACTGGCTTGATGCTGTAGTAGTGTGTTTGATTCTTTAATCTGAGGTGCATCGATAGTTCACCTTGAGGGTGTTATAGTTTGACTATATCATAACTCGATCTTCTAATCATTCAGAATCCTGAGGTGTATGTTGGTTATAGCATATTCATTGTAGGAATTGGATTGCACTAATAAGGAATCTATCTACCTCGGTAGATGAGGAGTAGCCCTATGATGATCATGAGATTGAGTCCATAAGCCCATGGCCATGATAGTGTGAAGATGATAGAAAGAGTTTCTATTAGGGTTTCATATAGGATCCGAATCGAATGATTAATTCATATGATGGATATTGGGTTTGACGAGTTTACCTTAACCCTAATCCTATCAGGACTCAAGATAGAAGAACCTAATCACACAAGTAGCTACACTAAGAGGTTTGTTTTTCATTCTGATGGCTTGCCACTATATACTATTAGGCATCACTGGTGGATTTTGGGAGCAATTAAAATAATCTTGATGATCGATCATTCTAATTGTATGAATCTAAAAAGTTTTGGTCCATCGAAAGGTGTTTCAATGATGTCGATGATGGAGATCATGACTTATCTCATTACCATATGAAACTGAACCTAACTAGATTACACAAATAAGGGTTTGGATTTGGATGTGATCAATTGAGCTAACTCAGTTCGATTGATTTGGATTAGATCCAATTAGATTCAAGAAAATCATGCTAGCACACGATTGAGCCTAACTTTCTCCTTTTATAGTTTTTCTGGTTCATCTCAGCTGAGCCAAATTGATTTGGGCTCATTTAGGATCCCTATATGGGTTTGTCCTTATTTGATTGGAGCTTGTTTAGATCAGAAAAGGATTGTCTTAATTCATCAGATGAAAATTAGACAATACCTGCTAATTCCTTGAAGGAACTAGATCTAGGATTTTAGGACTAGATCTTGAAACTTTTTCAAGATCAGGTGGCGAAAGACTAAAATTAATCAAAATTAATTTTAAATATTAGAGAATATCCTAGATCTAATATTTTATTACATGATTATGGTATGATATTAAATCAAAAATTAAATATAAGGAAGGAACTAAAATATGTTGATCACATCAACATGCATATACACTACATCTAATGCAGGTATAAAGAGAATAGAAATTACAAGAATATTCATTAAATCTAAAATTAATCAAAATTAATTTTAAATATTAGAGAATATCCTAGATCTAATATTTTATTACATGATTATGGTATGATATTAAATCAAAAATTAAATATAAGGAAGGAACTAAAATATGTTGATCACATCAACATGCATATACACTACATCTAATGCAGGTATAAAGAGAATAGATCAGATCTATTACTTATGCAAGTTAAACATTCTAACTTATCGATCCAGGCTTGAGGATGATGTTGCAAGATGCAAATGCATCCAGCCTCTAGCAGTCATCCACACGAGCCCACGAATCTCGATCAAAAGTTTTGATGCTGGAGATCAGCACAGTACTATGCATCCAACCTCTAGCAGTCATCCACACGAGCCCACGAATCTCGATCAAAAGTTTTGATGCTGGAGATCAACACAGTATGCTAGTACTGTGCTGATCCTTCTTCGACGGTCGATCCGATGCCTCTTTCTTTTAGATTTAGACTCTTTCAAAGATAAGAAGGAGGAGAGGACATTTTAGAAGTGAGATACTCTCAAAATCTCAAAGGAGGAAGGAAAGAAATGAACACAGAAATCTTAGAAGAAGACCCTCTTCTTCTTCTCTTTGCTCTCACCTAGACACCTTGTTTTGTGTCTATAAAATTCTAATGCCTAAGAACTCTTTCTCCCTGATTTTTACAAACCCAAAATCCTTCTCAATGTTCTAGAACATATATAAAAATTAGCCCAAAATTCATCCTAAATATAAAGGAATAGAGGAGTCCTTGTCTAGGTCAAATACTTAGACAAGAAATGTCCAATTTGGGCAAGACAAGGGGTGCCCAACTCTTGGGTGCCCCCTCCAATATTTTTGGTGTGGACCATCTGAGAAAGGCACACAAAACCTTCTCCTTTTTACCATGAAAAATTAAGAGAAAATAGGGAGGAGGGCGACACACATAGGAGGAGGAATTTTGGTTTTTCAAAACTCATAGGATTTGAAACCAAAACAAATTCCCTGTTTGAATAGGTTCACTATCTAATTTTCATATGAGAAAGAGAGGAGAGGAGGGCATGCATGAGAAGGCCTAGGAGACAAGTTTTTGTCACACAAAATAGAAGAGAAAGAGGGCATGGGGTGTGGGTGGCTAAGGTGGCGCAAGGTGGAATCCTAGTCTTACTAGGATTCCATCTATAACTTGGTCAAAATTATTTTTTAAACCAAATTAAACCAAAATCAATTAAACCAAATAAAATTAAGCCCTAATTCAATTAAAAACTTAATTAAAATAGATTAAATTAGATTTAATATTTATTTAATTTTCTAATCAAATTAGAAAATTAGATTGACCCAAGTCCTAGTTGAACTAGGACTAGTTCTTTCTTGCACTTTGCTTATCCAATAAATCAATTGAACTTGATCCAATCAAGTCTAAGTAAAATATAATTAAATTATATTTAATTAAATTTAATCTTAATTCTTAGGCTTAATTAAATTAAGTTAATTAGCAATCTAATTGCTAATCGATTCTTCTGTAATACTTGTACTAGCTTAAACATCAATTGTATTGATTATTTAACTTTAGAATGATTCCTAATCATTGATCAACCATCCGATCAAATCATGAGCTCTAATGTATGTGACCTCATAGGTCTAAATCTAAGTCAATAGTATAGGAATAAATTTTTGTACCAATCGAAGTAACCATCTTGTAATGATACTCAATGGTTGGATAGGTCGAATGTGTAAAACAACATCCTTAGAACCCATGTGGATATAATTTCCATATAATTCATTCCTTGAATAAAATGCTTGTAGGACACCTTAAAGTTCAACTATCAACTTTAATCAGGTTGTCCATATTGTATTTTAAAATACCAAATCCATCTCATGGATTATCCTACCCAAGATTTTACTATATTAAAATATAGTGATACATTCTTCTTCAACTCTTAGAGTGGTCAATCCCATCTTGATCACACACAAATTTCGTAAGTACTTGACTGTACTCAAAATTCTTCCATTGCTGAATTAGAAATTAGTTAGTCCGGTACCAAAGCACAGTGAATTACTTGCAAGTCACTGAGGTGATCTTATATCTAAGGGATACTTATACCTATATCTCATCAGAAACATTCTCGATAGTAGAATGCTCTGGAGTTGGTCATGTTCAATGATGATATATCCTTACATCTCACCTATATGTCATACCAGTATCTCCACACTTTTTGATTAAGAGGACAACCTGTTGAAAATATATTTCAAAGCCAATCATCAGCCTGTTGATGGTTATGCTACTTGTTGTACTTATATATGAATTATCAAATAATAAAAGTTATTTTGGCATTTTTCATTATAAATTCTATTATCTTCTAATAAACTTCTATGTTGTGATGAAGTCCTTAGGACTATCTAGATTTGACAAAGGAGGATTTATCATTTAATCCTTAAATTATTCACGATCAAAAGATATGTTGGTACTTAGGACGATAACGTTTATCGAGTATAGATCATTGTGTACTATATAGGTTGGTTATCCTCATAACCAAGGAGTGTTGAGACACTGGCATGACATGCAAGTGAGATGTATGGGTATATCTGCACTAAATGTGACCAACTCTGGAGCTTTTCTTCTATCAAGATTAGCCCCAAAGAATATGGGTATAACTGTCCCTTAGACCTGAGACCATCATGGTGACTTGCAAACAACTCATTGTACTAAGGTACTGGACTACTTGAATTTTTAATTCAGTGATGGAAGGCTTTTGGGTGCAGTCAAGTACTTGACTTATCGGTGTGTGAGTCAAAATGGGATTGATCGCTGTATTTCAATTTAGCAAATCCTTGATTGGGATAGTCCATATGATAGATGCTAAATTTTGAAATATAATATGAATGAATTTTAGGATTGACAGTAAATCGTAGATCATTGATAGGAATGCGATGTTGTCGTTAAGACACCGTGTTTATCAGTTTAATCTGACTTCTTAAAATTATTGAAAATGCATAGATAGCAGTGAGTCGGATCGAATCCACAAGGAAGGTAGTACTTTTAGATTTGAAATCTTTGATTTTTTTTTTGAGAAGAAAAAGAAAATGATTTGAATTTTGAACTAAAAACTGAAGTCGGAAGATTGAAAATAAAAATTAAAAGGTGTAGAAATTTAAATTTGGTACTAAGATCTATTAGTTAGATCTTAGCATCTACTTGCAAAGCAATAATTTAAAGTGCAGAAATTAAATTGCAATAAAAATAAAAAAAAGAATTTAAAATGCAAAAATAAAATTTTTATTAATTAAAATTTTAAAATTTAAATACATAAAATTTAAAAAGAAAAAAATAAAATAAAATATCCTGATCTCTGATCTTGGATCGGCATTGGCAGAAAGATGGTGCAGAAGCTCGACTCTTCTTCTCGGCATCCGTTGCTTCGAAGCAGTCTTTAACCCATAACCTAGCTTCACCCTGTACCAAAGCTTCACCTTGATCAGAGATATTGATTTTTGGAGGCCTGGGGTCCTTTTTATAGAGCTAGGAGGGCTGGAAAGTTTGCTTCTAGGCAATGTGGGACTAATGGCCTTTGTAATCATCAAAATCTGAATAAAATTTGAAATAAAATAGCTCTGATACATCTCTGATAAATCTGATAAAATCCAGCCATTCAATAGAAATCTAATGGTCCAAAAATCATCAAAATCTCAGATCGAGATCAGCTCAGATCGGGATGGATTAAATTCTGACAGTTGGATCGCGCTTGATGGAGGAAATCTGGCCGCAAATCATGCGCCTGAGAGTTTGATCACCATCGGGAGCTTTCTGGACTGTCGGATCGTCGCCTGGATCGAGCGCTGCCATTCGATGGTGATCCACGTGATGTCTGTAGCTGAATAAAATTCGGAAGAAACCACAACCGTCCGATCCTGATCGCGAACAACCACATCCATCCAATCGCGCAATCACTATTCCCATGGACCGCGTAAACCGGCTGCACCGCACACCGCAGCCAATCAGTACTTTCGTTGTCGAGTGAAAAGACTAAATTACCCTTGTGAGCTGCGATAAATTTCTATAGACCCTTTAGGGGTCTAGGTCCACCACGTGGCAAGCTCGGATTTGCCGGATTTTGCTGAGCTAGCGGTCCACGCCTGGATCGTGGACCGGCTGATGACTTTAATGGCTGAGTCGGTTTTGATGGCTTAGCTTGGCTTGCGGAGCCGACTGAGCCATTTTCTTTTTTTATTTAATTTTTATTTATTTTATATTTTTAAAAATTCATATCTTTTCCATTTTAGCTCTGTTTTACTTAAAATTTATTCGTTGTGATCAGAAAAATGAGTTCTTTCTATTGATAATAAAATTTTATTTTTTAATTTTTATTAATTTTTAATTAATTTTTTAATTAATAAAAATATGAATTTTTCAAAAATTATATATAAATTAATTGATAATTCTTAAAAATTAATATAAATTAATTAATAAATTAATATTTTTATTGGTAAATTTATGATGCTTATCACACCCCTCAACTTAAGCTTTGCTCGTCCTCGAGTAAAGAAAGAATTTAGTTTTAAATACTTTTTAACTTTTGAGTTTCGAATTTTACCTAAGCAATTTTCAAAATAGCCATTGATATTCAGTAGAGCTTAAATGAGATATATCATTGGGGTATTAATACTTATCAATAGAAAAATTAAGTAAAGAATATTAAATTTTTTAGAACTTTTTCTAAATTATCCTACCTTTATCTTTGATCTATCTAATTTCATATAGGCAGGTGTATTGCTACTTCCGTCCTTCATTTATTGATTTTTATTTTTACATTACCCACTTTTTGATGCGAATATCATTGCTTAGGCAACGGGACCCGATTACTCGGTGGGAAACCAATGTTTTTTTTTTTTTCTTTTTTTAATGTTGTACCACTATTGAGTGTCTTAACTCCTTAAGCTTTCTATTTGATCCATGTAGCGAGTCTTGGGCCAATGACTCCCAAACTAGTTGGCTTTAGGGCACTAGGTATAGAATACCCCTCGGGCTTACTAGCTCGAATCAAATAGGCTACGAGTTAAGACTAGCTTTACAATGAGCTTCTTTGCCCTTCCCACCTTTTTGATGCGAAACTCAATGCTTGCTTAGGCAAAGTGAGAAGTACTTGAAAACTATTTTATTAAAATAAATTTTTATATGAAGAAACGTATAGTTATCCTACACAAGCCTATAAAAAGTAGACTTTTCTTTGATGCTAGTAGAAATAATTAGAAATGCTCCAAATTTTTTTTTTTTATGTTCTGAACTTAACTCTTTATTGAATTTTCTTAATACTTGATTCCTCAATATCTCACAGATTCTCTGATCTGTGTATCAATTTTCTTTTAAAAATACTTAGTTTTATTCGATTCTTAAGCATAATCAAGTATCTAAATACTAAATACTAACTTTTTCGAGGACTTAAAATTTTAAATTTTTTTTTATTTTTCTCTCCCCCTAACTTAATCGATATTGTCCTCAATGAAGAAGAAAAAATAAAGGATGTAATAAAGCACATAAAAGAATACACCTAACTCAGTATATTTTTAGTCCAGCACATGCCTTTGAAAATTTGATCTCTTCCTCCAACTTATTAAAATTATCCTAAAAAGAAAATAAACTAAAAAGATAAATTAGATAAAAATTAAATATTGGGTTGCCTTCTAACAAGCGCTAAGTTTACCGTCTTCAGCCAGACATAATGTAGCTCACTATCCTATGTCGAATATTGGATTGATAAATTCCAATGGTTTTGGATTGGGCAATCTTAGAAAGTTGATGTTGATTTTTAATCCCATTATTGATATATTCATTGTTAATTTTTGGGATATATTTTATGATTCCATTCTCAGGCCCATGTTTATTAAGAATTTCTCCTATTTGTTTTTCTAAAATGCTCATGAATGGAGTTTTAGGAGTTAAGTTTGATTCAATGGGTGCTGGAATGGTGACTAAAGATGGTTTTAATTCTGGAGGTAAATTAATGTGATTCTACTTAAACAACTCCATTGACATTTTATTACATGCCTTTTGATTTTTATAAAAAGAACCAGCTTCTAGGGTTGAAGGAAATAAGACATTAGGTTTATAAGTCTCGGGTAAATCATCTATTCTCTTTTCCCTTATTTCTATCTCATTTAAACTGGAACTAGCATCAGTACTAATTCCTGGCTTGGGTTCTTCTATGTGGTTAGTCTCAGTACTAACCAGTTCCTCTAAATTTTCATTTTGGCTAGCATCAGTACTAGCCTCTCTCACCTGGTCTTGGTATGGATCCATAAGAATCCTATAGCTTTTAAGTTCAGAAATTACTTTGGTATTCTCAAATTGAGGATTCTTAGATGAAACATTGATTGATAATTTAATCCAGGTGGTTGGTGGTCATTAGGTGGGTTGTTTGAAATTGATAGGTTCGGTAGTTGATCTAGTTCTCTCCTCATGTTAGACTCAACTAATTATCCTATTTGAGCTTCTAGTCTGGCGATAGATTGCTGTTGAGTTAGAATTAATTGTTGAAGTTGGTTAAATCTATCATCAGCTAGATTGGTCTGTTGAGGAGGTGGGTATGAAGGCTGATTATAATATGATGGCTGGTTAAACTGACTAGGCTAACCATTATTATAGGTATAGTTTTGGTATTAGGGCCTATTTTGATAGTTTTGGATAGGTAAAATTTGGGTTTGAGCCTGAGTCTATTGGAATGTCCAAGAAAAATTATAGTTACTCCAATCTGAATTATATGAATTTCAAAATGGGTCATTAATCAATTTGGAGTATCCTTAAGTAGCTTGAACTTGTTCTTGGATAAAATGTGGAAATTGTGCAGCCATAGAACATTCACTCACATGATGGTTTGGGCTAGCGCAGTTTGAATAAGTCTCCTGATAATTAGAAGATGATGTAAATTGTGTAGGAGATTGTTGACCTAGGGTTAGGAGTTGATCTATTTTTTGAGCAAGAAGGTCAACTTTATCTAATTTTTGGACTATTAGATTCATATTAGCCATTATTATGTTTAATGTGAATCAACCATTCAATTAAGTTCAACTAAATCAGAATAAGTGATTTCCTACCATGCATGTATTAGTGTAACCCTAATGTATGGTTCAAAAAAATTTAATTTTTTTTTATTATTTTTATTTTATTATAAATTAATTTTTTTATTTATTAATTTTAATTTAATTTAATTATTATTTTTAATTTTTTTAATTAATTTAATTTAATTTTTATTTTATTTTATTTTATTTTATTTTTAAAGGAGTAAGAAGAAGAAAGAAAGAAGAGTTCTAAAGAAGAGGTCCTAAGGAGTCCTAGAATTAAGAAGAAAAAGAAAGAGAAGAATTAGGTTTAATTAGGTTTGATGTTGGTAAGCAATCAAGTTGGTCAATCAATCCTGACTAAGGGTTATCTTAGATCTAGATAGCTCCTAACTGTCAAGGTCACCTTCAAGCCCTCCAAGTGTAGGATTAGCCAATCAACTAGCCAGGTAAGTGTATGGTCGGTGGGAGTCCCCCCGTTGCTTGCCTTAGATACCAATTATGCTTGGCCAGGTAAGCAAATGGAATCAATTAGAAACCACCTTCCTTCGGGCGCAGTCGTCCCTGAACCACTTTCCTAGACACCAATCAAATTGACTTATCCTAACCCAGTTCAACTCTTAGGATTTCTTGTCCTATTGAGCTCGAGTTCCTAGGGTTGATGTCTAATTAATTTTAATTTAAAGGTTTAGGTCAATGCAGGATGTTGGTTGGTTGTTTGTGGGCTAAGGAAGGGTGATCAAATCCCCACCTTATCTTATTTAATTGGGTATTACCCTTAATTTGATTTTATATGATATGCAAAAAAAATTCAATCAAAGGATTCTATGCAATTTAAACTAGATGCATGTAACTAATTGTATTCTGAAAGGCTTACCTTGCCTCCAGTAATCACCAATAAAATAAAAATAAAAATAAAGATAAAAATAAAACTAATATGATGCATGCTCTAAGCAGTTAGGATTTCTAATCTTATTATGAGGCTTTTAATTAGGTTTAAGTGAATATTTTTTTAAATTAATTTAAAAATAAAATAAATAAATAAATAAATAAATAAAAAGAGGACTAGGGTTAGGATTGATCTCACCAAAATTTGATACTTTCTTCGTTTTCTCTTTTTTTTTCTACAAAATAAATAAAAAAAATTAGTAAGCAATATTAAAAAAAATAATTAATTTATAAAAAAAAATTAAAGAAAAAAAAAGCATCTATTCCTTCCCCGGCAATGGCGCCAAAAACATGATAGGAATGCGATGTTGTCGTTAAGACACCGTGTTTATCAGTTTAATCCGACTTCTTAAAATTATTGAAAATGCGTAGATAGCAGTGGGTCGGGTCGAATACACAGAAAAGGTAGTATTTTTAGATTTAAAATTTTTGATTTTTTTTTTGAGAAGAAAAAGAAAATGATTTGAATTTTGAAATAAAAACTGAAGTCGGAAGATTGAAAATAAAAATTAAAAGGTGTAGAAATTTAAATTTGGTACTAAGATCTATTAGTTAGATCTTAGCATCTACTTGCAAAGCAATAATTTAAAGTGCAGAAATTAAATTACAATAAAAATAAAAAGCAAGAAATTAAAATATAAAAATAAAATTTTTATTAATTAAAATTTTAAAATTTAAATACACAAAATTTAAAAAGAAAAACATAAAATAAAATAGCCTGATCTCTGATCTTGGATCGGCATTGGCAGAAAGATGGTGTAGAAGCTCGGCTCTTCTTCTCGGTACCCGTTGCTTCAAAGCAGCCTTTAACCCATAGCCTGACTTCGCCCTGTACCAAAGCTTCACCTTGATCGGAGATATTGATTTTTGGAGGCCTGGGGTCCTTTTTATAGAGCTAGGAGGGCTGGAAAGTTTGCTTCTAGGCAATGTGGGACTAATGGCCTTTGTAATCATCAAAATCTGAATAAAATTTGAATTGAAACAGCTTTGATACATCTCTGATAAATCTGATAAAATCCAGTCGTTCAATAGAAATCCAACGGTCCAAAAATCATCAAAATCGGATGCAGATCAGCTCAGATCGGGTCGGATTAAATTCTGGCCATTGGATCGCGCTTGATGGAGGAAATCTGGCCGCAAATCACGCGCCTGAGAGTTTGATCGCCGTCGGGAGCTTTTTGGACCGTCGGATCATCGCCTGGATCGAGCGCTGCCGTCCGATGGTGATCCGCGTGATGTCTGTAGCTGAATAAAATCCGGAAGCAACCACAACCGTCCGATCCTGACCGCAAACAACCACATCCATCCGATCGCGCAATCACTGTTCCCATGGACCGCGTAAATCAGCTGCACCGCACACCGTAGCCAATCAGCGCTTCCATTGCCGAGCGAAAAGACTAAATTATCCTTGTGAGCTGCGATAAATTTCTGTAGACCCTTTAGGGGTCTAGGTCCACCACGTGGCAAGCTCAGATTCGCCGAATTTTGCTGAGCTGGCGGTCCACGCCTGGATCGTGGACCGGCTGATGGCTTCAATGGCTGAGTCGGCTTTGATGGCTTGGCTTGGCTTGGTGGCTCGGCTTGCCGAGCCGACTGAGCCATTTTTTTTTATTTAATTTTTATTTATTTTATATTTTTAAAAATTCATATCTTTTCCATTTTAGCTCTGCTTTACTTAAAATTTATTTCATTGTGATAAAAAAAATGAGCTCTTTCTATTGCTAATAAAATTTTATTTTTTAATTTTTATTATTTATTATTATTTTTTAATTAATTTTTTAATTAATAAAAATATAAATTTTTCAAAAATTATATATAAATTGATTGATAATTCTTAAAAATTAATATAAATTAATTAATAAATTAATATTTTTATTGGTAAATTTATGATACTTATCAATCATCCTTTTGAGCATCATGATCAAGGGGATGAATTACACGGCAACCATATTCCATAGATTCATCATTATTGCGTTGCAACTTTTTGACCTTTCTAGAATCGGGTACCATTGCTAGATGGTCACATCATTTGGTATAGAAAATTAATTTCTATGCTATCAGCTTAGAATTTGAACCTATGGGGTCACACACATAAGGAGTTCCTACCTGATCTGATGGCTGATCATGAGTCTTGATGACCTAGGACACTATGTCAAGAGTCCCACTAGATTGGAACTCTGAGTCCTACTTATCTAAGACTCTCTAATCAGGAGTTCCACTGGTCTGGGACTCTAAGATCATGAGTTTCATTCATTTGGGATACTATGTTCAAGAGTCCCACTGGATTGGGACTCTTTAGGAGTTTCATGTTGATGGAACTCTATTGTTCGATAATCCATCCAATTTGAACTCAGATATTTTTGAGGGATTAAATAGTAATTCAATTGTTGATTAACTTAATTTGATTGAGTGATGAGGATTCGATCAAGTTTGATTGAATTTGATTCAATTGGGTTTGACCCGATCAGGTAATGGGATGACCTAATCGCTATGGGAGTTTTAACCCGGATTTGATCAAGATCTGAATCTAATTAATTTTTAATTTGATTAGAATTTTATTAGATTAGGCTAAGCCTAATTTGGTTGGATTTAACCTGATCTAATTAGATCTAGATTAATTGGTTTGGTTGAAACTAGTTAGGACCAAGTTAAATGAAGTTTGAATTCAAACTCTCCCATGTGCCCACCATTTTTGACTTTTCCACTCTTGTTTCACATCCAAAATTTTTGTACGTCACTTTTCTCTCACCTAGAAGGTTTTTGTGCCCCCTCTCTTATCTGCTTTAGACCTGGTCTAAGGGTTGGACTGGTTCAAAGTTGAGTTTTGAATTCAACTCAATTTGTTGGAGGTTGGAATCAATCCAACCTTATTTGCTTCCCATGCCCTCCCTTTTGTTTGTCAAACAATTTTTGGAGAAATCAAAATGTGCACACATAGAAGGAGAGTCCTTCTACATATTAAACATATGGGAGGGGGCGTTGGATAAGGATAAGAGGCTCACTTGATTTTTGAAATCATGAGAGTGGTTAAAACCTCCCAACAACTCAATTCTTTTCTTTTTCCATGCACTTTTTCCTTGGTATTCATGTCAATAAATTATTAGAATTTTTGTGTGTGCAATAAAAGGTGTGGCCATTATGTGGTAAAAATTTTAGAATGATTGGGCATTAGTTTTGGGCAAAAAAAATCTTAGAGTGAAGGTGAGCAGGGTCCTATAACACTTTATTTTTCACTCATGCTTCTCTTCTCTTCTAATTTTCATCTCTAAGGATACCCAATTTTTAGATATGATCTAAATAGGATTTGTATATCTAAAATTAGTATTTCTATAAAACCTTATTTCATGGTAAAACTCCACATAGAGAGGGCATGATAGGATTTTTAGTATGTCAGGATTTGTGGGCTGAGTGAAACCTTAGTTTTGGGAATCTAGGTTCGGATGGAGAGATCGAGTGTTGTGAGCATCGGATCACCATAAAATTTGAAACACCTCTTCATCATCCTCCAATATTTATATTTTGATTTTTAAGAGTATCCAAAAAATTAGAAAGTATATGATCGATTGGATTGATCGTGATCAGCCATCGAAGGCTTCGACGAGAAGCTAGCACTTCGGTGGAGCTGGTTGGGGGATCAGAAGCTCCATGTAGACCATCCATAGAGGTCGGATGAGTGTGTAGCTATAGCATAATACCACAGCTTCTTTTGGTAGATTCAAATCATGAAGATCAGCTACCCATAAAAAGGTATCGAGTTCTAAACTCGTATCGATTAGCAGATTCAATTTGCTGATCGAATGCATTTTATTTTTCTATCACATATTAGCATATTTAGATCCTAAGTAGGGTTTATTTGATATGATCAATGCATGCATAGTATTAATTTTAGATTAATATATACTTTCACAGCTATTTTATTTGAAAAAGTTTTGAAAATGCATGCTTAAATCCTACATAATTTTCTTTAATTGGTATCAAAGTGAGGTTTGCTAAACATAATATACTTATATATTTTTGATTGATAATTTAGATTTAATCTAAATATTAATCAAATAATATGATTAATTAGATTTAAAATTAAAATCAAGATCGCATGGATTGTAGGTTATCCTACTGTAGGATTTACCTTATACAGTGAAAAGGTTATTCTGGTACATTGCTGATCTATATCATTAATCATAAAATCTTAGATTTGATCTAATATTTTTATGATCTGATTATATTAGAATTTAATCTAATTTATGATCATGAATGTATAATTAGATAAAGTTTGTTTCATGATTTAGTATTATGTAGTGTACATAGTTTTAGATTAATCCCTATAACTAGTATTATTTATGAATTGAGCTGATTCAATTTTAAAGTGAGTCAACTCATTTGGTGAATAATACTAAGTTATAAAGAATCTTTCAAAAATTTAAAAAATATTTTTGAAATGCCAAACCCTAACCCATAGCCCGTAAACTTAATTAAATATTAAGTATAATGATTTAGTGTCTAGAATTATGAATTAAGACTCTAAGTCATTAATCATAAAACATGAGTTATTGGGTTAGTTGAATTAGGTCCATAAATTGGGTTAGACCTAAGGTTAGTTAAAGAGTGGACTAAATTAGAGTAATTGATCAAATCAAATTAAATATTAATTTAGATTAGGTCAAGGACTCTATAGGCTCAATTACAATAGTTGTAGTTGGTCAAGTCCATGCCTTTAATGAGGACCAAATGGACTTGATTCATGGCTATGCGATCGAACCTGAAATTACTAGGTTGGTCAAATTAAAACTAATAAATCAGATGGTGTCTAAGGTAAGTTTGGTAGTTTGACTAGTGATTTTTAATTGGAAGCTACTCACACTGATTCGATCTTTGATAAGTGAATGTTATATCCCTTCCATTGATCTCACTTATCTGGCCATCCTGATGAGTTAGATTTTGATTAGATCACTTGGTGATTCAGACTCACCCATGTCAATTAGGTAAATCAGTCTGACTGATTTAGGTGCTTCTAATGCCAGCTTAGATTAGATCCTTTTTAATCTAACTTGATGAAGTCAGACGAAGGATCAAAATTGGCTCGCTTTTTTTAAATATGTTAACTAAATCCTCTAAAATTATTAGATCCTTAAAAATAAAATAATTATATAGATAACTAAATCATAGCCTCCCATTAAGTTGAGTGATAATAGGTTCATTAATTTGATAATCACTGGAGGCCCAAAGGCCTCGTGCTTATTGACTAATGAAATTATCATTCACAAAATGATGATTTGGTTAAGTCTTTCTGATGGTAGTTAGGTTGGCCGACCAAAGTCGGACCTAATCATTTATTGGTTAAATAAGACCAAATATGGTCATGTTAATGGTTGGACCTAACCAAACTTTTTCAGTGGAGGCCAAAGCCTAGTGATTAGGTCTCCAAGGCAAAATTGATATTACTAAAAATTATTTAGAGAAATAATTAATTTTGAACATACCCATATGTGCACATGGATTGACCAACCAAAGTTGGGCTCATGTGTAATCTATGTAGATTCTAGTACCCACTAAGGAATTTAAGTAATTCCTTAAATTGGAGGTAAAGGCTACCAATTCGTATAAAATAGTGAGAGAACATTTAGACTAAAGTCTAAGTCTTTAGGATAATTGATTCATATACTAATTAGGTTTGGTTTTTCTTATTATGCAAAAATGGCCACTAATCTGTCACTCCGATCATTATTAGATAATGATAAATTAATGGGATCCAACTATGATAGTTGGTATTGTAAGTTGAAAATCGTTCAGGAGTATGAGCAGATCCTTTATGTCGTAATGAATCCTGCACCTGAGGAGCCGGCTCTGAATGCTAGGGGAGCGGTTCGAGATACTTATCAGAAGTGGCTCAATGATCGCACCACCGTTCGATGTATAATGTTGGTGGCAATGAACGATGAGTTCAGTCGTAGGTTTGAAAATGCCCAGCCATAGGAGATGCTTCAAATATTGAACGACTCCTTTAGCATGCCGAACGATGTTGAAAGGCACAAAACAAGTTATGCCATTTTCAATGCTTGGATGAGGGATGGGGCCTCAGTCACTGATCATGTATTGTATATGATCGAGATGGTTAAGTGCCTTAGCAAACTGGGCTTTCCCTTGCACGAGCTGCTCGGTAAGGATGCAATGCTTAATTTTTTGCCCAAGTCCTTCCTCCCCTTCCTAACTCATTTCATAATGACAAAGCCTGTAGTCAACTACCATGGATTGTTGGGGTTGCTGCAGAACTTTGAGAAGGATCACCAACTCTACAAGGAGATGGTGAATGTAGTGGGAGGGTCTTCTTCTGATCGTCGATCCTTTAGAAAAAGGAAGAAGAATAAGAAGGTGCAGCCAAACACCAAGATGACTACACAGGGTCGTACCAAGAAGCACAAGTCCGATCAGAGCTAGGCAGAGTGCTTTTTTACAAGAAGCAGGAGCACTAGAAGAGGAACTATCCTCTGTACATTGCCTCCCTTGATCCGAACAGGTCGAGGAAGAAGCAAATGGTTGCTGGGTAAGGTAATTATATGATAACATCTTGTAATTTTTCTTTATTTGATTCTACTACTTGGGTATTAGATACTGAAAGCCCTTATCATATTTGTAATTCTATGCAGGGCTTGCAGGTCAGTAGGAGATTTGATCAAGATGAGAGGTTTCTGAACGTTGGAGATGGAAGATAAGTTTCAATTATAGCTTTAGGAATATGAACCTTGTAATCAATTCAAATAAAGTTATTCTTAATGAATGTCATTATTGTCCAACTTTCTTATTGAATGTAATTTCTGTAGGCCTTTTGGCCATAAATGGTTTTGAAATATGAATAAAAAAAAATTTGTAATGTCATTTTGAATGGTGTTATAATTTTATTTGGACAATTGAATAACAGAATTTATTTACTTTCTATTCCTGTTAATGTGGTTCAATCCTCCAATAAATGCTCTAGAATTAGTGATGTGTCTGATATTTACCTTTGGCACTGTAGGCTAGGTCATATTAGCAAGAATAGAATTAACAGGTTAGTTCAAGAAGAAATTCTTGAGGTTAGTGATTGTGAATCACTTCCGACTTATGAGTCCTGTCTTCTTGGTAAGATGACCAAGTCATCTTTTACTGAAAAAGGTGAATGGGCAACTGAACTCCTGAGTCTAGTACATTTGGATGTATGTGGACCCATGAGCTTAAGTGCCAGAGGTGGATATTTCTACTGCATAACCTTCACAGATGATCTATCGAGGTATGGGTACATCTATTTAATGAAGTATAAGTCGGAGTCATTTGAAATGTTCAAACTATTTTGAAATGAGGTAGAAAAATAAACTGGGAAGAGTATTAAAACTCTTTAGTCTGATCGAGGGGGTGAGTACCTTTCCAATGAGTTTTTGACATATCTTGGGGAGAACGGAATTCTCTCCCAGTGAATCCCTCCTAGAACACCACAACTTAATAGTGTGTTAGAAAGAAAAAATTGAATCCTATTGGACATGGTTCGATCCATGATGGGGTTTGCTGGTTTGCCGATCTCCCTATGAGGATATATGCTTGAGTCAGCTTGTTACATTCTAAATAGAATTTTGAGTAAATCTATTAATAAAATACTATATGAGATATGGATAGGGCGTAAGCCAATGCTTTCATACCTTAGGGTTTGGGGGTGTCCGACTTATGTCAAATGTTCAATGACAGACAAGCTTGGACCTAGGTCTGATAAGTATAGTTTTATAGGTTACCCAAAAGAAACCAAAGAGTACTACTTCTACCTTGCTAATGAGCAAAAAGTATCTGTCAGCCTTAAGGCAGTCTTTTTAAAAAAGGAGTTTCTTGGTAAAGGAACTAATGCCTCTAAGGTCGAACTCGATGAAGTACAATTGGTGAAAGAATAGACAAAAGTTGTTGAACCTAAGCTGGATCTAATTAGATTAGATCCAGAATTTATTGTAGACGCACCCTTAAGGTGATCTGGTAGAGTACCATATCAACCAGACAGATACTATGATTTTTTGATACGAGATGGGGATCCTATCGAACTCGATGAGAACGATCAGGATCCAATCACCTATATGGATGCAATGTAGAGATCTGACTCTGAGAAATGGCTTGAAGGCATTAAATCCAAAATAAAATCCATGAAGGTCAACGATGTATGGACATTGGTTGATCCACTCGAAGGGATAAAACCCATAGGGTGTAAGTGAATCTTCAAAAGGAAAAGGGATGTAGATGGAAAGGTGGAGATCTATAAAGTCCATCTAGTTGCCAAGGAATATCGTCAATGTTATGGTATTGACTATGATGAGATGTTTTCTCTTGTGGCAATGCATACATCTATTCGGATTATGCTTGCTATCGCTGCCCATCTAGATTATGAAATCTAGCAGATGGATGTGAAAATGACTTTCCTAAATAAAGAGCTGGATGAAGAGGTGTATATGATACAACCTGAAGGATTCACATCTATAGATGAGTCTAAGGTGTATAAGCTTCAAAGGTCCATTTATGGACTTAAGCAGGTATCTCGGAGCTAGAACATATGATTTGATAGAACAATCAAAATATATGGCTTTATTAAGAATGAAGAGAAGCCCAACATATATAAGTGGGCTAATGGTTCAGCAATAGTATTCCTAGTATTATTTGTGAATGACATTCTCTTAATCGGGAATGATGTCCCTACATTGCAAGGAATAAAGATCTAGCTGTCATCATAGTTCTCCATGAAAGATCTGGGAGAAGCTTCCTACATCCTAAGGATGAAGATCTATAGAGATAGATCTAAAAAGTTGCTTGGATTGTCTCAGTCTACATACATTGACACTATGCTGAAATGGCTCAGCATGGAGAATTCTAAGAAAGGCTATCTATCGATAGGTCATGAAATTTTTCTTTCAAAGAGGGATTGTCCAACAACACCTCTAGAAAGAGAACGTATGAGTAGAATACCATATGCTTCGACAGTGGGTTCTATCATGTACGTTATGACATGTACACGACCAGATATGGCATACTCACTAGGAGTAGTGAGTAGATACCAATCTGATCTAGGGAAGAACCACTGGAAGGTTATTAAAATCATTCTAAAGTATTTAAGAAATACTAAGGACCAATGGCTTGTATATGGTGAATCGGACTTGAAACTGGTGGGGTTCATAAACTCTATTTTCTAATCTGATCATGATGATAGCAAGAGTATGTCGGGATAAATATTCATCCTTAGTGGTGGGACTATCTACTGGAAGAGTTTCAAGCAGCACACTATGGTCGATTCAGTTTGTGAGGCAGAATATGTCACTGCATCCGATGCTGCCAAAGAAGTAGTGTGGCTGAGAAAATTCATCACCGAGCTTGGAGTAGCACCCTTCCTTGATGGTCTAGTTTTGCTCTATTACGATAGCTCTGGAGCTATTGCTCAGATGAAGGAACTTAAGGCACACCGATGGACGAAGCATATTTTGTGCCACTTCCACCTTGTCTAAGAAACTATGGATCGAGGTGATGTCGACCTTCAGAAGATTGATGGAAAGAAAAACCCGGCCAACCCATTCACTAAAGCTATTGCGGTTAAGGAGTTCAATGACTTCAAGTCGAAGATAGGTATTAGATACTACATCGATTGGCTTTGGTCCAAGTGAAAGATTGTTGGGAATATGTTCTAAAGCCAATTATCAATCTGTTGATGGTAGAGATACTTGTTGTACTTATATATGAATTATCAAATAATAAAAATTATTTTGATATTTTTCATCATAAATTCTATTATCTTCTAATGAACTCTTGTGTTGTGATGAAGTCCTTAGGACTATCTAGATTTGATAAAGGAGGATTTGTCATTTAGTCCTTAAATTATTTACAACCAAAAGATACGTTGTTACTTAGGATGACAATGTTTATCGAGTATAGGTTGTTGTGTGCCATATAGGTTGGTTGTCCTCGTAACCAAGGTGTGTTAAGACACTAGCATGACATGCAAGTGAGATGTATGGGTACATCTGCACTGAACGTGATCAGCTTTGGAGCTTTTCTTCTATCAAGATTAGCCCCAAAGAATATGGGTATAAGTGTCTCTTAGACCTGAGACGACCACGGTGACTTGTAAGCAACTCACTGTATTTAGGTACCGAACTACTTAAATTTCTAATTCAGAGATGGAAGGCTATTGGGTGCAGTTAAGTACCTAGCTTATCGGTGTGGGAGTCAAGATGGGATTGATCCCTCCAAGTGTTGGAGCAAGTGCATCGCTGTATTTTAATTTAGCAAATCCTCGATCGGGGTAGTCCATATGATGGATACTAAATTTTGAAATACAATATAGATGAATTTTAGGATTGATAATAAATCCTAGATCATCCTTTTGAGTATCATGATCAGGGGGATAAATTATATGGTAACCATATTCCATAGGTTCGTCATTGTTGCATTATAACTTTTTAACCTATCCGGACGTCGGGTACCATTGCTAGATGGTCACATTGATTGGTATAGAAAATTAGTTTCTATGCTATTGACTTAGGATTCAAACCTATGAAGTCATATACATAAGGAGTTCCTATCTGATCTGATGGCTGATCATGAGTCTTAATGACCTAGGACACTATGGTCAAGAGTTTCACTAGATTGAAACTTTGTGACCAAGAGTTTCACTAGACTGGGACTCTAAGTTCTACTCATCTAAGATTCTCTAATCAAGAGTTTCACTAGTCTAGGACTCTAAGATTGTGAGTTTCAATCGTTTGTGACACTGGGTTCAAGAGTCCCACTGGATTGGGACTCTTTAGGAGATTCATGTTGATGGAACTCTATTGTTCGGTAACCCATCCGATTTAGACTTAAATATTTTTGAGAAATTAATGAGCAATTTAATTATTGATTAGCTTAATTTGATTGAGTGATGAGAATTTGATCAAGTTTGATTGAATTTGATTCAATTGGGTTTGATCCGATCAGGTCATGAGATGACTTAACCGCTATGGAAGTTTTGACCCAGATTTGATCAGGATCTGGACCTAATTAATTTTTAATTTGATTAAAATTTTATTAGATTAGGCTAAGCCTAATTTGGTTGGGTTTAACTTGATCTAATTGGGTCTAGATTAATTGGTTTGGTTGAAACCAATTAGGACCAAGTCAAATGAAGTTTGAAATCAAACTCTCCCATGCGCCCCCCATTTTTGATTTTTCCACTCTTGTTCTATGTCAAAAATTTTTGTATGTCACTTTTCTCTCACCCAGAAGGTTTCTGTGCCCCCTCTCTTATCTGCTTTTGACCTAGTCTAAAGGTTGGACCGGTTCAAAGTAAGTTGAGTTTTGAATTCAACTCAATTTATTGGAGGTTTGAACCAATCCAATCTTATCTATTTTTCACGCTCTCCCTTTTGTTTGTCGAATATTTTTTAGAGAAATCAAAATGTACACATGTAGAAGGAGAGTCCTTCTGCATGTTAAACATGAGGGAGGGGGCATTAGATAAGGATAAGAGGCCCACTTGATTTTTGAAATCAAGTGAGTGGTTAAATCCTCCCAACCACTCGACCCTTATCTTTTTCCATGTGATTTTCTCATGATATTCATGTCAATAAATTATGATAATTTTTGTGCATGCAATATAAGGGGTCAACATTATATGGTAAAAATTTTAGAGTGATTGCACATTAGTTTTGGATAAAAAGAAAAATCTTGAAGTGAAGGTGAGCAGGGTCCTGCAGCACTTTACTTTTCCCTCATCCTTCTCTTCTCTTTCAGTTTTCACCTCTAAGGATACCCAATTTCTAGATATGATCTAAATAGTGCTTATAGATCTAAAAGTAATCTTTCCACAACAATTTGTTTCATAGAAAAAATCCACATAGAGAGGGTGTGAAAAGATTTTTAGTGTGTTAGGATTTTTGGGATAAGTGAAAAATCCTAGTTTTCGGAATCTGGGTTGGGGTGGAGAGTTTGAGTGCCGTGAGCATCGGTTTGCCATCAAATTTGAAACACCTCTTCATCATCCTCCAATATTTGTGTTCTAATTTTTTAGAGTATCTAAAAAATTAGAAAGTATATGATCGATTGGATCGATCATGATCAGTCGTTGAAGGCCTCGATGAGGTGCTAGCACTTCGGTGGAGCTGGTTGAGATCAGGAGCTCCATGTGGACCATCCATAGAGATCGGATGGGTGTGTGGCTATAGCGTAATACCATAGTTTCTTTTGGTGAATTTAGATGGTGGAGATCAGATATCCGTAAAAAGGTATCAAGTTCTAAACTTATATCGATCAGTAGATTTGATTTGCTGATCGAATTCATTTTATTTTTCTATCACATATTAGCATGTTTAGATCCTGAGTAGGATTTATTTGATATAATCAATGCATGCATAGTATTAATTTTAGATTAATATTTATTTTTGCTGCTATTTTATTCAAAAAAATTTTGAAAATGCATGCTCAGACCCTACGCGATTTCCTTCATAGCCAACCTGTATGGCATACAGCGACCTATGCTCGATAGATGCTGTTGTCCTTATTAATAGCCTATCATTTGATCATAAATAGTTTTAAGAACTAATCGATTAATCCTCTCTTTATCGAACCTAAATAGTCCTAAGAACTTCATCACAATAATGGAGTTTGTTAGAAGATGAAAACTCATGATGAAAATACTAAAAAAATATTTTATTAATTAATAAATTAATTATAATTATAATATAGATCAACTATCAATAGGCTGATGATTGGCTTTGTGATACATTTCCAAATATTTCTATCAACATCTGCCATTTTTGGTTTTGTCAGGACATTGACCCATCGTTTGACCTAGTCTTTGCAAGAATTAAGGGGTATGACATGCGCCCCTTATATTTGATCTGGGGTGCACGTCCCAAGATTTTTTCTATGGAAAAATTATGAGGGCCCACCCCAATGTTGTGTGCACACAAAGAAAGAAATTGATGGAAGAGTTTGTTGAAGAACAAACTCTTGGAGATAAACCCCACGCCATCCCTCTTTCTCTATCAGATTTATGTGACACCTTTGGGGAATTTTTGGGCAAGAAAAACCTGTTGAGATCAGGTATTCAATGTAAAATTTCAGATTGGAATTGACCAAGCAATTTGATTGCTTGATCAATTGGGACTCTGGGGTTGGCGTATAGTCTATTTAAAGACCCTATGCCCTAGGGCTCTAGGATTTTTATTTTTTTTCCATGCCTACATGCTGTTGCCCCCTCCTCTATTTCATGCCCCTTAATCCTCTTCTTCTTCTTCTTCTTCTCCATGCCTAAAAGTTGTGCACAAATAGTGAGTAAGAACCTAGAAGATTGGTGCAAAGATCAGACTCTATGCGACTGTGTTCGTGAGACGAGCGCGCTACCTTCATCAACTATTTTGAAGGCTCTATGAATCAGATCCAGAAGGAGAGCACCTCTAGATCTAGCTCGAGTGGACTTGGGTAGAGGCCAAGCACGTACCTGGCTCCATCCAAAATCTCTGGAGCATTAGAATCATCAATAGGATAATCAGATTACCCAAATAAGGTATAAAAATTAAATCTAATTTAATTTTTATTTTTAGTTTTAATATTAAATCTATAGGATCAGATCTAAGATATCTTAGATTTGATTAGAATTTTTAAAATTTTTTTAAAATATTCCTTAAGATCCAAATAGATTTGAACGATCTTATGGCGGGAAATACTGATTTTTCTTCAACTAATATCAGAGCCGCATTTACAGTTCTTTAGATTTATTTTAGATCTAATTTTTTTTATGATTTATGATCTGATATTAAGAATTTTAGATATCACATCAGATGTGATCAGATCTAAAATTAAAAAATTAAATTTTAGATTCATATCAATTATGTATGAGATACATATCTAGACTAGGTGTAGAATTATTCTATATGTAGTCTAGTATGATTTTTCCTTTTGATATAATTAAAATAAATTTTTTAAGATCCATTTATTTCTATTTTTCTCATGTTATAAGTGTTATAATCAGATTTGAAAATAGAAAATTAAATGTTTAAATGTTCATATGAGATATGATAGATGCATGCTTAGATTGGTTGTAGAATAGTTCTATAAATTATCAAGAATAGATTTTATATTGATATGATCAATTTAAAATTTTATTTTTTAGATATTATATGTGATATATTAGATTTGAAAGCATGCATTTGAGTTTTAATAAATGATATATGAGATGTATACAGAACATGCATGAATAGATCTATGATCTTATATTTGATATATGTTATAGATCTTAATCTTTTATAGTTTAGTTATTATTTCTGATTAAAGCATTCCCCTTGCCTGTTCGATCATAAGTGTAAGAAGGGTTTAAAGGCTTTCTCTTTTTATTTGATGGGATGCTCTTATGGCATGTAGGGGTGCTGCGCATATGTCCTTAATCAGAATCAAAAACTTACTTTTTTATAAAATCCTAGATCCTAAAATCCTAGAATTTTTGCATGATTCTATTATTGAATCTAAATTTAATTAATAATTAATATTATGAAATAAATTAGGTCAAAAAATTATAAATTTTTAGATTTAAGACATCTTCATAAATTTGAATTCTGGCTTGGATAGCTCAATTAGGTCTAGCGATTGATCAAACCGAATCAAGAGTTGGTTAGGTGGAATTAAGAGTGCTTAGAATTGACCATCCCAATAGGATTAAGTTTGGATCAAGGTCGACTCATCGTAATATGTGGTCGACCAGGTCAAGACCTAATTTGGCTTTATAGTTCGAGCCTAGATTGTAGGCTAATCTGATTGGTTCTGATTCGATAATTTGGTATCTAAGGTAAGTCTTATAGATACGATCGACTAATTTTTAATTGAAAGCTACTCGATCTAAATGTATTCTTGTTGAGTTAATGACATATTCCTTCCACCCATCTCACTTACCTAGCCATTTATATCGATCCAGTTCTGATTTGAGGTGGCTAATAATTTGAGCTAATCCATGCCACTAGATTAGTCATAATTGTTATGACTAAGTCAAGTCAAGTTTAAAGAGATCTAAATCAAATTTTTCTAAGAAAATATTAAGTCATAGGTCTTCCACCATTATCGATATGCAGGCCCTTTCTGGGGTTGATTGTTCTTGGCTAGTTACAGTGGTTCAGTTGCACCGAAAAGAGGCAACCATGTCTATTAGGCATTGGATGTTATGGATTGGAGGATGGATTGGGCTCAATATTTAGGATATGATAAGGAACCCAATTAGGAATCCAATCTATGCAAATGGTGGGTCTGATTTAAGTAAGGAGTGGAGCAATATTCCAAGCATGGTGAGCTTCATGAATTAGAGATCAAGTTTGGATGCACCATGATTAGAGAATTATTGGACAAAAATTTCTACTCATTGGTTGATCTATCATCAATAACTATTAGGTGAGATGGTGAGCCAGTCGGTGGAACTGCACCATCCATTAGAAATCAATTGATCATGAAGATTTTCACATCTCTACCAAGAAAGTATAGAGATTTGAGAAAAAAGTGGAAGCCTAATTTATTTAAAAATAAAATTTTTAAATAAATTGGTTAAATCTAATTAGAAAATATAACTAGAAACTTTGACTCTCTACAAAAAAATATCTGCATCCAACCCACTAGCTCATATCTTGTACACGCATAGACTGACTGGACCCAATTACAAGGATTGTCTCCAAAACTATAAAATTATTTTGGGTTCCAAAAAAACTGACTCATGTATTGGACTAGGAACCTCCCATCTTACTAGCTTGTTCATTTACTAAACAAAGAACATCTCTGAAAAAATGGATGGATGAAGATAATAAAGCTAGGTACTACATGTTAAGCTCGATATTTGATGAGCTTCAGCACCAACATGAGGACATCAAGACTGCTCGCTAGCTATTAGCTCACCTACAAGAGTTATTTGGTGAGGAGAGTCGCATAGCCAAGCATCAAGTCACTAGAAGACTTTTTAAGGCTCAAATGCATGATAGGCAGTCGATCCAAGATCATTGTTTGATGATGATCAAGGACTTAGAAGAGCTTGAAAAGCTTGATGTCAAGCTAGACAGGAACTTGCAAATTGATGTGATCTTATAGTCCTTGGTTGATACATATGGGCAGTTTATTATGAACTTCTATATGCATAAGCTGCAATGTACCTTAGTAGAATTGATGAACGTGCTTGTTACTGCTGAACTTTCTTTGAAAGGTTCAAAGGATTTAATGCTTGCTATGGAGTGGACTTCTTTTAAAAGAAAGTCTTTTGAAAAGAAGAAGTCTGCGAAGAAGCAAAAGATAGATGGAGGGAAGAAGAGGAAGGTAGAGTTGTAAACCTGGCGAGCTTGAAGAACAAAAAGAAGGTAGGTCCTTTTGGAGGTATGCTCATTATTGAATCTAACCCAATGATTGCTTCTGCATCCAGTTGGATGCTTGACTCTAGTTTGAGTGCACACTTGTGCATTTCTATGTAAGATCTGAAGGAAAATCCTGATTTTTTGGATCAGGTTCGCTCAGATCTGATCAGATCAAGAGATATATTTCAAAAATTTCTCTTTGATCTAGATCTTTCAGATCTAATTATTATTATTTTAGAAATTAAAATAAATTTAGATAAATTAAATAAAATTTAATTTACCTTAAAGTGGATAATCCTATTACCCATTGATGATCCTATAAGCAGCGAAAGATTCTGGATCTAGCCATGCAAGTGCCTGGCCTCTACCGATATCCACTCAGGCTGGATCTGGAGATCCTCTTCTTCTCTATCACATCTCCAAAAATTAGATCTGGATTTGATCTGGAGGATCTTCAAAACTCTTTTCGAAGATCAGCAGTCATCCTTTGCAATAGTGCAGAAGATGCTTTGGCATGGAGAGGAGAGGAGAAAAGGCCTTGGGGCGTGGAGAATTGTGATTAATTCAGATTGCTCTTTGAGTTGGGTGCAGGGTCTTATTTATAGACTGTCTGTGATCCAACTCCTCTTCTTCCCAACCAATCACAACACTTTATGAAATCAGATCTAAATCTGATTGGTGGGAATAGAGTCCCCTGGATTCCTCCTTAGAGGGTGCCTAAGACTAGTCAAAGTTGGTTCTTAGGAGAACTCTAATTGAAATCCAAAAAGGAGATGGAGTCCCTATCCAACAGGGACTCCTAGGCGCCTCCAACTTGGGCACACGCCAAGGGTGGCATGCGCCCTCTTCCTTGCCAGGTTCTGGTAGGGGGACAGGTCCCCACCAGCTCTCCAATAGATGTGTGACATATGGACATAAGTCAAAGTGTCAATGATCAACATCTGACCAGTCAAAGGTAGACTTTTGACCAAAGTCAAAGAACAAGAAATGGCAGGTGACCAAAAATGGCAGGTAGTGTCTTACAAAATAAGACAATTTTTCTGACTTGGACAACCTCCGGTCAGACCATATGAAGGCTTCTGATTGAGCACAAACTCCTTTGGCTCAGTTAGGATAACTTATTTGTGATAGCAAAAGAAGAACGTTAGGTTCAATCGAGTGCTAGCATGATTTTTTTGAACCTAATTGAATCTCATTCAGATCAATTGAACTAGATCAGTTCAATTGATGATCACCAGATTCAAATCCTTATTTGTGTGATCTAGTTAGGTTCAGTTCTGTATGATAATGGGATGTGCAATGATCTCTATCATCAACATCATCGAAACTCCTTTCGATGGATCAGAACTCTTCTGATTCGAACAGCTAGAATGATCGATCATCTAAATCATTCTAATTGCTTCCAAAATCCATCAGTGACACCTAGCAGTATATGGTGGCAACCCATCAGAGCTGAATGCGCACCTCTTGGTGCAGCTACTTATGTGATTAAGTTCTTCTATCTTGAGCTCCGATCAGATTAGGGTTAAGGTAAACTCGTCAAACCCTAGTTTCTATCATATGATGTAATCATTCGATTCGAGTTCGATGTGAAAATCTAAATAGAAACTCTTTCTATTTTTTCACTCTGCCATGGCCATGGACTTCTGGACTTGATTCTCATGATTATCATAGGGCTGCTCCTCTACCATCGAGGTAGATAGATTCCATCTTGATGCCATCCAGTTCCTACAATGAACATGCTATAGCCAACATAGACCTTAGGGTTCCATATGGCTAGGAGACCGAGTAATGGTGTAGTCAAACTATAACACCCTCAAGGTGAACTGTCGATGCATCTCAGATCAAAGAACCAGACACACCACTGCAGCATCGAGTCAGTCATTGACGAGAAGGTAGACTCCCTAATGACTACTCGAGATGGTCACGCTCAGTGCCCTCGTTCTCTAACAAGTATCTGTACTCTCGCTCCATTGTCTCCACACCATAGACTCAAGACTCATCTACTAAAGAAAAGCGATTATACACCAATCTTTCAAATCAATCACGATCCTTATGATGATCCTATGGTCGGGAGTATTTTATGAGTTAATAATGATTATTCATGTCTTAAATTTTCAACTCTTGAAAATATGAATTATCATTATCATTAACTCAAAGGATGTATCATAGATACTAAATACACATATGTGATAGAAAATAACCCATTTTATTAATATTAGTCAAAATTATAATTTTGCCCCTAGAAGTGTATTACAAGTGTTAGCCAATTCTAGCTTCTAGGGCACATATATCTAACAAGATCTTGAGGAGAGCAGGAGACTGAGGGATGGTGAGATGATCCTATGCATCAAGAATAGAGCAAGAGTTGCTGCTATAGCTGTGAAAATCTATCTTTTTCAACTACCATCAGGATTAGATTTAGTACTTAGGAACTATTTTTATGTGTCTGCAGCAAGCAGAAATTTGATTTCTATTTCATGTTCAGCACAAGAAGGCTATGTAATTAGTTTTCTTGAGGACCATTGTAATATTCTTTTTGTAAAAAATAAAATTATAAGTAGTTTTTTTATAAATGGTCTCTATCGATTATATTTTGATATTTTCAATATCAAGCAAAACATGAATACCATAGGATCAAAATGACATAGAGATAGTCTAAATGATAGGTATCTTTGGCATCTTAGGCTAGATCATATAGCAGAAGATAGGGTTAACAAATTAAAAAAAATTGGGCTATTAAGTTTGTTGACTTTCGAGTCATATCCGATTTATAAATCATGCCTTCATGATAAAATTATCAAGCTCTCTTATGTAGGACATAAGGAAAGGGCTATAGACCTACTTGCCCTGGTACATAGATGTGTGTGGTCCATTTGATGTATCGATCATAGGCAATTATATCCACTTCATCATCTTTACCGATGATTTATCTCAGTATGGGTATGTGTATTTGATGTGATATAAGTTTGAATCCCTTGAAAGGTTTAAGGAATTTAGACTTGAAGTAGAAAAATAAATAGAAAAAATCATTAAGGCTCCTCAATCAGATCGAGGAGGTGAATACCTTAGTTAGAAATTTCTAGACTATCTCAAAAATAATGACATAGTTTTATAATGGACTCTACCTAGAATGGCTCAACTCAACAGGATTTTAGAACGAATAAATCAGATCCTATTAAATATGGTCCGATCCATGATGAGCTTCATAGACCTTCCTGAGTTTCTTTGGAGATATAGTTTAATGACCGCTGTATATTTGCTGAATAGGATTTCTTCTAAAACTATTTCTATCGCACCGTATGAGATATGGCATGGTAAGAAATCAAATCTAAATCACCTCAAAATTTAGGGTTGTCTGGCTCATGTCAAGAGATAGCAGGTGGATAAGTTAGAATTTAGATCCTTTAGAGCTAGGTTCATTGGATATCCTAAAGGATTGTTAGGATATTATTTTTATCTTTCAGAAGACCATAATATGATTGTAAGTCGACATGCTATTTTTCTTTAAAAATAATTTATTCAAAATGGTGGCATTGGAAGGTAGATCAGGTTAGAGGAGGTCTCTGAATAGCAACGAGCTAAGGAATCTATAGAATCCAATTAGATTGAGCCAGTCCAAACACTACCTCCTCCATCTCAAAAATCAACTAAAATTTTTTGTCCTCCTAAAAGGTACTTAGATACTGTTTTAGAGGATGTTGAGAAAATATTTTTCACAAAAAATGGGATTCATGGTGATGATCCCAAGACCTATGATGAGGTGATATCAGATATCAACTTTGAAAAATGATTAGCGGCAATGAAGTCAGAGATTGACTCAATACGCTCGAACCAAGTCTGGACCTTGGTAGATTCACCTGAAGATATAGTACCTATTGGATGTAAATAGATCTTCAAGAAAAAGATAGGTGCCAATGGAAATGTAGAGACATTCAAAGCATGGCTTGTAGCAAAAGGGTATAGTCAGTATGAAGGCATTGACTATCAGAATACCTTTTCGCCAGTAGCCATGCTTAAATCCATCCACACATTGCTTGCTGTTGCAGTCTATTTCGATTATAAAATTTGATAGATAGATATGAAAATGATGTTATTAAATGGATATCTTGAGAAAGATATCTATATAGAATAGTCGCTTGATTTCACATCCAGTGATGATGATTATAAGGTATGCAAGCTGCAAAATTTTATATATGGACTTAAGCAAGCATTTTGAAGTTGGAATGCTTGTTTCAATGATGTGATCAAATCATTTGATTTCATCAAAAATAAGGAGGAGCCATGTGTGTTTAAAAAGGTCAGTAGGAGTGCTGCTGTCTTCCTCGTATTGTACATGGATAACATCCTCCTAATTGAAAATGATATTTTCATGTTGACCAGGATGAAAATATGGTTGTCTAAAGAGTTCTCTATAAAAGATCTAGGAGAAGCATCCTATATTCTAGGAATAAAGGTCTATAGAGATAGACCGAATAGGATGCTAGGACTCTCACAGAAGATGTATATAGAGGAGGTGCTAAAGAGGTTTAGTATGAAAAACTCCAAAAGAGGCCTAGTATCCTTTAGACATGATATTCATCTCTTCAAGAAGATGTGTCCTAGCATACCTCAGGAGATTGAACGCATGAGCAAAATTCCTTATGCTTGGACAATAGGGAGCCTCATGTATGCCACGCTATGTATACAACCTGATATTTCTCATGCTGTAAGTGTCACAAGCAGGTATTAGTCAAATTCAGGTGAAGAGCTCTAGACTTCTGTGAAGTGTATCCTTAGGTACTTGAGAAGGACTAAGAATATATTTCTAGTTTTTGATAATGGAGAACTCCTGATCCAGGGGTATATAGACTCGAACTTTATGTCTAACATCGATGATCGAAAGTCAACATCTGAAAGTCTATTTTTATGTAATGGTGGTGCTGTTAACTAAAAAAGTTCTAAGTAAATGGTGATAGCAAATTCCACCATGAAAGTAGAGTACATCACTACATCGAAAGCTATGAAAGAGGCATTCTAGTACAAGAAGTTCACTGCAAAGCTCAAAGTGAAGTAATCGGATGTCGTCCCTTTGCACTATGATAATAATAATGCCATATCCCTGGCTAAGGAGCCAAGATCTTATTAGAAATCCAAGCATATCGAGTGGCGATTCCATCTTATCCATGATTACCTTGAGAAGGGACACGTCGAGGTCAAGAGAATTGACATCGTAGATAATGCGGCTGACCCACTAACGAAACCATTGGGATAACAGAAGATCGAAGCCCATCTTAAGAAGATGGGACTTAGATTTGTAGCCAATTAGCTTTAGATCAAGTGGGAGTTTGTTAGATGTGTGCCCTAAAAGCTAGATTGGCCAAATACTTATTATACACTTCTAAGAATAATTTTATAATTTTGACTATAAGTTAATAAATAGATTATTTTCTATCACAGTATGTATTTAAAGTATTTGTGATTCATGTTGAGGAACATGCAAGATTTCATACGTAGATTTCAAAACTTTTTCAAAATATAGAGCAGCGGAAGACATAGATTAAACTATTTAATTTACAACATGCATGTAATTGAATTACAAAACCCTACATCAAGGATCTATAATATGTTATGATGCAAATATAAATCTAAAATTAAATTAATCATAAGTGGTATTGATCATATCAATACCAAGATATAAAATAATTCTAGATCTAACCTTAGATCGTATTTAGGTCACCAAGAGATTAGATCTCTTACCTTTGCATGGGTTGAGAACTCTGTAATTGAATCCGTTGTTGCCTTTGGAGCTGCACAAGCATCCAGTCTCTACAGGTGATCCACATGAACCTACTACATAGATTGGAGGTTCATCGAATGAAGATCTGCTCGAAGTGCTAGCTTCTCATGGATCCCTCTTGATGGTTAATCAAATACATGTTTGTCGGATCTCTTGGACAATCCAAGAGATGAAGAACATGAGGAGGAATGAGGGAGAAATCCAACCCTTGGATCTCGTATAAATCAAAAAATAAAAAGACATGTAAAATAAACCCTAGGAGAAGACAAATCTTCTCCTTCAGGACGTTAACGGTTGATGTCCTGAAAATATCTATTATGCTAGGTTCAGAGGAGACCTTGTCCTCTAATATTTTTTTTAATTTTTTAGATATCACACCCTCAGATTTTTTTCATAAAAATCTCATAAATAAAATTGAGAAGAAGGGCTCTCAAGGAAACCTTAAGAGAAGACCTTCTTCTCTTCTTCTTCTTACATCAAGACAAGATCAGATCTTGTCCAAAAAATGATCACCATGCCCCAACACCTTGGAGCATAGATTCTATGCCCTCTTCTTCTCTCTCTCTCTTAGATCTTTATCATATAAAAATCACAAATAAAATAAAAAGATAGAAACATAAAAGAAAAATATAAGAGAAGATAATCTTCTCTTACTTTGTCTCTTCAAGATATCAATCTTTGATGTCTTAATTGAGGGCTCTTCTCTATGAATCTTGATGCCACAAATCTTCCACACCTTTTTCTACTTCTCCTATAATTTTTTATAATTTTTTTAGGATTTTTTATATCCTTAAATCATCTCATAAGAGGCGTCCATCTTTTATTGCAAGACTAGGTCAAAACCTAGTCAAAGGAGGACTTCTATGGGGCGTCCAACTCTTGGACGCCCCTCCCAGAGTTGGACGCCCCTCCCACTTATTTTTTTATGTAATCACTAATTCTCACACCTAAAACCAAGTGAGAAAGAGTCAAATAAGATAGAGGGGCATGGGTAGAGTTGGTGCACAAGGGAGGGAGGAGTTTGGGTCAAAGAAGACTCTTCCAAGTAGGAAATAATTTCCAACTTTCTTCTAATTTTGATCAAATCAAATTTAAATCCAAATAATCTAATATGGGGCATGGGAAACCTTTTATTAGGCATGGAAAAATGTAGAAAAAAATCTAGAATTAAAATTTGGCATGGGCTTTCTTAGGCGTAAGTGAAAGAGAGAGAGTCCCAGTTCAACTAGGACTCCTCTTATTTGACTAGGCAAAATTATTTTAAATCTAATTTAAATTATATTTAAACTAGATTAAATAGAATCCAATTAAGAGTGATCCTAGTTTAACTAGGAGTTTAATTAAATTAGATTAAATTAAGATTTAAATCTAATTTAAATCCTAAGTCAATTAGGTGCACCCAAGTCCTAGTCAAACAAGAAATTATTCTTCCCTTACAATTGGCTTATCCAATAAACCAATAAGACTTAATCTAATTAAATTCAAACTAATTTTAATTGAATCTAATTCAATTAAACTTGATCTCAGTCTAATTGCTCAATCAAATTGAGCTAATTAGCAATCCAATTGCTAATCAATCCTCCTGCAACACTTGCATTAGATCAAACATCAATCGCATTGAATGTATGACCTTGAAATAATTCTCAATCATCAATTAACCATCTGATTAGGTTACAAGCTCTAATGTGTGTGATCCCATAGGTTCGAACCTAAGTCGGTAGCATAGGAACCAATTTTTGTACCATTCGAAGTTACCATCTAGTAATAATTCTCGATGTCCGGATAGATCGAATGTATGCAAAGCAACATTCTTAGAACCTTGGCCCATGGTTACCGTATAATTTATCTTTATGACCAATAATGCTCAAGATGACTTCGAGTATGCTGTCAAACACTCATACAAGTTATCTTTATTGTGTCTCAAAATTTTGCAAATTTCGTGACACCTCACGAGGATTACCCAGGCTTAGGTTTTGCTAAATTGAAACACAGTGAGACATTCTCTTTCTGAAGTTAATTAGAAGTGGTTAATCCCATCTTGACTCATACATCAACTCTACAAGTACTTGACTATACTTAGATATGTTCCATCACCTATATTAGAAATACAGGCAGTCCAGTACCAAAGTATAGTGAGTTGCTCGCAAGTCACCATGGTGATCTCAGATTGGAGGGACACTTATATCTATTGGCCTTAGCTAGCTATTCTTGACTGTAGAGTACTACATTGGTCATGTTTAGTGTAGATGTACTCCTACATCTCACCTGCATGTCATACCAGTATCTCCACACTTCTTGGTTATGAGGACAATCAATGCATATGGCATACAGCGACCTATACTCGATAAGTTATCATCCTTGTTAATAACTTATCATTTGGTCATGAACAATTTAAGAACCATCTGATAAATCCTCTTTTATCGATTGATTGTGGTTTTAAGAACTTCATCCTAATTTAGGAGTTCATTTAAGAAAGATAAAACTTTTATGATGAAACAACCAAATTACTATTATTATTAGATAATTCATATGCTAATTTCATTTGTCTACTACTTAGATGATTGGTTTTAGGACACATTTTCCAACAACTCTCACTTGAACTATAGCCAATCAAAATGATATCAAATATCCTATCTTCCACTTGAGTTTGTAGAACTCCTTAGTTCCGAGGCCATAGCAAATGGGTCGGTCAAGTTCTCCTTTTACATCGATCTTCTAAAGATCGACGTTACCCAGATCAAATATCTAAGATGAAAATAATGTAGAATATGTTGGTCCTTTGGTTTTTTAGCCTTAGCTATGGCTTCGGTGCTGTTATAGGACTGGACCATGGGTGGAGGGTGCCACTCCCAACCTGCTAATGAACCACAGTAACTACATAGCTTACATGGCATCATCATATGCCATAGTATACTCTACATCACTAACTGAATAGGCTAAAGTATCCTTCTTAGAACTTTTCCAGTAGATTACTCCAACAATTAGGGTATGAGTCGATATTCTCTTGTTGTCATTTTGTTCTGACTGAAATCAAAACATCCATATATTTTAAGTCAGTACTTTCATATTTAAGTCACAGGATCTTAGTATTTTCTAAATACTTAGGGATTGTCTATATAATCCTCCAGTGGCTCTTACTTGGATCAAACTGATATCTACTCACTACCTCTAGTGAGTATACCATGTCTAATCTCGTACATGGATAAATAAGATGACAGCTAAATCTTTATTCATTGCAATGTTGGAATGCTATTCCTGATTAAGAGAATTTTATCCTCAAACATCACAAGAAATAACACTACAAAATATTTTATCCAATAATAAGTGTAGGGTTTGTCTTTGTTCATAACTAAGATATACGTTCAGAACGTATGTTTGAACTTTGAGATAATAGCCAAATGGGCTTTAAGTTCTTTACCTTCCCATCTGCGCTACTCTGATCCTTTTGAAAATCTATTCACACCAAATGGATTTTATCCCTTTAGGTGAATCAACTAGTATCCATACACTATTGATTTTCATAGACTTCAATTTGGATCATATGGCTCTAAGCCACTTCTCAGAATCAGGCCACTACACTGTATCTTTATAGGTGATCAGATCCTTATTGTTCTCATCGAACTCAACATGATCGCCATCCCGAACCTAGACACTAAAGTATCTGTCCAACTAATACGGTACTCTACCAGATCTCCTTAAAGGTGACACTTTAATGGGCTCTAGATTTGATCTGATCAAATTCGATTCTGTAGGTTTATCAGATAATGTCGGTTCTTTTCTACCAATCAAACTTTTACAAGTTTAACTTGATAGGCATCAGTTCCTTAGAGAAGGAACTCCTTTCCAAAAGGAATGTCCTACTACTGATGAACATCTTATGTTCTTTAGCATAGCAAAATTAATAATCCTTAAATACTTATTGGACCAAGATCCAAGTTTATGTGTGTGCAAATATACGACATAGGCTGATCAACATCAAACCCAAAAGTGAGAGAGTCTAGGTCTACGCCTGATCCATATCCCATATGGAGTCAATGCAACATATTAACTCAGTGTAAATTTTTAGAGAAAAAAAAAAAGTCATAAGAGCACAACCCTGCAACAGGCAGACAAGTATATCCTATTATGGATTGAACCATGTCTAACAGAGTTCAATTTTTTTTTTTACATATACTGTGTTCTGAAAAGAAATCCACTGAGAGAGAATCCTATTCTCTCCTAGATATATCACAAACTCACTAGATAAGTATTTACCTCCTCGATCTGATCGCAGAGTTTTAATATCTTATCTAGTTTATTTTTCTTTTTCATTATTGAATCATTTGAACATTTCAAATAATTCATCCCAGATGTACCAATGTCCAGATAAGTCATCTGTAATGAAATATTAATGTCTTCCTTTGGCACTTAAGTTTAAGGTCCACATACATCACTATGTATGAGACTTAGAACTTTAGCGGCTCCTTCATCTTTTTTTAGTAAAAGGTTATTTTGTCGTCTTCCTAAAAAGACAAGATTCACAGGCTATCAATGATTCAGAATCATTGATATTGAGGTTTTCCTCTCAAGCTAACCAGTTTATCCTATTCTTATCAATATGACTAAGCCTATAATGCCAAACATAGACATCCATGATATAATCTAACTAGGGTGTGTACATTCCACTTACCTTAAGTCCTTACAATAAATTGCATAAGACCACCGATATCTAATACCTAGGTAGTAGAATTACATACGGAGAAGTTTTAAGGTGATATCATATAACCTTTTTAATGAGCAACTTTTGCTCCTTTCTCTTGTTCAGTCTATTGTGGTCAAGGAAAGCAAGACAAATCTTCTTCCTATGATCCTATTTCAGACATTAGAAGTACTATGCTGGATTAGGATTAATCTTGGACTAATTATTTTAACTGAGCTTAGAAACCCCAATACGAATCCATTCGTACTGCTGAACCAATATTTATCTTTCGATACTGATTATCGAAGTTGGATCCATAAGTCTTCACTGTCTAATAGTGATAGGAGCAATTAGGATTTAGCCTTAGTAGAGAATAATGTCCTATTGTATATGAATCATTTTAAGCCTAAAGACTTAGACTTTAGTCTAAAGATTCTCCTACTATTTTATTCAAACTGGTAGCCTCTACCTCTAGTTTGAGAAATTACTTTAATTTCCTAGTAGTACTAGAATCCACATAGACTGCACACGAGCCCAACTTTGGTTGGCCCACCCATGTACATATAAGGATAGGTTCATAATCAATTATTTCTCCAAATAATTTCTAATAATTTTAATTTTGCCCCAGGCCTTGATAAGTTGGCTTTGGCCTTCTTCGAAAAGGGTCTAGTTAGGTCCAACCATTAATATGACCATACTTGGCACATCCAACCAATAAATGATCAGGCCTAACTTTGGTTGACCAACCTAACCATCATTAGAGAGACACATCTAAGTCATCATATGATGGATGATAATTTCATTAGTTAACAAGCACCAGGCCTTTGGGCCTCTAATGATTATTGAGTTAATGGACCCATTATTAAATACCTTAATGGGAGGCTATGACTCCGTTATCTTTATAACTTTATCATTTTAAGAACCTAATAATTTTAGAGAATTTAAATTATTAATGATTTAAGGATAGAAAGAACATGGACCAATTTGCTTTCACTGACTTCACCAAGTCAAGTCCTTCCCCTGACTTCGCAAGTTACTGATGAGGACTAGGATCAATTACGATCCATGGGCACCTAAATCAATCTTACTAAATAAAATCAGTCTCATTGATTTTCTATGTGACATGGGTTAGCACGAATTAATGAGCAACCTAATCAAAAATTTGATTAACCACATTGGCCAGGTAAGTGAGATCGATGGAAGGGTCTGCCAAGGCTCACCTTAAACACCATCAGAAATGACCAGGTAAGCAGGCTGCCAATTAAAAACCATCAGTCTAGAATGCCAGACTTACCTTAGACACCAATTGGTTTGTCAATTTTGATTTGGTCTGCCTAAAGACTCGGACTTGACCACTGAGCCATGATCAACATCCATTTGTTAGATGTATGGACTTTGATTAACTACAACTATTGAAGTGATCTATAAAAATGACCTAATCCTAATTAACTATTAATTAGATTTGATTAATTTCTTAACTATGTCCATATTTAATCTAATCCTAGGTCTAACCCAATTAAGGACCTGATCAAAGCTAACCTATTTTCCTTTAACCCATGTATTATGAAATTATCTTAGGATCTTCAAATCACAAACCTAGATCCTAAACAATCACTTAATTCTCAATTAAGTTTAAATATTATGGGTTTAGGTTTATGGAATCTCAGAACTAGCTTTTGATTTTATTGTTTGAAATATTTTCAAATTGTATTGAATCATATTCAGTACATAGTTTTAGATTTGATTTGTTTCATTATTTAGATCATGTCCTAGGATTTCAAATCTAGGATTTTGCAGAAAGTAAGTTCGTAATTTAATTTATACAAAATAAATATGTCATACATATACATTTTAGATTCAAAACAAAAATTACATGTCCAACATATACAACATAAGGATCTAGATCTAAACATGAAACATATCACATGGATCTCATCTAAATGATCAAAATCAGATCATGAACCATTTAAATTTAGATTTAAAATTTAAAAATAAATCATAAATTACTTTAGATATCATCTAATATATTTATGATTTAGATTTCTTGGATCATCATATACTAGGATAATCTTTCCACTCTAAGGGATAAACCTTACAGCAGGATAACCTTACGGTAGTATGTAAAATCATAATATTATTTAGATCTAATCTAAATAATCTAAAATAATATAATGACTATTAAATCTTAGATTTAAACTAAAAAATTAAATCATAATTTTTTTTAGATCTAATCTAAATAATTCATAATTTTGATTTAGATCAGCACATACTAGGACAACCTTTTCATTGTAAGGGGTTAACCTTACAATAGGACAACCTTATGGTAGTATGTGCGATCTTTAATTAACTTTAATTTTTAGATTTAATTTAAAGCATACATAAACATGTTATAATAGAACCTAGATGCTCTGATACCACTGATAGAAAATATACAGGGTTTCATGCATAGATTTCAAAACTTTTTTGAAATATATAGCAGTGGAAGACATAGATTAAACTATTTAATCTATAACATGCATGTAATCAAATTATAAAATCCTATATCAAGGATCTATAATATATTATGATATAAATATAAATTTAAAATTAAATTAATTATAAGTGGTATTGATCATATCAATACCTAGATCTAGAATAATTCTAGATCTAACCCTAGATCATATCTAGGTCCCCAAGATATTAGATCTCTTGCCTTTGCATGGATCGAGAACTCCATGGTTGAATCTATTGTTGCCTTTGGAGCTACACAAGTATCCAACCTCTACAGGTGATCCACACAAACCTGCTATACAGATCGGAGGTTCATCAAACAAAGATCCGCTCAAAGTGCTAGCTTCTCACGGATACCTTCTGATGGTTAATCAAATACATGTTCTTCAGATCTCATAGATAATCCAAGAGATGAAGAACATAAGGAGGACTGAGGGAGGAATCCAATCCTTGGATCTCCCATAAATTAGAGAATAAAAAGATATATGAAATAAACCCTAGGAGAAGATAAATGTTCTCCTTTAGGACGTCAACGGTTGATGTCCTGAAAATATCTATTATGCTATATTCAAAAGAGACCTTCTCCTCTAGATTTTTTGTTTTAATTTTTTAGAAATCACACCATCAGATTTTGTTCATAAAAATCTCATAAATAAAATTGAGAAGAAGGTCTCTTAAGGAAACCCTAAGAGAAGACCTTCTTCTCTTCTTCTTCTCGCATCAGGACATGAGCAGATCATGTCCAAAAAATGATCACCATGCCCCAACACCTTGGAGCATAGATTCCATGCCCTCTTCCTCTCTCTCTCTTAGATCTTTATCATATAAAAATTATAAATAAAATAGAAAGAGAGAAACATAAAAAAAAATATAAGAGAAGACAATCTTCTCTTACCTTATCTCTTCAAGATATCAACCTTTGTTGTCTTAATTGAGAGCTCTTCTCCATGAATCTTGATACCACAAATCCTCCACACCTTCTCCTCCTTCTCTTCTAATTTTTCATAATTTTTCTAATATTTTTTACATCCTTAAATCATCTCATAAGAGGCATCCACCTTTTATTGCAAGACTAGGTCAAAACCTAGTCAAAGGTGGATTGGACGCCCCTCTCAGTTATTTTTTTATGTAATCGCTGATTCTCACACCAAAACCAAGGGAAAAAGGGTCGAATAAGATAGAAGGGCATGGGTAGAGTTGGCGCATAAGGGAGGGAGGAGTTTGGATCAAAGAAGACTCTTCCAAGTAGGAAACAATTTCCAACTTCTTTCTAATTTTGACCAAATCAAATTTAAATCCAAATAATCTAATATGGGGCATGGAAAACCTTTTATTAGGCATGGGAAAATATAAAAAAAAAATCTAGAATTAAAATATGGCATGGGCTTTTTTAGGCGCAAGTGAAAGAGAGAGAGTCCTAGTTCAACTGGGACTCCTCTTGTTTGACTAGGTCAAAATTATTTTAAATCTAATTTAAATCTTATTTAAATTAGATTAAATATAACCTAATTAAGGGTGATCCTAGTTCAACTAGAAGCTCAATTAAATCAAATTAAATCAAGATTTAAATCCTAAGTCAATCAGGTGCACCCAAGTCCTAGTCAAACAAGAAATTGTTCTTCCCTTGAAATTGGCTTATCCAATAAATCAATTAGACTTAATCTAATTATATCCTAACTAATTTTAATTAAATATAATTCAATTAAACTTGATCTCAGCCTGATTGCACAATCAAATTGAGTCAATTAGCGATCCAATTGCTAATCGATCCTCCTGCAACACTTGCATTAGGTCAAACATAAATCGCATTGAATGTTTGACCTCGAAATGATTCTCAATCATCGATTAATCATTCAATCAAATTACAAGCTCTAATGTATGTGACCCCATAGGTTTGAACCTAAGTCGGTAGCATAGGAACCAATTTCTGTACCAATTAAAGTCACCATCTAGCAATGGTTTTTGACGTCTGAATAGGTCGAATGTATGCAAAGCAATATTCTTAGAACCCTGGCCCATGATTATTATATAATTCATCCCTATGATCAATAATGCTCAAGATGACTTTGAGTATGCTATCAAATACTCATACAAGTCATCTCTATTGTATCTTAAAATTTTGCAAATCCTGTTACACCTCACGAGGATTATCCAAGTCTAGGTTTTGCTAAATTAAAACACCATGAGACATTCTCTTCCTGAAGTTAATCAGGAGTGGTCAATTCTATCTTGACTCACACACCGACTCTATAAGTACTTGACTGTATCTAGATACCTTCCATCACCTATATTAGAAATACAGGTAGTCCAGCATCAAAGTACAGTGAGTTGCTCGCAAGTCACCATGGCGATCTTAGGTCAGAGGGACACTTATACCCATTGGTTTTAACTAGCAATTCTTGATAGTAGAGTGCTACATTGATCATGTTTAGTGCAGATGTACTTCTACATCTCATCTGAATGCCATATCAGTGCCTCCACACCACTTGATTATGAGGATAATCAATGCATATGGCATATAATGACCTATACTCGATAAGTTATCATCCTTGTTAATAACTTATCATTTGATCGTGAACAGTTTAAGAACCATCTGATGAATCCTCCTTTATCGATTAATTATGGTTCTAAGAACTTCATCATAATTTAGGAGTTTATTTAAGGAAGATAGAACTTTTATGATGAAATAGCCAAATTACTATTATTATTAGATAATTCATATACTAATTTCAATCATCTACTACTTAGATGATTGACTTTAGGACATATTTTCCAATAATACATCCTTTGAGTTAGTGGTAATGATAATTCATATTTTCAAGAGTTGAAAATTTAAGACATGAATTTTCATAATTAACTCATAAACTGCTTCTGACCATAGGATCATCACGAGGATGGTGATTAATTTAGAAGGTTGTTGTACGATCGCTTTCTTAGGATAGATGAGTCTTGAGTCTATGGTGTGGAGACACCAGAATGAGAGTATAGATACTCATTAGAGAATAATAGCATTGAGCATGACCACCTCGAGCAGTCATAAAGGAGTCTACCTTCTCGTCGATGACTGGCTTGATGCTGTAGCGGTGTATCTGGCTTTTTGATCTAAGGTGCATCGGTAGCTTATCTTGAGGGTGTTATAGTTTAACTACACCATAACTTGATCTCCTAGCCATTCAGATTCCTAAGGTATATGTTGGCTATAGTGTATTCATTATAAAAATTGGATTGCATCAATAAGAGATCTATCTACCTCAGTAGATGTGGAGTAGCCCTATGATGATCATGAGATTGAGTCCATAAGCCTATGGCCATGGTAGTGTGAAGATTATAGAAAGAGTTTCTATTAGGGTTTTACATAGGACTCGAATTGAATGATTAATTCATATGATGGATTTTTGGTTTGACGAGTTCACCTTAATCCTAATCCTGTCGGAGCTCAGGATAGAAGAACCCAATCACACAAGTAGCTACATCGAGAGGTTCACTTTCCATTCTGATGGATTGCCACCATATACTATTAGATATCACTAGTAGATTTTTGGAGTAATTAGAATGATCTTGATAATCGATCATTCTAATTATATGAATCAAAAAAATTTTGGTCCATCGAAAGGTATTTTGATGATGTCGATGAAGGAGATCATGACATATCTCATTACCATATGGAACTAAACCTAACTGGATCATACAAATAAGGGTTTGGGTATGGATGTGATCGATTGAGCTAACTTAGTTTGATTAATTTGGATTAGATCTAATTAGGTTCAAGGAAATAATGCTAGCACATGATTGAGCCTAACTTTCTCTTTCTGTAGTTTTTCTAGTTCATCTCGACTGATCCAAATTAGTTTGGACTCATCTGAGAACCCTGTATGGGTTTGTCCTTATCTAACTAGAGCTTATGTAGGTCAGAAAAGAATTATCTTAATTCATCAGATGAAAATTAGACAACACCTGCCAATTCGTATCACCACCTATCATTTTTTGATTTTGTCAGGACATTGACCCATTGTTTGACCTAGTCATTGCTAGAATTAAGGGGTATGGCATGCGCCCCCTATATTTGATCTGAGGAACATGTCCCAAGGTGTTTTCTATGGAAAAATTAGGAGTGCCCACTCCAATATTATGTGTGCACAAAGAAAGAAATCGATGGAAGAGTTTGTTGAAGAACAAACTCTTGGAGATAAACCCCACGCCATCCCTCTTTCTCTATCTGATTTGTTTGACACCTTTAGGAAATTTTTGGGTGAGAAAAACTTGATGGGATTAGGTATTAAATGTGGGATTTTAGATTGGAATTGACCAAGCAATTTGACTGCTTGATTAATTAGGACTCTTGGGTTGGCGTAGAGTCTATTTAAAGACCCCATGCCCTAGGGCTCTAGGAGTTTTATTTTTTTCCCATGCCTATATGCTGCTGCCTCCTACTCTATTTCATGCCCCTTAATCTTCTTCTTCTTCTTCTCCATGCAAAAAAGTTGGGCACAAACAACCAGGAAGATCCTAGACGATTGGCTTAAAGATTAGGCTCTATGCGACTGTGTTCATGAGATGAGCACACTGCCTTCATCAACTATTTTGAAGGCTTTACGAATTAGATCTAGATCTAATATTTGGAGATCAGATCTAGAAGGAGATCACCTCAGATGTAGCCCAAGTGGACTTCGGTAGAGGCCAGATATGTGCGTGGCTCCATCCAGAACCTCAAGAGCATCAGGATCATCGATAGGATAATTAAATTATCCAAACAAGGCATGAAAATTAAATATAATTTAATTTTTATTTTAGATTTAATATCAGATCTATAGGATTAGATCTGAGATGTCTCAAATCTAATTAGTATTTTTAAGAATTTTTTGAAATATTCCTTTAGATCCAATCAGATCTGAATGATCCTGTGGCAGAAAATATTGATTTTTCTTCATAAATTAATAGAAAATTTAAAAATAATAAGCAATTTTAGAATGTTGGAGATGGAAGATCTATTCTAGTTCTAGCCATGAAAATAATTTAACTTATTTTTAATACTAACATCATTTCTTTAAATGAATGTCATTATTATCCTTCTTTTTTGATGCATATATTCTCTATTGGCCTTTTGAATAAAGATGGTTATCATTTATCAATAAAGGAAGATTATTGTGATATCATTATGAATGATGTTTCGATAATGCAAGAACAATAAAGAAATGATATTTACATTTTGTCACAGCCTATGAGTGTAATGTATACTTCTAAAAAATATCCTAGATTAGATTATGTCTCTGACATCTACTTATGGCATTGTAGGCTAGGCCATATTTACAAGAATAGGATAAACTGATTGACTTAAGAGAGAATTCTTGAAGTTAGTAATTATAAATCACTTCCAATCTATGAGTCCTATCTTTTTGAAAAGATGACCAAGTCACTTTTTACTGGAAAAGGTGAAAGCACCATCAAGCTCTTAGTTCTAGTATATATTGATGTATATAGACCTATGAGTACAAGTACTAGAGGTGGATATTTCTACTCCATCACTTTCATAGATGATCCATCCAGGTATGGATATATTTATCTGATGAAATATAAGTCAGATTCATTTAAAAAATTTAAACGATTTCAAAGTGAAGTAGAAAAACAAACTAGGAAGAGTATTAAAACTCTTCGATTGGATTGAAGAGGTGAATATCTATCCAGTGAATTTTTAACATATCTAGTAGAGAATGTGATTCTCTCATAATGGACACCTCTAAGGACACCACAGCATAATGATGTATCAAAAAGGAGAAATTAAATCCTGTTAGATATGGTTCGATCCGTGATGAGTTTTGCTAGTCTACCTGCTTCATTTTGGGATTATGCTCTTGAGACTGTATGTTTTATATTGAACAATATATCAAGTAAATCTATCATAAAGACTCCATATAAGATATAGACTAAGCGTAGGCCTACACTCTCTCACCTATGGATTTGGATTTGTCCGACCTATGTCAAATGTTTGCATATAGATAAACTTGAGCCCTGGTTTGATAAGTGTATGTTTATAGGGTACCCCAAGAAAACTAAGGATTGCTATTTCTACCATGCTGAAGAATAAAAGATGTTCATCAACCTTAAGATAATATTTTTAGAAAAGAAGTTTCTTGGTGAAGAAACTGTTACCTCTAAGGTTGAACTTAAGAAAGTTCAATAGGCAGAAAAATCGACACTAGTAGCTAAATCAGAATCGAATTTGATTAGATCAAATTTGGAACCCAATGTACCTACAACATTAAGGCGATCTAATAGAGTACTGCATTAGTCAGACAGATACTGTGGTTTCTTAGTTTGGGATGGTGATCCTATCGAACTCGATGAGAACGATGAGGATCCAATCACCTATATGGATGCAATGTAGAGATCTGATTCTGAAAAATAGCTTGAGGCCATGAAATTCAAGATGGAATCCATGAAGGTCAATGATGTATGGATATTAGTTGATCCACCTGAGGGGATTAAATCCATTGGATGTAAGTGGATTTTCAAGAGAAAAAGGGATGCAAAGAAAGGTGGAGACTTATAAAGCCCATCTGATTGTCAAGGGTTTGTTAGATATGTGTGCCCTAGAAGCCAGAATTGGCTGACACTTGTAATACACTTCTAGGGGCAAAATTATAATTTTGATTAAAAATAATAAAATAAATTATTTTCTATCATATATGTGTATTAGTGTCTGTGATACATCCTTTGAGTTAATGGCAATGATAATTCTTATTCTCAAGAGTTAAAAATTTAAGACAAGAATCTTCATTATTAACTCATGAAATGCTCCTGACCGTAGGATCATCATGAGGATGGTGATTGATCCGGAAGGTTAGTGTACAATCACTTCTTTATAGTAGATGAGTCTTGAGTCTATGGTGTAGAGACACCAGAGCGAGAGTACAGGTACTTGTTAAAGAATGAGAGCACTGAGCATGACCACCTCGAGTAGTCATAAGGAAGTCTACCTTCTCGTCGATGACTGACTCGAAGCTGTAGTGGTGTATCTAATTCTTTGACCTGAGGTGCATTGGTAGTTCACCTTGAGGGTGTTATAGTTTGACTACACCATGACTCAATCTCCTAGCCATTCGGAATCCTGAGGTGTATGTTGAATATAGCATGTTCGTTGTAGGAATTGGATTGCACCAAGATGGAATCTATCTACCTCGATGGATGAGGAGCAGCCCTATGATGATCATGAGAATGAAGTCCATAAGCCCATGGCCATGGCAGAGAGTGAAATAATAGAAAGAGTTTCTATTAAGGTTTTCACATCGAACTTGAATCGAATGATTAAATCATATGATAGAAATTAGGGTTTGACGAGTTCACCTTAACCCTAATTTGATTGGAGCTCAAGATAGAAGAAGTTAATCACACAAGTAGCTGCACCAAGAGGTTCATTTTTTAGTTTTGATGGATTGCCACCATATGCTGCTAGGTGTCACTGGTGGATTTTGGGAATAATTAGAATGATTTAGATGATCGATTATTCTAAGTTGTTTGAATCAGAAGAGTTCTGATCCATCGAAAGGAGTTTCGATGATGTCGATGATGGAGATCATGACATATCCCATTACCATATAGAACTGAACCTAACTGGATCACACAAATAAAGATTTGGATCTAGATATCATCAATTGGACTAACCCAGTTCAATTGATTTGAATAAGATTCAATTAGGTTCAAGAAAATCGTGCTAGCACATCGATTGAGCCTAACGTTCTCCTTTTTCTATCATAAAAGTTGTCTCGACTGAGCCAAATGAGTTTGTGCTCACTTAGGTACCTTTATATGGTTTGACTGGAGCTTGTCCAAGTCAGAAAAGGATTGTCTTAATTTATGAGATAAATTTGAGACAACACCTGCCATTTTTCATCACCTGCTAATTCTTGTACTTTGACTTGGTCAAACGTTGACCTTTGACCCTTGGACATCTGCCCATGTGTCATGCACTTATTGGAGAGCAGATAGGGGCTTGTCTCCTCTCTAGAAATTGGAAAGAAGGGGGCGCATGCCTAGGATGGCGTGCGCCCATGGATAGGGATGCTGGAGTCCCATATGGATGGGACTCCAGGTTGCTTCTTGGTTTCTACTTAGGTGGCCCTTGGATATCTACTTTGACCAGTCTTAGGCACCATCTAAGAATGAACCTATTGGTCTCTCATCTGATTGGATCAGGTGATGTCATCCCACCAATCATATTTAGATTTGATTGCATGAAGCAACATGATTGGTCGAGGTGATGTAGTACTGCATGGCATAGTAGAGTCTATAAATAGACTTGAGTGGATACCGGTAGAGACTAGACGCTTGCGTGCCTAGATCCAGAACCTCAGGGCTTCGGCAGGATCATCAACGAGTAATCAGATTATCCAAAATCAAGGTAAAATTAATTTAGAATTAATTTAATTTTATTTTCTTATTTATTAAATCATAAAATTAGATCTAAATAGTGTCAGATCTGATTAAGATCTAAGAAAAGATTTTTTGAAATATGCCTCTCGATTCAATCAGATCTGAACGAACCTGATCCAAAAAATTAAGATTTTTTTTCAACTGATATCAGAGCTAGGTTCTTATAAAATTTATTTAGATCTAATTTAATCTAATTAATTAGTAATTTTAGATATCACATGAGATGTGATTAGATCTAAAATTAAAAAAATAAAAAATTAAAATTAATTAATCTAGATCTAATATGAATGAGATACATAATTAGACCAGGAATAGAATTATTCTATGTGTAGTCTAGTATAATCATATTTTTATTTGATTAAATATAATTTTTAGATCTATTTATTTACTATTTTTTGATCTTATAATTATTATAATTAGATCTAAAAATAGAAAATAAATTAAATTTAATTTATTCATATGAGATATGATAGTTGCATGTTTAGACAAGTTGTAGAATAGTTCTGTAAATAGGTCTAGATTAGAATTTTATTTGATAAGATCAAATTTAAATTTAATTTTTTAGATGATTATGAGATAATTTAGATCTGAAAAATATGCATGCATGATATATGAGATGTATGCAAAATATGTTTAATTAGATCTATTTTTTTATATGAGATATATGATATAGATCTAATTAGTTTTTGTAGATTAGTTGTATTTTCCTGATTAAGGCATTCCCCTTGGCCGTCCGATCATAAGAATAAAGTAGGGTTTAAAGCCCTCTCCTTCCCATTCGATGGGGTGTTCTTATGATGTGTAGGGGTGCTGCACGTTCGTCCTTAATCAAAAATTAAAAACTTACTTTCTGCAAAACCCTAGATCCTGAAATCCTAGGATTTATTGTGCATATTTTGTTTATGAACCCTAACTTAATTAAGAATTAAGATTATGAAATATTAATTAGGTCTAAAATTGAGAATTTTAGATCTAAGACATATTCATAAATCTGGGTTCGGGCTTGGGTAGCTCAATTAGGTCTAAGCGGTTGATCAAACCGAATCAAGAGTTGGTTAGATGGGATCAACAATGCTTAAATTGACCAGCCTAATAGGATTAAGTCTGGGTCAAGATCGAGTCACGTGAGTGATCGATCAAGCTAAGACCTAATTAGGCTCAGAGGTTAGAGTCTGGATTGTAGGCTAACCCAATTGGTTCTGACTCAATAATTTGGTGTCTAAGGTAAGTTTGGCAGATACGACCGACTGATTTTTAATTGGAAGCTACTCGACTCGAATGCATTCTTGTCGAGTTAATGGCATATTCCCTTCCACCGGTCTCACTTACCTGGCCATATCTGTTGACACAGTTCTGATCTGAGGTGGTCAATAATCCGAGCTAACCCATGCCACTAGGTTAGTCATAATTGTTATGACTATGTCAAGTCTAGTTTAATGAGACCTGAATCAATTCTCCCTAAGAAAAGATTAAGTCTGAGGTCTTCCACCATTGTAGATGTGCGGGCCCTTCCCGGGGTTGATTGTTCTCGGCTGGATACAGTGGCTCAGTTGCACCGGAAAGATGCAACCATGTCTATTAGGCATTGGATGCTATGGGCTGGAGGATGAGTTGGGCTCAATATTTTGGATACGGTGAGAGACTCAATTAGGAATCCAGTCTATGCAAATGGTGGGTCTGACTTAACTAAGGAGTGGATCAATATTTCGGATATGGTGAGATTCATGAATTAGAGACCAAGTTTGGGTGCACCATGATTAGAGAATCATTGAACAAGAGTTGTTCACTCATTGGCTAACCCATCACCAATAACTGTTAGGTGAGGTGATGAGTCAGTTGGTGAGACCGCACCACCCACTAGAAATCATTAATCATGGAGATTTTTGCATCTCTACAGAGGGAGTGTAGGGATCCGAGAAAATAGTGGGAGCTAATTTGTTTAAAAATAAAATTCCTAAATAAATTGGTCAAGTCATAATTACAGTATCTAACTAGAATCTTTGACTCTCTACAGGAAAATGTCTGCGTCCAACCCATTAGCACGTATCCTGGACACACATAGACTGACCGGACCCAATTATAAAGATTGGCTCAGGAACTACAAAATTATTTTGGGTTTCGAGAAGTTAACCCATGTATTGGACCAGGACCCTCCCACCTTACCAGCCTCGTCCATCCACTGAACAGAGAGCATCTCTGGAAAAATGGATAGACGAAGATAATAAGGCCAGATATTACATGTTGGGCTCGATGTCTGATGAGCTCCAGCGCCAACATGAAGATATCGGGACTGCTCGCCAAATGTTGGCTCACCTATGCAGGAGATGTTTGGTGAACAGAGTCGCGCAGCCAAAGTATCAAGTCACGAAATGACTTTTTAAGGCTAAGATGCGTGATGGGCAGTCAGTCCAAGATCACTGTCTGATGATGATCAAGGACATGGAAGAGCTTGAGAAGCTCGGTGTGAAGTTAGACTTGGATCTGCAGAATGATATTATTCTGCAATCCTTGACTGATGCATATGGGCAATTCATCATGAATTACCACATGCATAAACTTCAAAATTCCTTGGCCGAATTAATGAATATGCTGGTTACCGCTGAGCTTTCTATGAAAGGTTCTAAAGGCTCAGTTCTTGCTATGGAATGGACTTCTTCCAAAAGAAAGTCTTATGGAAAGAAAAAGAAGTCTGTGAAAAAGCAAGAAGGTGGAAGGAAGGAAAGAAGAAGAAGGCAGAGCCGAAGAAGAAGGCCGATGTCAAAGGAAAGTGTTTCCATTGCAACAGCGACGGCCATTGGAAGCGGAACTGCCCTACTTACCTGGCCACCCTGAAGAACAAGAAGGAAGGTCCTTCTGGAGGTATGCTCGTTATTGAGTCTAACCTTACGGTTTCTTCTGCATCCAGTTGGGTGCTTGACTCTGGTTCTAGTGCTCATCTGTGCACTTCTATGCAGGGTCTTGAGGATAGCAGGAGGCTGAGGGATGGAGACATGATCCTACGCATCGGTAATGGAGCAAGAGTTGCTGCAGTAGCCGTGGGAACATACCCTCTTCGATTACCATCTGGTTTAGACTTAGTTTTGAAAGACTGTTATTATGTGCCTGCAGCTAGCAGGAATTTGATTTCTGTTTCATGCTTAGCACAAGAAGGCTATGTGATTACCTTCTTTAAGGACCATTGTAACATTCTTTATGAAAGAAATAAAATTGCAAATGGTTTTCTTATTAATGGTCTTTATCAGCTACATATTGATGTACCTATTTTTAACTATCGAGCAAAATGTGAATGCCAAACGACCTAGGGATAGTCCAAATGATAGATATCTATGGCACCTGAGATTAGGTCATATAGCAGAAGATAGGATCAACAAATTGGAGAAAAATGGGCTATTGAGTCCATTGACTTTCGAGTCATATCCAACTTGTGAATCTTGTCTTCAAGGCAAAATGACTAAACTCCCTTTTGTTAGGACATGGGGAAAGGGCCACAGATCTCCTTGCCCTAGTACATACTGATGTGTGCGGCCCATTTGATGTGCCGGCTAGAGGCAATTTTGTCTACTTCATTACCTTTACCGATGATCTGTCTAGGTATGGGTATGTGTATCTTATGAGACACAAGTCTGAAGCTTTTGAAAAGTTCAAAGAATTCAGACATGAAGTAGAAAAACAAACTGAAAAACCCATTAAGGTTCTTCGATCAGATCGAGGAGGTGAATACCTTAGCCGAAAATTCCTAGACTATCTCAAGGAAAAATGGCATAGTCTCTCAATGGACTCCACCAGGAACACCTCAACTCAACGGGTTTCAGAATGGAGAAATCGGACTCTATTGGATATGGTTCGATCCATGATGAGCTTCACAGACCTTCCTGATTTTCTTTGGGGACACTCATTGTTAACTTCAATTTATCTACTGAATAGGGTTCCCTCTAAAACCGTTCCTACCACACCGTATGAGATATGGCACGGTAAGAAACCAAGTCTGAGTCATCTCAGAATTTGGGGTTGTCCGGCTCATGTCAAAAGACAACAAGCGGACAAGTTAGAGTTTAGGTCCTTTAGAGCTCGATTCATAGGATATCCTAAAGAGTCATTAGGATACTATTTCTACATTCCAGAAGACCACAATGTGATTGTGAGTCGACATGCCATCTTTCTTGAAAAATAGTTTATTCAAGATAGCGGCATTGGAAAGCAGATTCAAGCTTGATGAGAAAGTCTCACAAGTACAACGAGCTAAGGACCAATTGGAACCAAATCAGGTTGAGCCAATAAGAACACTACCTCCTCCACCTCGTAGATCGGAAAAGAGTTTTCCATCCCCCTGAAAGATACTTAGGTATTATTTCAGAGGAAGTAGAGAAAATGTTCCTCGTAGGTAATGGTGCTCATGGTGATGATCCCAAAACCTACAACGAGGCGATATCAGATATCGACTCCGAGAAATGGCTAGAGGCAATGCAGTCAGAAATTGACTCGATGCACTCAAACCAAGTCTGGACCTTGGTAGATCCACCAGAAGGTATAGTACCTATTGGGTGTAAATGGATCTTCAAGAGAAAGATTGGTGCAGATGGGAATGTGGAGACATTCAAGGCTAGACTAGTGGCAAAAGGTTATAGTCAACGCGAAGGCATTGACTATCAGGATACCTTTTCCCAGTGGCTATGCTAAAATCCATCCGCACATTGCTTGCCTGTTGCAGCCTATTTCGATTATGAAATATGGCAAATGGACGTGAAAATGGCATTCTTAAATGGATATCTTGAGGAAGATATCTATATGGAACAGCCGCTAGGTTTCACATCCAGTGATACTGATCACAAGGTTTGCAAGCTGCAAAGGTCCATATATGGACTTAAGCAAGCATCTCGGAGCTGGAACACTCATTTCAATGATGTGATCAAAAAGTTTGGTTTCATCAAAAATGAAGAGGAACCATGTGTTTTCAAAAAGGTCAGTGGGAGCGCTGTTGTCTTCCTCGTATTGTACGTGGATGACATCCTCCTTATTGGGAATGATATTCCCATGTTGACACAGTCAAAATATGGTTGTCCAAGGAATTCTCCATGAAAGACCTAGGTGAAGCATCCTTTATTCTAGGAATTAAGGTCTATAGGGATAGACCGAATAGGATGCTAGGACTTTCACAGAAGATGTACATAGAGGAAGTACTAAAGAGGTTTAGTATGGAAAACTCTAAGAGGGGATTAATACCCTTCAGACATGGTATTCATCTTTCCAAGAAGATGTGCCCTAGCACACCTGAGGAAATAGAACGCATGAGCAAGATCCCTTATGCTTCTGCAATAGGGAGCCTCATGTATGCCATGCTATGTACACGACCTGATATAGCCCATGCTGTGAGTGTCACAAGCAGATATCAGTCAAATCCAGGTGAAGAACACTGGACTTCTGTGAAATGTATCCTTAAGTACTTGAGAAGAACTAAGGATATGATGTTGTCTTTGGTAATGGAGAACTCCAAGTCCAGGGATACACAGACTCGGATTTCATGTCCGATATAGATGATCGAAAGTCGACATCTGGGAGTCTGTTTGTGTGCAATGGTGGTGCTGTCAGCTGGAAGAGTTTCAAGCAAACTGTGATAGCAGATTCCACCATGGAAGCAGAATATATCGCTGCATCAGAGGCTGCGAAGGAAGCATTCTGGTACAAGAAGTTTGCTGCAGAAATTCGGAGTAATGCCATCAGATGCCATTCCTCTATACTGCGACAACAATGGCGCCATAGCCCTTGCTAAGGAGCCGAGGTCTCACCAGAAATCCAAGCACATTGAGCGGCGATACCACCTCATCCGCGATTACCTCGAGAAGGGTTACGTCGAGGTCAAGAGAGTCAACTCCACAGATAATGTGGCAGACCCACTTACAAAGCCGTTGGGCCAGCAGAAGATCGAAGCCCACCTTGAGAAGATGGGACTTAGACTTGTAGCCAATTGGCTTTAGGACAAGTGGGAGATTGTTAGATATATGTGCCCTAGAAGCCAGAATTGGCTGACACTTGTAATACACTTCTAGGGGCAAAATTATAATTTTGACTAAAATCAATAAAATGGGTTATTTTCTATCACATATGTGTATTTAGTGTCTGTGATACATCCTTTGAGTTAATGGTAATGATAATTCATATTTTCAAGAGTTGAAAATTTAAGACATGAATAATCATTATTAACTCATAAAATGCTCCCGACCATAGGATCATCACGAGGATGGTGATTGATCCGGAAGGTTGGTGTACAATCGCTTCTCTTTAGTAGATGAGTCTTGAGTCTACGGTGTGGAGACACCGGAGCGAGAGTACAGGTACTCGTTAGAGAACGAGGGCACTGAGCGTGACCACCTCGAGTAGTCATTAGGAAGTCTACCTTCTCGTCAATGACTGACTCGATGCTGCAGTAGTGTGTCTGGTTCTTTGACCTGAGGTGCATCGGCAGTTCACCTTGAGGGTGTTATAGTTTGACTACACCATTACTCGGTCTCCTAGCCATATGGAACCCTGAGGTGTATGTTGGCTATAGCATGTTCATTGTAGGAACTGGATTGCATCAAGATGGAATCTATCTACCTCGGTGGTAGAGGAGCAGCCCTATGATGATCATGAGAATCAAGTCCAGAAGCCCATGGCCATGGCAGAGTGAAATAATAGAAAGAGTTTCTATTTAGATTTTCACATCGGACTTGAATCGAATGATTACATCATATGACAGAAACTAGGGTTTGACGAGTTCACCTTAACCCTAATCTGATCGAGGCTCAAGATAGAAGAACTTAATCACACAGGTAGCTGCACCAAGAGGTTCGCATTCAGCTCTGATGGGTTGCCACCATATACTGCTAGGTGTCACTGGTGGATTTTGGGAGCAATTAGAATGATTTAGATGATCGATCATTCTAGCTGTTCGAATCAGAAGAGTTCTGATCCATCGAAAGGAGTTTCGATGATGTCGATGATAGAGATCATGACATATCCCATTACCATACAGAACTGAACCTAACTGGGTCACACAAACAAGGGTTTGAATCTGGTGATCATCAATTGAACTGATCCAGTTCAATTGATCTGAATGAGATTCAATTAGGTTCAAGAAAATCGTGCTAGCACTCGATTGAACCTAACGTTCTTCTTTTACTATCATAAAAGTTGTCCTGACTGAGCCAAAGGAGTTTGTGCTCATCAGGGCCTTCATTGGTCTGACTGGAGCTTGTCCAAGTCAAAAAAGGATTGTCTTATTTTGAGATAAATTTGACAACACCTATCATTTTGGTCACCTGCAATTCTTGTCTTTGACTTTGGTCAAAGTTGACCTTTGACTGTTGGACATCTGTCCATGTGTCATGCACTTATTGGAGAGCAGATAGGACTGCACGCCTAGGATGGCATGCACAGTCCCAAACACTTACATCAGATGGGAGATTGTTAGATATATGTGCCCTAGAAGCCAGAATTGGCTGACACTTGTAATACACTTCTAGGGGCAAAATTATAATTTTGACTATAATCAATAAAATGGGTTATTTTCTATCACATATGTGTATTTAGTGTCTGTGATACATCCTTTGAGTTAATGGTAATGATAATTCATATTTTCAAGAGTTGAAAATTTAAGACATGAATAATCATTATTAACTCATAAAATGCTTCCGACCATAGGATCATCACGAGGATGGTGATTGATCCGGAAGGTTGGTGTACAATCGCTTCTCTTTAGTAGATGAGTCTTGAGTCTACGGTGTGGAGACACCGGAGCGAGAGTACAGGTACTCGTTAGAGAACGAGGGCACTGAGCGTGACCACCTCGAGTAGTCATTAGGGAGTCTACCTTCTCGTCAATGACTGACTCGATGCTGCAGTAGTGTGTCTGGTTCTTTGACCTGAGATGCATCGGCAGTTCACCTTGAGGGTGTTATAGTTTGACTACACCATTACTCGGTCTCCTAGCCATATGGAACCCTGAGGTGTATGTTGGCTATAGCATGTTCATTGTAGGAACTGGATTGCATCAAGATGGAATCTATCTACCTCGGTGGTAGAGGAGCAGCCCTATGATGATCATGAGAATCAAGTCCAGAAGCCCATGGCCATGGCAGAGTGAAATAATAGAAAGAGTTTCTATTTAGATTTTCACATTGGACTCGAATCGAATGATTACATCATATGACAGAGACTAGGGTTTGACGAGTTCACCTTAACCCTAATCTGATCGGGGCTCAAGATAGAAGAACTTAATCACACAGGTAGCTGCACCAAGAGGTTCGCATTCAGCTCTGATGGGTTGCCACCATATACTGCTAGGTGTCACTGGTGGATTTTGGGAGCAATTAGAATGATTTAGATGATCGATCATTCTAGCTGTTCGAATCAGAAGAGTTCTGATCCATCGAAAGGAGTTTCGATGATGTCGATGATAGAGATCATGACATATCCCATTACCATACAGAACTGAACCTAACTGGGTCACACAAACAAGGGTTTGAATCTGGTGATCATCAATTGAACTGATCCTAGTTCAATTGATCTGAATGAGATTCAATTAGGTTCAAGGAAAATCGTGCTAGCACTCGATTGAACCTAACGTTCTTCTTTTACTATCATAAATAAGTTGTCCTGACTGAGCCAAAGGAGTTTGTGCTCAATCAGAGGCCTTCATATGGTCTGACTGGAGGTTGTCCAAGTCAGAAAAGGTTGTCTTATTTTGTAAGACATTACCTGCCATTTTTGGTCACCTGCCATTTCTTGTTCTTTGACTTTGGTCAAAAGTCTACCTTTGACTGGTCAAATGTTGACCATTGACACTTTGACTTTTGACCACATGTCATGCACCTATTGGAGAGCTGGTGGGGGCCTGTCCCCCTGCCAGAACCTGGCAAGGAAGAGGGCGCACGCCACCCTTGGCGTGTGCCCAAGTTGGAGGCGCCTAGGAGTCCCTTGTTGGACAAGGGACTCCATCTCCTTTTTGGATTCCAATTAGAGTTCTCCTAAGAACCAACTTTGACTGGTCTTAGGCACCCTCTAAGGAGGAATCCAGGGGACTCTATTCCCACCAATCAGATTTAGATCTGATTTCACAAAGGGTTGTGATTGGTTGGGAAGAAGAGGAGTTGGATCACAGCTTAGTCTATAAATAAGACCCTGCGCCCAACTCAAAGAAGTGATTGAATCATAATTCCCCATGCCCCAAGGCTGCCTCTCCCCTCCTTCCTCCATGCCAAACCCATCTTCTCCCTCTCCTCTCCACGTCCAAAAGAGTTTTGGACTTGGTTGGTGCGATTCCAGATCAAAGAAAGGCGATCAAAAGCTAGAAGGCTGCGCTGCTGCAAAGGACGACTGCTGATCTTCAAAAGGAGTTTTGAAGATCCTCCAGATCAGATCCAGATCTGATTTTTGGAGATGTGATAGAGAAGAAGAGGATCTCCAGATCCAAGCCCGAGTGGATACCGGTAGAGGCCAGGCACTTGCGTGGCTAGATCCAGAACCTTCCGCTGCATACAGGATCATCAATGGGTAATAGGATTACCCAAATCAAGGTAAATTAAATTTGATTTAATTTATCTTAATTTTATTTTATTTATTAAAATAATAAGAATCAGATCTAAAATATCTCAAGATCTGATTAGATCAAGAGAAAATTTTTTTTGAAATATATCTCTTGATCTGATCAGATCTGAACGAACCTGGATCCGGGAAATCAGGATTTTCCTTCAACTGGTATCAGAGCCAAGGTTCTAAAAGTATTTAGATCTGATTTTAAATTTATTTTAATTAAAAATAAAGTGATTTTAGATGTCACATGAGATGTGATCAGATCTGAAATCAGAAAAAATTAAAATTAAATGATTTGGATCTAAGATTAGAAAATATGCATGACTAGTTCTAAAATAGAATAGTTCTATAGAATAGTCTTGCATGTTTTTAATTTAATTCTGATTAAATCATATTTTAGATCTATTTATTTACTATTTTTTGATATTATAATATTATAATAACATCTAAAAAATAGCAAATAAAAATTATTTAATTTTAAATATCATATGAGATATGATTAGATGCATGTCTAGACTAGTTGTAGAATAGTTCTACATAATTATCTAGATTAGAATTTATTTTGATTAGATCAATTTAAATCTAATTTTTTAGATTATTATGAGATAATTTAGATCTAAAAATATGCATGATTTGATACATGAGATGTATGCAAAATATGCCATGATTAGATCTAATTTGTATATGAGATATATGATATAGATCTAAAACTGTTTTGTAGTATTACATGTTCCTGATTAAGGCGTTCCTCTTGGCCGTCCGGTCATAAGAACGAAGAAGGGTTTAAAGGCCCTCTCTTTCCCATTCGATGGGGTGTTCTTATGATGTGTAGGGGTGCTGCGTGTTCGTCCTTAATCAGAAATCCAAAACTTACTTTCTGCAAAACCCTAGATCCTGAAACCCTAGGATTTATTGTGCATATTTTGTTTATGAACCCTACTTAATTAAAGAATTAAGATTATGGAAATATTAATTAGGTCTAAAATTGAGAATTTTCAGATCTAAGACATATTCATAATACTGGGTTCGGGCTTGGGTAGCTCAATTAGGTCTAAGCGGTTGATCAAACCGAATCAAGAGTTGGTTAGATGGGATCAACAATGCTTAAATTGACCAGCCTAATAGGATTAAGTCTGGGTCAAGATCGAGTCACGATCAAGCAAGACCTAATTAGGCTCAGAGGTTAGAGTCTGGATTGTAGGCTAACCCAATTGGTTCTGGACTCAACAATTTGGTGTCTAAGGTAAGTTTGGCACATACGACCGACTGATTTTTAATTGGAAGCTACTCGACCTGAATGCATTCTTGTACGAGTTAATGGCATATTCCTTCCACCGATCTCACTTACCTGGCCATATCTGTTGACACAGTTCTGATCTGAGGTGGTCAATAATCCGAGCTAACCCATGCCACTAGGTTAGTCATAATTGTTATGACTATGACAAGTCTAGTTTAATGAGACCTGAATCAATTCTCCCTAAGAAAAGATTAAGTCTGAGGTCTTCCACCATTGTAGATGTGCGGGCCCTTCCTGGGGTTGATTGTTCTCGGCTGGATACAGTGGCTCAGTTGCACCGGGAAGATGCAACCATGTCTATTAGGCATTGGATGCTATGGGCTGGAGGATGAGTTGGGCTCAATATTTTGGATACGGTGAGAGACTCAATTAGGAATCCAGTCTATGCAAATGGTGGGTCTGACTTAACTAAGGAGTGGATCAATATTTCGGATACGGTGAGATTCATGAATTAGAGACCAAGTTTGGGTGCACCATGATTAGAGAATCATTGAACAAGAGTTGTTCACTCATTGGCTAACCCATCACCAATAACTGTTAGGTGAGGTGATGAGTCAGTTGGTGAGACCGCACCACCCACTAGAAATCATTAATCATGGAGATTTTCGCATCTCTACAGAGGGAGTGTAGGGATCCGAGAAAATAGTGGGAGCTAATTTGTTTAAAAATAAAATCCCTAAATAAATTGGTCAAGTCAAAATTACAGTATCTAACTAGAATCTTTGACTCTCTACAGGAAAATGTCTGCGTCCAACCCATTGGCACGTATCCTGGACACACATAGACTGACTGGACCCAATTATAAAGATTGGCTCAGGAACTACAAAATTATTTTGGGTTCTGAGAAGTTAACCCATGTTATTGGACCAGGACCCTCCCACCTTACCAGCCCGTCCATCCACTGAACAGAGAGCGTCTCTGGAAAAATGGATAGACGAAGATAATAAGGCCAGATATTACATGTTGGGCTCGATGTCTGATGAGCTCCAGCGCCAACATGAAGATATCGGGACTGCTCGCCAAATGTTGGCTCACCTGCAGGAGATGTTTGGTGAACAGAGTCGCGCAGCCAAATATCAAGTCACGAAATGACTTTTTAAGGCTAAGATGCGTGATGGGCAGTCAGTCCAAGATCACTGTCTGACAATGATCAAGGACATGGAAGAGCTTGAGAAGCTCGGTGTGAAGTTAGACTTGGACCTGCAGAATGATATTATTCTGCAATCCTTGACTGATGCATATGGGCAATTCATCATGAATTACCACATGCATAAACTTCAAAATTCCTTGGCCGAATTAATGAATATGCTGGTTACCGCTGAGCTTTCTATGAAAGGTTCTAAAGGCTCAGTTCTTGCTATGGAATGGACTTCTTCCAAAAGAAAGTCTTATGGAAAGAAAAAGAAGTCTGTGAAAAAGCAAAAGGTGGAAGGATCAAAGAAGAAGAAGGCAGAACCGAAGAAGAAGGTCGATGTTAAAGGAAAGTGTTTCCATTGCAACAGCGACGGCCATTGGAAGCGGAACTGCCCTACTTACCTGGCCACCCTGAAGAACAAGAAGGAAGGTCCTTCTGGAGGTATGCTCGTTATTGAGTCTAACCTTACGGTTTCTTCTGCATCCAGTTGGGTGCTTGACTCTGGTTCTAGTGCTCATCTGTGCACTTCCATGCAGGGTCTTGAGGATAGCAGGAGGCTGAGGGATGGAGACATGATCCTACGCATCGGTAATGGAGCAAGAGTTGCTGCAGTAGCCATGGAAACATACCCTCTTCGATTACCATCTGGTTTAGACTTAGTTTTGAAAGACTGTTATTATGTGCCTGCAGCTAGCAGGAATTTGATTTCTGTTTCATGCTTAGCACAAGAAGGCTATGTGATTACCTTCTTTAAGGACCATTGTAACATTCTTTATGAAAGAAATAAAATTACAAATGGTTTCCTTATTAATGGTCTTTATCAGCTACATATTGATGTACCTATTCTAACTATCGAGCAAAACGTGAATGCCAAATGACCTAGGGATAGTTCAAATGATAGATATCTATGGCACCTGAGATTAGGTCATATAGCAGAAGATAGGATCAACAAATTGGAGAAAAATGGGCTATTGAGTCCATTGACTTTCGAATCATATCCAAATGGACGTGAAAATGGCATTCTTAAATGGACATCTTGAGGAAGATATCTATATGGAACAAACCACTAGATTTCACATCCAGTGATACTGATCACAAGGTTTGCAAGTTGCAAAGGTCCATATATGGACTTAAGCAAGCATCTCGGAGCTGGAACACTCGTTTCAATGATGTGATCAAAACGTTTGATTTCATCAAAAATGAAGAGGAACCGTGTGTTTTCAAAAAGGTCAGTGGGAGCGCTGTTGTCTTCCTCGTATTGTACGTGGATGACATCCTCCTTATTGGGAATGATGTTCCCATGATGACAACAGTCAAATTATGGTTGTCCAAGGAATTCTCCATGAAAGACCTAGGCGAAGCATCCTTTATTCTAGGAATTAAGGTCTATAGGGATAGACCGAATAGGATGCTAGGACTTTCACAGAAGATGTACATAGAGAAAGTACTAAAGAGGTTTAGTATGGAAAACTCTAAGAGGGGATTAATACCCTTCAGACATGGTATTCATCTTTCCAAGAAGATGTGCCCCAGCACACCTGAGGAAATAGAACGCATGAGCAAGATCCCTTATGCTTCTGCAATAGGGAGCCTCATGTATGCCATGCTATGTACACGACCTGATATAGCCCATGCTGTGAGTGTCACAAGCAGATATCAGTCAAATCCAGGTGAAGAACACTGGACTTCTGTGAAATGTATCCTTAAGTACTTGAGAAGAACTAAGGATATGATGTTGTCTTTGGTAATGGAGAACTCCAAGTCCAGGGATACACAGACTCGGATTTCATGTCCGATATAGATGATCGAAAGTCGACATCAGAGAGAGATGGCTGCTGGGCTCAGCCTGGGTCGGCCGTAGGAGTTCGGCGTGGGGTCGAAGGAGTTCGGCTGCATGGCGCTCGCCTAGGTCGTCCGAAGGAGCTCGGCCGTGGACGTCCGAAGAGTTCGGTCATGGGCTCGCCTCGGGTCGGTCGAGGAGTTCGCCCGTGGAAGTCGAAAGGAGTTCGGCTGCATGGCTCGCCTGGGGTCGTCCGAAGGAGTTCGGCTGCATAGGGCCGGCCTGGGTCGGTCCGAAGGGAGTTCGCCGTGGGGTCCGAAGAGTTCGCTGCATGGGCTCATCTGGTCGCGGTCGCCGAAGGAGCTCGGCCCGTGGAAGTCCAAGGAGTGTCCGCTGCATGGGCCGCCCTGGGCGCGTCCAAAGGAGTTCGATCGTTGAGAGTTCGGCGGGCGGAAGGAGTTCGGCCCGGAGCTTGGCACAGGGGAGTATCGCCGTCTAGCAGTTCGACCGTGGTAGGGGCTTCGGCTGGCGCCTGGCGCTAGAAGCTCTTCAGCGGCTACTGGTTTACATTGGGCTGAGCGTCGGCCGGCTCGCAGAGCGGGATTATCCCAACATCCGATATAGATGATCGAAAGTCAACATCTGGGAGTCTGTGTGTGCAATGTGGAGATATCAGCTGAAAGAGTTTCCTAACAAATGTGATAACAGATTCCACCATGGAAGCAGAATATATCGCTGCATCAGAGGCTGCGAAGGAAGCATTCTGGTACAAGAAGTTTGCTGCAGAAATAGGAGTAATGCCATCAGATGCCATTCCTCTATACTGCGACAATAATGGTGTCATAGCCCTTGCTAAGGAGCCGAGGTCTCACCAGAAATTCAAGCATATTGAGCGGTGATACCACCTCATCCGCGATTACCTCGAGAAGGGTTATGTTGCGGTCAAGAGAGTCAACTCTACAGATAATGTGGCAGACCCACTTACAAAATCGTTGGGCTAGCAGAAGATCGAAGCCCATCTTGAGAAGATGGGACTTAGACTTGTAGCCAATTGACTTTAGGATAAGTGGGAGATTGTTAGATATATGTGCCCTAGAAGCCAGAATTGGCTGACACTTGTAATACACTTCTAATGGCAAAATTGTAATTTTAATTATAATAAATAAAATGGATTATTTTCTATCACATATGTATATTTAGTGTCTGTAATACATCCTTTGATTTAATAGTAATGATAATTCATATTTTCAAGAGTTAAAAATTTAAGACATGAACAATCATTGTTAACTCATAAAATACTCCCGATCATAGGATCATCATGAGGATGGTGATTGATCCGAAAGATTGGTGTACAATCGCTTCTCTTTAGTAGATGAGTCTTGAGTCTATGGTGAGGAGACATCAGAGCGAGAGTACAGGTACTCGTTAGAGAATGGAGGCACTGAGCGTGACTATCTCGAGTAGTCATTAGGGAGTCTACCTTCTCATCGATGACTGACTCGATGTTACAGTGGTGTATCTGATTCTTTGACCTATGATGCATCGGTAGTTCATCTTGAGGGTGTTATAGTTTGACTACATCATTACTCGGTCTCCTAGCCATACGGAATCCTGAGGTGTATGTTGGCTATAGCATGTTCATTGTAGGAACTGGATGGCATCAAGATGAAATCTATCTACCTCGGTGGTAGAGGAGTAGCCCTATGATAATCATGAGAATCAAGTCCAGAAGTCCATGGCCATGGCAGAGTGAAATAATAGAAAGAGTTTCTATTTAGATTTTCACATCGGACTCGAATCGAATGATTACATCATATGACAGAAACTAGGGTTTGACGAGTTCACCTTAACCCTAATTCGATCGAGGCTCAAGATAGAAGAACTTAATCATACAAGTAGCTATACCAAGAGGTTCGCATTCAGCTCTGATGGGTTGCCACCATATACTGCTAGGTGTCACTGATGGATTTTGGGAGCAATTAGAATGATTTAGATGATCGATCATTCTAGCTGTTCGAATCAGAAGAGTTTTGATCCATCGAAAGAAGTTTCGATGATGTCGATGATAGAGATCATGACATATCCCATTACCATATAGAATTGAACCTAACTGGGTCACACAAATAAGGGTTTGAATCTAGTGATCATCAATTGAACTAATCCAGTTCAATTGATCTGAATGAGATTCAATTAGGTTCAAGGAAATCGTGCTAGCACTCGATTGAACCTAACGTTCTTCTTTTGCTATCACAAATAAGTTGTCCTATCTGAGCCAAAGAAGTTTGTGCTCAATTAGAGGCCTTCATATGGTCTGACTGGAGGTTGTCCAAGTCAGAAAAGATTGTCTTATTTTGTAAGACATTACTTGCCATTTTTGGTCATCTGCCATTTCTTGTTCTTTGACTTTGGTCAAAAGTCTACCTTTAACTGGTCAAATATTGACCATTGATACTTTGACTTTTGACCACATGTCACGCACGTATTGGAGAGCTGGTGGGGGCCTGTCCCCCTGCTAGAACTTGGAAAGGAAGAGGGTGCACACCATCCTTGGCGTGTGCCCAAGTTGGAGGCACCTAGGAGTCCCTATTGGATAGGGACTCCATCTCCTTTTTGGATTCCAATTAGAGTTCTCCTAAGAACCAACTTTGACTGATCTTAGGCACCCTCTAAGGAGGAATCCAGGGGAATCTATTTCCATCAATCAGATTTAGATCTGATTTCACAAAGAGTTGTGATTGGTTGGGAAGAAGAGGAGTTGGATCACGCTTAGTCTATAAATAAGACCCTACGCCCAACTCAAAGGAGGATCTGAATCATAATTCCCCACACCCAAGGCTGCCTCTCCTCTCTTCCTCTATGCCAAACCCACCTTCTCCCTCTCCTCTCCATGTCCAAAAGAGTTTTGGAGCTTGGTTGGTGCGATCCAGATGAAAGAAAGGTGAGTGAAAGCTAGAAGGCTGCGCTGCTGCAAAGGACGACTGCTGATCTTCAAAACGAGTTTTGAAGATCCTCCAGAACAGATTCAGATCTAATTTTTGGAGACATGATAGAGAAGAAGAGGATCTCTAGATCCAACCTAAGTGGATACTCGTAGAGGCTAGGCACTTGCGTGGCTAGATCCAGAATCTTTCACTGCATATAGGATCATCAACGGGTAATAGGATTACCCATATCAAGGTAAATTAAATTTGATTTAATTTATCTAGATTTTATTTTATTTCTAAAATAATAATAATTAGATCTAAAACATCTCAGATCTGATTAGGATCAAAGAAATTTTTTTGAAATATATCTCTTAATCTGATCAAATCTGAACGAACCTGATCTGGAAAATCAGAATTTTTCTTCACTGATTGCACGAAGCAACGTGATTGGCCGGGGTGATGCAGCACTGCATGGCACAGCAGAGTCTATAAATAGACCCTATCTACACCCACTTTTTAGCTTTCCTCCTCTTAGCCTTGCCCCAAGGCTGCCCCACTACCTTCTCCATGCCACCATCTGGCCCTCTCTCTCCTCTCCACGCCCAAGAAATTTGGGCATTCAGATTAGTGTGAGTTAGGCAAGAAAAGGCTGATGAAAAGGATGAAGGCAGCACTGCTGCAGAAACGATGGGTGATCTTCAGAAGAAGTTTTGAAGATCCTCCAAATCAGATCCAGATTTGATTTTTGGAGAAAAAAAAGAGAAGGAGAAGATCTCCAAATCTAGTCCGAGTGGATATCGATAGAGTCTAGCTGCTTGCATGGCTAGATCCAGAACCTCAGGGCTTCGGCAGGATCATCAATGAGTAATTAGATTATCTAGAATCAAGGTAAAATTAATTTAAAATTAATTTAATTTTATTTTCTTATTTATCAGATCATAAAATTAGATCTGAAAAATGTTAGATTTGATTAGGATCTAAGAGAAAATTTTTTGAAATATGCCTCTTGATCCAATCAGATCTGAGCAAACCTGATCCAAAAAATCAAAATTTTCCTTCAGGGGTATCGTCAATAGTATGGTATTGACTATGACAAGATGTTCTCTCTTATGACATTGCTTGAATCCATTTGGATAATGCTTACAATAGCTATCCATCTGAACTATGAGATTTGATAGATGGATGTGAAGACAGCTTTTCTGAATGGAGAGCTGACCAAAGAGGTGTATATGATACAACCTGAGGGATTTACATCCATAGATGAGTCTAAGGTGTGCAAGTTTCAAAGATCCATTTATAGATTGAAGCAAGCATCTCAAAGTTGGAACATGGATTTTGATAAGATGATCAAGACATATGGCTTCATTAAGAATGGAGATGAGCCTTGCATTTATAAGTGGGCAAATGATATAGTAGTGGTATTTCTTATCTTGTACGTTGAGGATATTCTCTTAATTGAAAATGACATCCCTGCACTATAAGAAATAATAGTATGGTTATCATCTCAATTCTCCAAGAAGGACTTGGGTGAAGCATCCTACATCCTAAGGATGAAGATCTATAGGGATAGATCTAAGAGAATGCTTGAATTATCCCA
>QRFJ01000827.1:304727-335312 GCA_006176705.1 Cocos nucifera
TTCACTGCATATAGGATCATCAACGGGTAATAGGATTACCCATATCAAGGTAAATTAAATTTGATTTAATTTATCTAGATTTTATTTTATTTCTAAAATAATAATAATTAGATCTAAAACATCTCAGATCTGATTAGGATCAAAGAAATTTTTTTGAAATATATCTCTTAATCTGATCAAATCTGAACGAACCTGATCTGGAAAATCAGAATTTTTCTTCACTGATTGCACGAAGCAACGTGATTGGCCGGGGTGATGCAGCACTGCATGGCACAGCAGAGTCTATAAATAGACCCTATCTACACCCACTTTTTAGCTTTCCTCCTCTTAGCCTTGCCCCAAGGCTGCCCCACTACCTTCTCCATGCCACCATCTGGCCCTCTCTCTCCTCTCCACGCCCAAGAAATTTGGGCATTCAGATTAGTGTGAGTTAGGCAAGAAAAGGCTGATGAAAAAGGATGAAGGCAGCACTGCTGCAGAAACGATGGGTGATCTTCAGAAGAAGTTTTGAAGATCCTCCAAATCAGATCCAGATTTGATTTTTGGAGAAAAAAAAGAGAAGGAGAAGATCTCCAAATCTAGTCCGAGTGGATATCGATAGAGTCTAGCTGCTTGCATGGCTAGATCCAGAACCTCAGGGCTTCGGCAGGATCATCAATGAGTAATTAGATTATCTAGAATCAAGGTAAAATTAATTTAAAATTAATTTAATTTTATTTTCTTATTTATCAGATCATAAAATTAGATCTGAAAAATGTTAGATTTGATTAGGATCTAAGAGAAAATTTTTTGAAATATGCCTCTTGATCCAATCAGATCTGAGCAAACCTGATCCAAAAAATCAAAATTTTCCTTCAGGGGTATCGTCAATAGTATGGTATTGACTATGACAAGATGTTCTCTCTTATGACATTGCTTGAATCCATTTGGATAATGCTTACAATAGCTATCCATCTGAACTATGAGATTTGATAGATGGATGTGAAGACAGCTTTTCTGAATGGAGAGCTGACCAAAGAGGTGTATATGATACAACCTGAGGGATTTACATCCATAGATGAGTCTAAGGTGTGCAAGTTTCAAAGATCCATTTATAGATTGAAGCAAGCATCTCAAAGTTGGAACATGGATTTTGATAAGATGATCAAGACATATGGCTTCATTAAGAATGGAGATGAGCCTTGCATTTATAAGTGGGCAAATGATATAGTAGTGGTATTTCTTATCTTGTACGTTGAGGATATTCTCTTAATTGAAAATGACATCCCTGCACTATAAGAAATAATAGTATGGTTATCATCTCAATTCTCCAAGAAGGACTTGGGTGAAGCATCCTACATCCTAAGGATGAAGATCTATAGGGATAGATCTAAGAGAATGCTTGAATTATCCCAGTCCACATACATAGAAACCATGCTGAAGATGTTCAGCATAAAAAATTTCAAAAAGGGCTATCTTTCAATAGGCCAAAAAATTTTTCTGTCTAAGAAGAATTGTCCGACAATTCCTGAGGAGAGAGTGTATGAATAAAATCACATATGCTTCGATAGTGAGATTTACCATGTATGCCATGATATTTACGAGATCGGATGTGGCATACTCACTAGGAGTAGTGAGCAGATACCAATCTGATCCAAAAGAGAACCACTGAAAGGTGGTGAAAATCATCCTTAAGTATTTAAGAAATACTAAGGACCAATGGTTGATCTATGATGAGTTAGATTTGAAATTAGTAGGATTTACCAACTCTAGCTTTCAATCTGACCATGATGACAGTAAAAGCATGTTGGATTATATTTTTATTCTAAATGGTGAAGCCATCTGTTGAAAGAGTTTCAAGCAGCATACTGTGGCAGACTCTGTATGTGAGGTAGAGTACATCGCAGCATCAGATGCCATGAAAGAAACTGTGTGGGTGAGAAAGTTCATCATCAAGCTTGGAGTAGCATCCTCCCTTGATGGTCTGGTCTTGCTTTACTGCGACAGCACTGGTGCCATTACTCAAGTGAAGGAATCAAAGGTACACTAGTGGATGAAGCACATAGTGTGCCACTTTCATTTGATCCATGGATCGAGGTGACGTCGATCTTTAGAAGATAGATGAAAAGGAGAACCTGGTCGACCCCTTCCCTAAAGCCCTAGCAGTAAAGGAGTTCGACGACCTTAAGTCAAAGATGGATATTAGATACCATACCAAGTGGCTTTAGGATAAGTGGGAGTTGTTGAAAATTATGTCCCAAAGCCAATCATCAGTCTATTGATGGTTGTGCTACTTTACACTTGTAAATAATTTATTGAATAAAATAATATTTTGGCATTTTCATCATAAATTTTACATCTTCTAATGAACTTTTTTTGTTATGCTGAAGTTCTTAGGACTATTTAGTTTTAATAAAGAGAGGATTTATCGATCAGTCCTTAAACTGTTCACGATCAAATGATACGTTGTTAATTAGGATGACAATGTTTATCGAGTATGGATTGTTGTATGCCATATATATTGGTTGTCTTCTTAACCAAAAAGTGTGAAGACACTGGTATAGCATATAGATATGATGTAAGGATACATTATTACTAAACGTGATCAACTTCAGAGTATTCTACTGTCAAAAATTGCTCTGATGGGATATGGCTATAAGTATCCCTTAGAACTGAGATCATCATGGTGGCTTGCAAGTAACTCACTATGCTTTGGTACTGAACTACCTAAATTTCTAATTTAGTGATAGAAGGTTTTTGGGCATAGTCAAGCACTTGTGATGTCGATGAGTGATCAAGATGGGATTGACCACTCTAAGAGATTGGAGAAAATGCATCACTATATTTCAATTTAGCAAAATCTTGGCCAGGATAATCTATGAGATGGATTTGATATTTTAAAATATAATATGGATAACCTAATTAGGATTGATAGTTAAACTCTAAGTCCTCCTATGACCATTAAGGTCAAGCGGATGAATTATATGGAATCTATATTCACATGGATTCTAAGAGTGTTGCTTAACACATTCGACCTATCCGATCAATGAGTATTATTGCTAGTTGCTCACTTTGATTGATACAAAAATTTATTTCTGTGCTACTAGCTTAGGTTCAAACCTATGGGGTCATACACATAAGTGGTCTTAATCTAATTGGATACTTGATCAATGATTTAGAATCGTTCTAAGGTCAAACAATCAATATGATTGATATTTGACCTAGTATAATATTGTAGGAGGATTGATTAGCAATTGAATTGCTAATTGGCTTAATTTAATTAAGAAAAAGGGTTAAGATTAAGTATAATTAAATATAATTTATTTAGATTTGGTTTAGACTTTATTGGATCAAGTTTAATTAGTTTATTGGATGAGCCAATTGTAAGGAAGAACAAATCCTAGTTCAATTAGGACATGTATGAACCCAATCTCTAATTTAATTAAAAATTAAATTAAAACAAAATATAATTTAATTTATTTTAATTAGGCTCTTAGTTGGACTAAGATCTAATCTAATTGGGTTGAATTAACTTTGATTTAATTTGGTTCAAAGATCAAGTTGGACCAAGTCAAATTAGAAGTCCTAGTGTGACTAGGACTTCCCATCCTTGTGCCAACTAGCATCCCACGCCCTTCCCACACCAATCTTTTTTTTTTTCTTTTTTTTTATGAAATCTCTTATTTCTAGAGAGAGGACGTGCATTCCATCACCCCATATATTTCTTACATGGAATTTGGTTGAGGACCAAGTCAAAATAAGTTAGTTGTTTTGATTTCAAACTCTATTTAATGAAGTTTGTTGCCACCAAAATTCTTATCCATGTATGGCACCTAAACTTCTAATTTTTCTCTGATATTTTCTTGAAAATAGAAAATATTTGTTCACTTTCTTCTTGATTTCCACTCCAAAGAATAAAGAGAGGGCGCCCAAGAGATGGGTGCCCCAAGTCTTGCCTTAATTGGACATTCCTTGCTAGGTATTTGACCTAGACAAGGATTGTTCCATATCTCTATATATAAGGGGTTTTTTGGCTTGATTTTTTCACTGATTCCAGATTTGAGAGAGCACTATTGGAGTGTGGGAAAACTTAGGAGTGAAAGGCATTGGGCGTGGGGTTTTGAGAAGACACAAGTCCAAGTGTCTTGGTGAGAGAAACAAAGAAGAAGAAAGGTTCTTCTTTTAGGGTTATTTTCTTTTGCCTTGTGATTTTGGAGAGGTGTCTCTACTTCACAAATCTCTTTCCTTCCTTCTAAAAATTGAAAAGTCTAAGATTTGAAGGAGGATCCAGATCAGCCATAAAAAAAAGGATCATCATAGTACCAGCATATTGTGCTGATTTTCTGACTTCAGATCGAGGATCAAGGCTTTGTGTGGACAACCTGTAGAGGTCGGATGCATATCCAGCTTGGAGCAACAACCACTGCCTCAGATCATCGAGTTAAGAAACTCAACTAGCAAAGATAAGAGAGATGCGATCTTCATTATGTATTCAGATTAGATCTAGAATTGCTTGGATGTTGATATGATCAACATCATCTTTTGATTATTTTTATTTTCAGATTTAATAGCATGCTTAAATTATGTGATAGAATCCTAGATCTAGGACTCTTTTGTATATTTTAAATAAATTAATATGATTAATTTATGGCTTTTGTTGTCTAATTTTTGAAAAAGTTTCGAAATCCATCCCTGCAATCCTAGATCGTTTCCTTCATGCACCCCGCACCCCGCACCCGCATGGCTCCACATGACCATCTCCCCTTCCCCTCCAGCCCTGGTGAAGCCCACTCCTCATAGATCTATGCAACCACTCAGCCTCCCCCTTTGGCCCTGGTGAAGCCTGCACTGTGTGACCACCCCCCTTTCCTGCTTCCCCCTCTGGCCTTGGTGAAGCCCATACCTCGTGCCCCCATGGCTCCACACGACCATCCCCCCTCCCCCTCTGGCCCCGACAAAGCCCTGCCCTTAGTGGCTCTGTATGACCACCCAGTCTCCCACTCTAACCTTGATGAAGCCCCCGCCTTGTGCCCCTCGTGGCTCCGTGTGACCAACCCCCCCTCCATGAAGGAAAAGTCTAGGATTTCTAGCATGTATTTTGAAACTTTTACAAAAACTAGAACAACAGAAACTACAAATTAATCTATAAAATATGCAAACAAACTCTAGATCTAGGATGTAATGATATGATTTATGCATGTATATAAATCTAAAAATTAAATAAAGAATAAAAATAATGATGTTGATCATATCAACATTAAATAGGTAAAACTAGATTTGATCTAGTATAGAATTGAGATCGAATCTCAATACCTTATTCATGGATTTTAATCTCCACTTGCTGATCTGAAGTTGAGGTTGTCGCTTCAAGCCACACATACATTTGGCCTCTATGAGATATCCATACAAAGCCCTGATCATGATCCGAAGTCCAGCAATCTGGAAATCAACACAGTGTGCTAGCACTGCACAGATCCTTCTTTGACGGTTGGTGCTGATTCTCCTTCTTCAAATGACTTGAACTCTTAAAGGATCAAAGGAGAAAAAGGGAGGATTTGGAAAATCCTTTCTTCCTATGTTTTTCTCTCAGAAAATTGATGGAAGAAGAACTAAAACTCAAACCCTAAAGAAGACCCTTCTTCTCTAGGCCTTTCCTCTCACCTAGGCACAACGATTTATGCCTTTACAAAAGCTAACACCCAAAGCTCTGATGCACCCAAGTCTCACACGCCCAAGCCCTCTCTCTAAGGTGTAAAACCTTTGCAAAAATCATGGCCTAACTCCCTTTATATAGAGAGTTAGAGAAGAGTTCCTATCTAGGTCAAACACCTAGATAGAGCGTCCAAAAGAGAGTAGGATTTGGGTGCCCAACTCTTGGATACCTCCACAATATTTCTAGGCATGGAGACTAGGGTTTTGGTGCACAATAAGTCTCTTAATTCTCATGAAATTTTTAGGAAAAAATAAGTAGTGATGGTTCAATAAATAGATAGAGTTTTGGGTTTGTAAAACACAATCAAATAGAATTTAAGATCATCACTACTTCTTAGTTTTGATTAAGCGCAAGATCACAAACCATCCAAGAGGGTAATGTGTGCAAGGATAGATGTGGAGCCACTCTAGAAATCAGATTTCACACACCATAGCCAAGGGTGGGGCATGGGGAAAGAGAAAATGGTGCAAGGGAGGAGTCATAGTCTAATTAGGACTTCTTGCTTTGACTAGTCAAACCAATTCTTTAGCCTAATCAAAAAAAAGATCTTGATGCAACCTAATTAATGATGTTTCTAATTCAATTAGAAGTCTAATTAAATTAGATAAAATTAAATTAAATTTTAATTTAAATTTTTAATTAAATTAAAAATTAGGTACACTCAGATCCTAATTCAACTGAAAATTGTTCTTTCTTACAATTGGCTGATCCCATAAACTAATTGGACTTGATTTAATCAAGCCTAAACCAAATCTAATTGAATCTTATTTAATTAGACTCGATCTTAGCTCTTTAGTTTAATTAGATGGAGCTAGTTAGTAATCTGATTGCTAATCGATCCTCTTATAACACTTGTACTAGGTCAAACATCAATCGTATTGAATGTTTAATCCTAAAATGATTCTCAATCATTGATCAACCATCCAATTAGATGAGATCTCTAATGTATATGACCCCAAGTTGATGGTATAGGAATAAATTTTTATATCAATTAAAGTGACCATCTAGCAATGGTACCCCATGGTCGGATAGGTAGAATATATAAAGTAACACTCTTAGAACCCATATGGATATAATTTCCATATAATTCATCCCCTTGACCAAAATTCTCATAGGATAATTCAGGATTTAACTGTCAATCCTAATTAGATCATCTACATTGTATTTCAAAATACCAAATTCATCTCATTGATTATCTTGGCCAAGATTTTGCTAAATTGAAATACAGCGATGTATTATCTCCAAACTCTTTGGAGTGGTCAATCCCATCTTGATCACTTACCAACTTCGCAAGTATTTGATGTGCCTAGAAACCTTCCATCACTAAATTAAAAATTTAGATAGTTCAACATCAAAGCATAGTGAGTTACTTGCAAGCCACCATGGTGATCTCAGGTCTAAGGGACACTTATATCCATATCCTATCAGAGCAATTTTCTACAGTAGAATACTCTAGAGTTGGTCATGTTCAATGATGATGCACCTTTATATCTCATCTGTATACCATGCCAGTATCTCCACACTTCTTGGATAAGAGGACAACCAACCTATATGGTATATAATGATCTACACTCGATAAACATTATCATTCTAATTAACAACATATCATTTGGTTGTGAACAGTTTTAAGGACTAATCGATAAATCCTCTCTTTATCAAATCTAAATAGTCCTAAGCACTGAAGGAAAATCCTGATTTCTCAGACCAGGTTCGTTCAAATCTAATCAGATTGAGAGATATATTTCAAAATTTTTTTCTCAATCCCAATCAGATCTGGGATGTTTCAGATCTGATTTTATTATTTTAATAATAGAAATAAAATAAAGATAAATTAAATCAAATTTAATTTACCTGATTTGGATAATCCTATTATCCTGTTGATGATCTTATTTCCAGCGGAAGGTTCTAGATCTAGCCACGCAAGCGCCTGGCCTCTATCGGTATCCACTCAGACTGGATCTGGAGATCCTCTTCCTCTCTATCTCACCTCCAAAAATTAGATCTGGATCTGATATGGAGGATCTTCAAAACTCCTTTTGAAGATCTACAGTCGTCCTTTGCAGCAGTGCAGCCTTCTTGCTTTTGATCGCCTTTCTTTGATCTGGATCGCACCAACCAAGGTCCAAAACTCCTTTTGGACGTGGAGAGCAAGGGGAGAAGATGGTTTGGCATGGAGGAAGAGGGGAGAGGCAGCCTTGGGGTGTGGGGAACTTTGATCTCAATTCAATTACTTCTTCTGTTTGAGTTGGGCGCAGGGTCTTATTTATAGACTGAAGCTGTGATCCAGCTTCCTCTTATTCCCAACCAATCACAATCCTTTGTGAAATCAGATCTAAATCTGATTGGTGGGAATAGAGTCCCCTGGATTCCTACTTAGAGGGTGCCTAAGACCAGTCAAAGTTGGTTTTAGGGAGAACTCTAATTGGAATCCAAAAGAGAGATGGAGTCCTTGTCCAACAAGGACTCCAAGACTCCTCCAAACTTGGGCTCACGCCACCCTTGGCGTGCGCCCTCCTCCTTGCCAGGTTCTGGCAGGGGGACAGGCCCCCACCAGCTCTCCAATAGGTGCATGACATGTGGTCAAAAGTCAAAGGGTCAATGGTCAACGTTTGACCAGTCAAAGGTAGACTTTTGACCAAAGTCAAAGAACAAGAAATGGCAGGTGACCAAAAATGGCAGGTAATGTCTTACAAATAAGACAACCTTTTCTGACTTGGACAACCTCCAGTCAGACCATATGAAGGCCTCTGATTGAGCACAAACTCCTTTGGCTCAGACAGGACAACTTATTTATGATAGCAAAAGAAGAACGTTAGGTTCAATCGAGTGCTAGCACGATTTTCCTTGAACCTAATTGAATCTCATTCAGATCAATTGAACTAGATCAGTTCAATTGATGATCACCAGATTCAAACCCTTGTTTGTGTGACCCAGTTAGGTTCAGTTCTGTATGGTAATGGGATATGTCATGATCTCTATCATCGACATCATCGAAACTCCTTTCGATGGATCAGAACTCTTCTGATTCGAACAGCTAGAATGATCGATCATCTAAATCATTCTAATTGCTCCCAAAATCCATCCAGTGACACCTAGCAGTATATGGTGGCAACCCATCAGAGCTGAATGCGAACCTCTTGGTGCAGCTACCTGTGTGATTAAGTTCTTCTATCTTGAGCCCCGATCAGATTAGGGTTAAGGTAAACTCGTCAAACCCTAGTCTCTATCATATGATGTAATCATTCGATTCAAGTCCAATGTGAAAATCTAAATAGAAACTCTTTCTATTATTTCACTCTACCATGGCCATGGATTTCTGGACTTGATTCTCATGATCATCATAGGGCTGCTCCTCTACCACCGAGGTAGATAGATTCCATCTTGATGTCATCCAGTTCCTACAATGAACATGTCATAGCCAACATACACCTCAGGGTTCCATATGGCTAGGAGACCGAGTAATGGTGTAGTCAAACTATAACACCCTCAAGGTGAACTGCCGATGCATCTCAGGTCAAAGAACGAGATACACTACTGCAGCATCGAGTCAGTCATTGACGAGAAGGTAGACTCCCTAATGACTACTCGAGGTGGTCACGCTCAGTGCCCTCGTTCTCTAACGAGTACCTATACTCTCGCTCCAGTGTCTCCACACCATAGACTCAAGACTCATCTACTAAAGAGAAGCGATTGTACACTAACCTTCTGGATCAATCACCATCCTCGTGATGATCCTATGGTCGGGAGCAATTAATGAGTTAATAATGATTATTCATGTCTTAAATTTTCAACTCTTGAAAATATGAATTATCATTGCCATTAACTCAAAGGATGTATCACAGACACTAAATACACATATGTGATAGAAAATAACCCATTTATTGCTTTTAATTAAAATTACAATTTTGCCCCTAGAAGTGTATTACAAATGTCAGCCAATTTTGGCTTCTAGGGCACATATATCTAACAAGCACTTCATCACAACATAGAAGTTTATTAGAAGATATAAATTTATGATGAAAATGCTAGAATAAATATTTTATTTATTAATAAATTATTTATATTTACATAATAGCACAACCATCAATAAGTTGATGATTGACTTTGGGATACATTTTCTAACAACTTTCACTTATCCTAAAGCCACTCGGTATAGTATTTAATACTCATCTTTGACTTGTGGTCATTGAACTGCTCACCAAGGCTTTAGTTAAGGGGTCGGATAGGTTCTCCTTTTCATCAATCTTTTGAAAGTTGACATCACCTTGATCCATAATTTTTCGAACCAAATGGTAGCGATGTAGTATGTGATTTGTCCGCTGGTATGCTTTTGGTTCTTTCGCCTAAGTGATGGCTCTACTATTGTCATAGTAGAATAGGACCGGACCATCTTGGGAGGGTGCTGCTCCAAGCTTGGTGATAAACTTTCTCAACTATACAGCTTTCTTCGCAGCATCGAATGCCACAAAGTACTCCATCTTGCATACTGAGTCTGCCATAGTGTGCTTTTTGAAATTTTTTCAATAGATAGCTCCACCATTTAGGATAAAGATATAACTTGACACACTCTTGCTATCATCATGATCAGATTGAAAGTTGGAGTCTGTAAATCCTGTAGTTTCAAATCTGACTCATCATAGATCAACCTCTGGTCCTTAGTATTTTTTAAATACTTAAGAATGATTTTCACCATCTTTCAGTGATTCTTTCAAGTATCTAATTGATATCTACTCACTACTTTTAGTGAGTATGCCATATCTAATTTTATATATATCATAGCATATATGATAGATCCCACTACCAAAGCATATGGAATTCTGCTCATATGCTCTCTCTCTTCAAGAGTTGTCGGACAATCCTTCTTAGAGAGAGTAATTTCACAGCCTATTGAAAGATAGTCCTTCTTAGAATTCTTCATGGTGAACCTTTTCAGCATAGTATCTATGTACGTGGACTGGGATAACCCAAGTATTCTCTTAGATCTATCCTTATAGATCTTCATCCCTAGGATATAGGATGCTTCACCCATGTCCTTCATAGAGAACTGAGATGACAGCTACACTTTTATTCCTTGCAGTATGGGAACGTCATTTCTGATTAATAGAATGTCATTCATGTATAGGATAAGAAATACAACTATAGGACCATTTGTCTATTTATAAATGTAGGGCTTTTCTTCATTCTTAACGAAGCCATATATTTTGATCACCTTATCAAAGCCCATGTTCCAGCTTCAAGATGCTTGCTTCAATCCATAAATGAATCTCTGAAGCTTGCACACCTTGGACTCATTTATGAATATGAACCTCTTAAGTATCATATACATCTCTTCGGTCAGCTGTCCATTTAGAAAATCTATCTTCACATTCATCTACCAGATCTCATAGTCTAGATGGATAGCTATCATAAGCATAATCCGAAAGAATTTGACCATTGCTATAGGAGAGAACATCTCATCATAGTTAATACCATAATGTTGAGGATATCCCTTAATAACTAGATGGGCTTTATTGGTCTCCACCTTCCCATCTGTGCCCCTTTTTCTTTTGAAGATTGATTTACACCCAATGAATTTAACCCCTTCAAGTGGATTAATTAATGTCCACACATCATTGTCTTTCATTGACTCCATCTTGAATTTCTTGGCCTCAATCCATTTATTAGAATCAGGCCTCTGCATAGCATCCATATAGGTGATCAGATCCTCATCATTTTCATCGAGTTTGATGGGATCACTATCTCGGATAAAAAAATTATAGTATCAATCCGATTGATGTGATACTCTACTGGATTGTCTTAATAGTGTAGGTACACTGGACTCTGGGTTTGATCAAATCAAATGAAGAAAAAATCCTATTTTTCATATCAGGTTCATTCAGATCTGATTTGATCAAGAGAAATATTTTAAAATTTTTTTTTCTTAGATCTAAATCAGATCTAAGATTTTTTAGATTTGATTTTATCGATCTAATAAAATAAAATAAAAATAAATTAAATCTAATTTAATTTGTACCTTATTATTGGGTAATTCTATTATCCTATGATGATCCTACTATTTGCCTGAAGTTCTGGATGTAGTCACGCAATCGCCTAATCTCTGCTGGTATCCACTCGGATAGGATCTAGAGATCTCCTCCTTCTCAATCTATCCTCCAAAGATCAGATCTCGATCTGATCTTGAAGATCTTCAAAATAGCTTTTGAAGATCTGGTGTCGTCTCATATAGCAGTGTTGCCTTCTTCCTTTCTTGTCACCTTTCTATTACTTGGATCGCACCAAACTAAAGCCCAAAACTTTTTGGGCATGGAGAGGAGAGAGAGAATCAGAGGTAGGCATGGAGAAGAGGGGAGAGGGGCTATATGGCATGGGCAAAGGATCAAGCATCATAATCCTAGGCACAGATAGGGTTTATATAGACCCTGTTGCGCCATGCAATGCCACATTATTTCGACCAATCATGGCTCTCCATGCAATCAGATCTAAATCTAATTGGTGGAATGACATCATCTAATCCAATTAGATTAGAGTCCCTCATAAACGTTCTTAGGTGGCGCCAAGACTGGTTAAAGATGAGTCTTTAGCGCCACTTAAGTTGAATGCATCAAGTAACTAGAGTCCCATCCATATGGGACTCCAAACTCTATCCTTTTTGGGCGCATGCCTTCCTAGGCGTGCACCCCTTTCTTTCCTTCTTTTAGTAGGAGGACAAAGATCAAAACTCTTTTCTATGGGTGCATGACACATGGGCAGATGTCTAAGTGTCAAAGGTCAACGTTTGACCAAAGTCAAAAGACAAGATTTAGCAGGTGACGAAAAATGGTAGGTGTTGCCTCAAATTTATCTCATAAATTAAGACAACCCTTTTTTGACCTAGACAAGCTCCAGTCTGACCAAGTAAAGGTTTTTGAGTGAGCCCAAATATATTTGGCTTAGTCAAGATAACTTTTAATGATTGTTAAAGAAGAATATTAGGGTCAGTCGTGTGCTAGCATGATTTTCTTGAACCTAATTGAATCTTATTCAAATCAATTGAACTAGATTAGTCCAATTAATGATATCTAGATCCAAACCCTTATTTGTGTGACCTAGTTAGGTTCAGTTCTATATAGTAATGGAATACGTCATGATCTCTATCATCGACATCATCGAAATACCTTTTGATGGATCAGAACTTTTTTGATTTAGATAATTAGTATGATCGATCATCCAAATTATTCTAATTGCTCCCAAAATCCATCAGTGACACCTAGTAGTATATGGTGGCAATCCATCAGAACTGAGAATGAATCTCTCGGTGTAGTTATCTATGTGATTAAGTTCCTCTATCATGAGCCCCGATTGGATTAGGGTTAAGATGATCACATCAAATCCTAAATTCCGTCATATGAATTAATCATTCGATTCAAGTCCGATGTGAAAAAAAACTAATAGAAACTCTTTTTATCATTTCACTCTACCATGGCCATGGGCTAATGGACTTGATTCTCATGATCATCATAGGGCTGCTCCTCATCTACCAAGGTAGATAGATTTCCTATTGGTGCAATCCAATTCCTACAATGAACATGCTATAGACAACATACACCTCAAAGTTTCGAATGGCTAAGAGATTGAGTTATGGTGTAGTCAAACTATAACACCCTCAAGATGAACTACCGATGCATCTCAGATCAAAGAACTAGACACATCACTACAGCTTCGAGCCAGTCATCAACGAGAAGGTAGACTTCCTCATGACTGCTCGAGGTGGTCCCGCTCAGTGCCCTCGTTCTTTAATGAGTACCTATACTCTCACTTCGGTGTCTCTACATCATAGACTCAAGACTCATCTATCTTAAAGAAGTGATCGTACACCAATCTTCTGGATCAATCACCATCCTTATGATGATCCTACGGTTGGAAGCATTTTATGAGTTAATAATGAAAATTCATGTCTTAAATTTTTAACTCTTGAAAATATGAACTATCATTACCATTAACTTAAGGGATGTATCATAGATACTTTTAAATACACACTATGATAAAAAATAATTTATTTTATTATTTATATGCAAAATTATAATTTTGCTCTTAGATGCGTTTTACAAGTGTCAGTCAATTCTGGTTTCTAGGGAACACATATTTAACAAACTTTCACTTGACCTAAAGCCAATTGGCTACAAGTCTAAGACCCATATTCTCAAGGTGGGCTTCGATCTTCTGCTGGCCCAATGGCTTTGTGAGTGGGCCTACCACATTATTTGCGGAGTCGACTCTCTTGACCTCGACATAACCTTTCTTGAGATATTCATGGATGAGGTGATATTGCAGCTCGATGTGCTTGGATTTCTATGAGACCTTGGCTCCTTAGCAAGGGCTATGGTGCCATTATTATCATAGTATAGAAAAATGGCATCCGATGGCATTACTTTGATCTCTACGATAAATTTCTTATACCAAAATGCCTCCTTCATAGCTTCTGATGCAGCGATGTACTCAGCTTCCATGGTGGAATCTACTATTACTATCTACTTGGAACTCTTTCAACTGATAGCACCACCATTACACACAAACAGACTCCCAGATGTTGACTTTCGATCATCTATATCAAACATAAAATTTGAGTCTGTATACCCCTGGACTTAGAGTTATCCATTACCAAAAATCAACAACATATCCTTAGTTCTTCTCAAGTACTTAAGGATACATTTCATAGAAGTCCAGTGTTCTTCATCTGAATTCGACTGATATCTGCTCGTGACACTCACAGCATAGGCTATATCAGGCCGTGTTCATAACATGGCATACATGAGGCTCCCTATTGCTGAAGCATAAGGGATCTTGCTCATGCATTTTATCTCCTCAGGTGTGTTAGGACACATCTTCTTGAAGAGATGAATGCCATGTCTGAAGGGTACCAAACCTCTCTTAGAGTTTTTCATACTAAACCTCTTTAGTACTTCCTTTATGTACATCTTCTATGAAAGACCTAGCATCCTATTCGGTCTATCTCTATAGACCTTAATTCCTAGAATGAAGGATGCTTCTCCTAGGTCTTTCATGGATAATTCTTTGGACAACCATATTTTAACCATGGTCAACATGAGAATATCATTCCTAATAAGGAGGATATTATCCACGTACAATATGAGGAAGACAATAGCGCTCCCACTGATCTTTTTGAAGACACAAGATTCCTCTTCATTTTTGATGAAATCAAATAATTTGATCACATCATTAAAATAAGTATTCCAGCTCCGAGATGCTTACTTAAGTCCATATATGGACCTTTGCAGCTTGCATACTTTGTGATCAGCATTACTGGATGTGAAACCTAGCAGTTGTTCCATATAGATATCTTCCTCAAGGTATCCATTTAAGAATGCCATTTTTACATCCATTTATCATATTTTATAATTGAAATAGGCTGCAATAGCAAGAAATGTGTGGATGAATTTTAACATAGCTACTGACGAAAAGATATCCTGATAGTCAATGCCTTCATGCTGACTATACCTTTTTGTCACTAATCTAGCTTTGAATGTCTCTACATTTTCATCTGCATCAATCTTTCTCTTGTAGATCTATTTACACCCAATAGATACTATACCTTCTGATGGATTTACCAAGGTCCAAATTTGGTTTGAGTGCATCGAGTCAATTTCTGACTTCATTGCCTCTAACCATTTTTCAGAGTCGATATTCGATATCACCTCGTTATAGATTTTGAGATCAATCACAATGAACCCCATTACCTATGAGGAATATTTCTTCTATTTTTTCTAAAATAGTACTTAAGTACCTCTCAGGAGGACAAAAAATTCTTTCCAATCTACGAGGTGGAGGAGGTAGTAATTGTATTGGTTCAACCTGATTTGGTTCCATAGGGTCCTTAGCTCATTGCTCTTGTGAGATATTTTCCTCGAGCTTGATTTGCTTTCTAATGCTGCTATCTTAAATAAACTATTTTTTAAAAAAGATAGCATGCTGACTCACAATCACATTATGATTTTTTGGAATGTAGAAATAATATCCTAATGACTCTTTAGGATATTCTATAAATCGAGCTTTAAAGAACCTAAAGTCTAACTTGTCCGCTTGTTATCTTTTGACATGAGCCGGACAACCCTAAATTCTGAGATGACTCAAATCTGATTTCTTACCATGCCATATCTCATATGGTGTGGTATGAACGATTTTAGAGAAAACCCTATTCAGTATATATATAGCAGTTAATGGACTATGTTTCCAAAGAAAATCAGAAAGGTCTGAGAAGCACATCATGGATCGAACCATATCTAATAGGGTCTGATTCCTCCATTCTAAAATTTCATTGAGTTAAGATGTTTCAGGTGGAGTCCATTGAGAGATTATACCATTTTGCTTGAGATAGTTTAGAAATTTTTGACTAAGGTATTCACCTCCTTGATCTGATTGAAGTGTTAGATATGTGTATCCTAGAAGCTAGAATTGACTGACACTTATAATACACTTCTAAGGGTAAAATTATAATTTTGACTATAAATAATAAAATGAGTTATATCACATATGTGTATTTAGTGTCTGTGATACATTTTTTGAGTTAATGAAAATGATAATTCTTATTTTCAAGAGTTGAAAATTTAAGATAAGAATTTTCATTATTAACTCATAAAATGCTCCTGATCGTAGGATCATCATGAGGATGGTGATTGATCTAGAAGGTTAGTGTACAATCACTTCTTTATAGTAGATGAGTCTTGAGTCTACGATGTAGAGACATCAGAGCGAGAGTATAGGTACTCGTTAGAGAATGAGGGAACTGAGCTTGACCACCTCAAGTAGTTATTAGAAAGTCTACCTTCTCGTTGATGACTGACTCGAAGCTACAGTGGTGTGTCTGGTTCTTTAACCTAAGGTGCATCGATAGTTGACCTTGAGGGTGTTATAGTTTGACTACACCATGACTCGGTCTCCCAGCCATTCAGAATCCTAAGGTATATGTTGGTTATAGCATGTTCATTGTAGGAATTGGATTGCACCAAGATGGAATCTATCTACCTCGGTGGATGAGGAGCAGTCCTATGATGATCATGAGAATCAAGTCTATAAGCCCATGGCCATGACAGAGAGTGAAATAATAGAAAGAGTTTCTATTAAGGTTTCCACATCAGACTTGAATCGAATGATTAAATCATATAATAGAAATTAGGGTTTGACGAGTTCACCTTAACCCTAATTTGATCGGAGCTCAAGATAGAAGAACTTTATCACACAAGTAGCTACATCGAGAGATTCATCTTAGTTTTGATGGGTTGCCACCATATACTGCTAGGTGTCACTAGTAGATTTTATGAGCAATTAGAATGATTTAGATGATGGATCATTCCAAGTTATCTAAATCAGAATAGTTCTAATCCATCGAAAGAAGTTTCGATGATGTTGATGATGGAGATCACTATATATCCTATTACCATACAGAACTGAACCTAACTAGATCACACAAATAAGAGTTTGGATCTGGATATCATCAATTAAACTAATCTAGTTTAATTGATTTGAATTAGATTCAATTAGGTTCAAGAAAATCGTGCTAGCACATGATTGAACCTAACATTCTCCTTTTTCTATCATTAAAAGTTATCTCGATTGAGCCAAATGAGTTTATGCTCGCTCAGGTACCTTCACCTGGTTTGACTAGAGCTTGTTCAGATCAGAAAAAGGATTGTCTTAATTTATAAGATAAATTTGAGACAACACCTGCCATTTTTCATCACCTGCTAATTCTTGTCCTTTGACTTTGGTTAAACATTGACCTTTGACCTTTGGACATCCGCCCATGTGTCATGTACTTATTAGAGAGTAGATAGGGGCTTGTCTCCTCCTTAAAAATTGAAAAGGAAGGGGTGCATGCCTAGGATGGCATGCGCTTATGGATAGGGATGCCTGGAGTCCCATACGGATGGAACTCCAGGTTGCTTCTTGGATTCAAACTAGGTGACCCTCATCTATAGACTTTGACCAGTCTTAGGCGCCACCTTAGGATGAATCTGTGGGTCTCTCATCTGATTGGATTAGGTGATGTCATCTCATCAATCAGATTTAGATCTGATTAAATGAAGCAACGTGATTGTCCAGGGTGATGTGGCACTGCATGACGCAGCAGGGTCTATATAAAGACCTATCTACACCCACTTTTTATAGATTTATCTCCTAGCCATCCCCCAAGGCTGCCCCTCTTCCTTCTCCATCCCACCTTTCTAATCCTCTCTCTCCTCTCCATGCCTAAGGATGTTGGGCCTTCAGATTAGTGCAATTCAAGCAAGAAAAGGCTGACGAGAAAGAAAGAAGGCAACACTGCTGCAGAGACGACAGCAAATCTTCGAAAGAAGTTTCGAAGATCTTTCAAATCAGATCTAGATCTAATTTTTGAAGAAAAAGAAGAAAAGGAGAAGATCTCCAGATCCAGCCCGAGTGGATATCGGTAGAGGCCAGGTGCTTACGTGGCTAGATCCAGAACCTCAGGACTTCAGCACGATCATCAATAGGTAATTAGATTACCCAGAATCATGATAAAATTAATTTAGATTTAATTTAATTTAATTTTTTTAATTATCAAATTATAAAATTAGATTTAAAAAATGTTAGATCTGATTAGGATCTAAGAGAAAATTTTTGAAATATGTCTCTCGATCCAATCAGATCTGAACGAACCTGATCCTAGAAAATCAGGATTTTCCTTCAACTGGTATCAGAGCCAGGTTCTTATAAAATTTATTTAGATCTAATTTAATTTGAAAAATTTATAATTTTAGATATCACATTAGATATGATTAGATTTAAAATTAAAAAAAATTAAAAAATTAAAATTAATTAATCTAGATCTAATATGTATGAGATACATAACTAGACTAGGAATAGAATTGTTCTATGTTTTATCTAGTATAATCAAATTTTTTATTTGATTAAATATAATTTTTAAATCTATTTATTTACTTTTTTTTGATCTTATAAATATTATAATTGGATCTAAAAATAGAAAATAAATTAAATTTAATTTGTTCATATGAGATATGATAGTTGCATGTTTAGACTAGTTGTAGAATAATTCTACAATAGGGTCTAAATTAAATTTTATTAGATAAGATCAAATTTAAATTTAATTTTTTAGATGATTGTGAGATAATTTAGATATGAAAAACGTGCATGCATGATACATGAGATGTATGCAAAATATATTTTAATTAGATCAATTTTTATATGCTTAGATCTAATTAGTTTTTTATAGATTAGTTGTATTTCTGATTAAGACATTTTCCTTGGTCGTCTGATCATAAGAATAAAGTAGAGCTTAAAGACCCTTTCCTTCCATTTGATGGGATGTTCTTATGATGTGTAGAGATGCTGCGCATTCGTCCTTAATCAAAAATTGAAAACTTACTTTCTGTAAAATCCTAGATCCTGAAATCCTAGGATCTTATTTGCATGTTTTATTTTGAATCCTAAACTTAATTAAGAATTAAGATGATGAAACATAATAGGTCTAAAACTAAAAATTTTTAGATCTAAGATATGTTCATAAAATTGGGCTCGGGCTTGGGTAGCTCAATTAGGTCTAGCAGTTGATCAAATCGAATCAAGAGTCGGTTAGATGGGATCAACAATGCTTATATTGACTAGCCTAATAGGATTAAGTCTGAGTCAAGATCGAGTTACGTGAGTGATCGATCAAGCTAAGATAATTAGGCTCAGTGGTTAGAGTCTGGATTGTAGGCTAACCTAATTGGTTCTGGCTCAATAATTTGATATCTAAGATAAGTTTGGCAGATACGACCGACTGGTTTTTAATTGAGAGCTATTCGACTCGAATGCATTCTTATCGAGTTAATGGCATATCCCTTCCATCGATCTCACTTACCTGGCCATGTTTGTTGACTCAGTTCTGATCTGAGGTGGCCAATAATCCGAGCTAACCCATGCCACTGGTTAGTCATAATGGTTATGACTATGTCAGGTCTAGTTTAATGAGACCTAAATCAAATTTTCCTAAGAAAAGATTAAGTCTAAGGTCTTCCACCATTGTAGATGTGCGACCCCTTCATGGGGTTGATTGTTCTCGATTGGTTACAGTGGCTCTGTTGCACCGAAAAGATGCAACTATGTCTATTAGGCATTGGATGCTACAGGCTGGAGGATGGATTGGGCTCAATATTTTGGATACGGTGAGAGACTCAATTAGGAATTCAATCTATGCAAATGATGGGTCTAACTTAACTAAGGAGTGGATCAATATTCTGGACACGGTGAGATTCATGAATTAGAGACCAAGATTGGGTGCATCATGACTAGAGAATCATTGAACAAGAGTTGTTCACTTATTGGCTAACCCATCACCAATAATTGTTAGGTGAGGTGATGAGTCAGTCGGTGGGACTGTACCACCCACTAAAAATCAATAATCATGGAGATTTTTGCATCTCTATAGAGGGAGTGTAGGGATCCAAGAAAAGAGTGGAAGCTAATTTTTTTAAAAATAAAATCCTTAAACAAATTGATTAAGTCTTAATTATAGTATCTAACTAGAAACTTTGACTCTTTACAGAAAAATGTCTGCATCCAATCCACTAGCATGAATCCTAGACACCGATAAACTAATCGGACCAAATTACAACGATTGGCTTCAAAACTTCAAAATTATTTTGAATTTCGAGAAGTTAACTCATATATTGGACCAGGACCCTCCCACCTTACTAGCTCATTCATCTGCTGAGCAGAAAGCATCTCTAGATAAATGGACAGACGATGATAACAATGCTAGATACTACATGTTGGACTCGATGTCTGATGAACTTCAGCATCAACATGAAGATATCAGCACTGCTCGTCAAATGTTGGCTCACCTATAGGAGATGTTTGGTGAATAGAGTCGCGCAGCCAAGTATCAAGTCACCAAACGACTGTTCAAGGCTAAGATGCATGATGGACAATCAGTTCAAGATCATTGTCTGATGATGATCAAGGACATGGAAGAGCTTGAGAAGCTCGAAGTGAGGTTGGACTTGGATCTACAGAATGATATAATTCTGCAATCCTTCACTGATGCATATGGGCAATTCATCATGAATTACCATATACATAAACTTCAAAATTTCTTAGCTGAACTTATGAACATGCTGGTTACTGCTAAGCTTTTCATGAAAGGTTCTAAAGGCATAGTACTTGCTATGGAACGGACTTCTTCCAATAGAAATTCTTTTGAAAAGAAGAAGAAGTCTGTGAAAAAGCAGAAGATGGAAGGAGGAAAGAAGAAAAAGGCAGAGCTGAAGAAGAAGGCCGCTGATAAAGAAAAGTATTTTCGTTACAATAATGACGGCCACTGAAAGCGGAACTGTCCTACTTACCTACCACCCTAAAGAAGAAGGAGGCAGATCCTTTTGGAGGTATGCTCGTTATTAAGTCTAACCTTATGATTTCTTCTGCATCTAGTTGGGTGCTTGACTCTGGTTCTAGTGCTCACTTGTGCACTTCTATGCAGGGTTTTAAGGATAGCTGGAGGCTGAGGGATGGTGAGATGATCCTGTGCATCAGAAATGGAGCAAGAGTTGCTGCCGTGGTCGTGGGAATATACCCTCTTCGACTACCATTTAGTTTAGACTTAGTATTAAAAGACTGTTATTATGTGCCTGCAGCAAGCAGGAATTTGATTTTTATTTCTTGCCTTGCATTAGAAGGCTATGTAATTAGTTTTCTTAAGGATTATTGTAACATTCTTTATGAAAGAAATAAAATTGCAAGTGGTTTCCTTATTAACAGTCTTTATCAGTTACATGTTGATGTATCTATTTTAATTTTGAGCAAAATGTGAATGCCATAAAATCAAAACATCCTAGGGATAATCCTAATGATAGGTATCTATGGCACCTAAGATTAGGTCATATAGCAGAAGATAGGATTAGCAAATTGAAGAAAACTAGGCTATTGAGTCCGTTGACTTTGGAGTCATATCCAATTTGTGAATCTTGTGTTCATGGCAAGAAGTTCAGACATGAAGTAGAAAAGCAAACTGAAAAAATCATTAAGGTTCTTCGATCAGATCGAGGAGATGAATATCTTAGTCAAAAATTTTTGGACTATCTCAAGAAAAATGGCATAGTCTCTCAATGGACTCCATTAGGAACACCTCAACTCAATGGAATTTTAGAACGGAGGAATCGAACCCTATTAGATATGATCCGATCCATGATGAGCTTCACAGACCTCCCAGATTTTTTTTGGAGATACTATTTGTTAACTGTAATATACTTACTAAAAGGGTTCCTTCTAAAACTGTTTCTACCATACCGTATGAGATATGACATGGTAAGAAACCAAGTCTGAGTCATCTCAGAATTTGGGGTTATCCGGCTCATGTCAAAAGATAACCAGCAGACAAGTTAGACTTTAGATCCTTTAGAGCTCGATTCATAGGATATCCTAAAGAGTCATTAGGATATTATTTCTATATTTCAGAAGATCACAATATGATTGTGAGTCGATATGCCATTTTTCTTGAAAAATAGTTTATTCAAGATGGCGGCATTGGAAAGCAGATTAAGCTCAAAAAGAAAGTCTCACAAGAGCAATGAGCTAAGGACCAAATGAAAGCAAATCAGGTTAAGCCAATCAATACACTACCTCCTCCACCTCGTAGATTAGAAAAGGTTTTCCATCCCCCTGAGTGGTACTTAGGTACTATTTCAGAGGATGTAGAGAAAATATTCTTCATAGGTAATGGGGTTCATGGTGATGATCCTAAAATCTATAATGAGGCGATATCAGACTTTGACTCCGAGAAATGGTTAGAGGTAATGAAGTTAGAAATTGACTCGATGCACTCAAATCAAGTCTGGACCTTGGTAGATCCACCAGAAGGTATAATACCTATTAGGTGTAAATGGATCTATAAGAGAAAGATTGGTGCAGATGGGAATATGGAGACATTCAAAGCTAGATTAGTGGCAAAAGGTTATAGTCAATGCGAAGGCATTGACTATCAGGATACCTTTTCGTCAGTAGCTATGCTAAAATCCATCCGCATATTGCTTGCTATTGCAGCCTATTTCGATTATGAAATATGGCAAATGGACGTGAAAATGGCATTCTTAAATGGATATCTTGAGGAAGATATCTATATGGAACAGCCGCTAGGTTTCACATCCAGTGATGATGATCATAAGGTATGCAAGCTGCAAAGGTCCATATATGGACTTAAGCAAGCATTTCAGAGCTGGAATACTTGTTTTAATGATGTGATCAAAATGTTTGATTTCATCAAAAATGAGGAGGAGCCATGTGTCTTCAAAAGGATCAGTTGGAGCGCTATTGTCTTCCTCGTATTGTACATGGATGACATCCTCCTTATTGGGAATGATATTCCCATGTTGACCATAGTTAAATGTGGTTATCTAAAGAATTCTCCATGAAAGACCTAGGAGAAGCATCCTTTATTCTGGAAATTAAGGTCTATAGAGATAGACCGAATAGGATGCTAGGACTTTTATAGAAGATGTACATAAAGGAAGTGCTATAGAGGTTTAGCATGGAAAACTCTAAGAGGGGTTTAGTACCCTTCAGGCATGGCATTCATCTTTCCAAGAAGATGTGCCCTAGCATACCTGAGGAAATAGAATGCATGAGCAAGTTTTCTTATGCTTAAGCAATAGGGAGCCTCATGTATGCCATGTTATGCACACGACCTGATATAGCCCATGCCGTGAGTGTCATGAGTAGATATCAGTCGAATCCAGATGAAAAATACTGGACTTCTGTGAAATGTATCCTTAAGTACTTGAGAAGAACTAAGGATATGTTGTTGGTTTTTAGCAATGGAGAACTCCAAGTCCAGGGGTATACAGACTTAGATTTTATGTTCGATGTAGATGATCGAAAGTCGACATCTGAAAGTCTATTTTTATGCAATGGTGGAGCTGTCAGTTGAAAATGTTCCAAGTAGACAGTGATAGCAGATTCCACCATGGAAGCAGAATATATCGTTGCGTCAAAAGCTGCAAAGCAGGCATTCTGGTATAAGAAGTTTGCCGTAGAGATCGGAGTGATGCCATTCCTCTATACCGTGACAATAATGGTGCCATAATCCTTGCTAAGGAGCTAAGGTCTCATCAAAATTCCAAGCACATCGAGCGGTGATACCATCCGTCCGTGATTACCTCGAGAAGGGTTATGTCAAGGTTAAGAGAGTTGACTCTACAGACAATGCGGCGGACCCGCTTACAAAATGGTTGGGCCAGCAGAAGATCGAAGCCCACCTTGAGAAGATGGGACTTAGATTTGTAGCCAATTGGCTTTAGGTCAAGTGGGAGTTTGTTAGATATGTGTGCCCTAGAAGCCAGAATTGGCTGACACTTGTAATACACTTCTAGGAGCAAAATTATAATTTTGACTATAAATAATAAACTGGATTATTTTCTATCACATATGTATATTTAATGTCTGTGATACATCCTTTGAGTTAATGATAATGATAATTCTTATTTTCAAGAGTTGAAAATTTGAGATAAGAATTTTCATTATTAACTCATAAAATGCTTCGAACCGTAGAATCATCATGAGGATGGTGATTGATCCGAAAGGTTAGTGTACAATCGCTTCATTATAGTAGATAAGTCTTGAGTATACGGTGTAGAGACATCAGAGTGAGAGTACGGGTACTCGTTAGACAATGAGGGCATTGAGCGTGACCACCTCGAGTAGTCATAAGAAAGTCTACCTTCTCGTCGATGACTGACTTAAAGCTGCAGTGGTGTGTCTAGTTCTTTGACCTGAGGTGCATCGATAGTTCATCTTAAGGGTATTATAGTTTAACTACACCATGACTCAGTCTTCTAGCCATTCAGAATCCTGAGGTGTATGTTGGCTATAGCATGTTCATTGTAGGAATTGGATTGCACCAAGATGGAATCTATCTACCTCGGTGGATGAGGAGCAGCCTATGATGATCATGAGAATCAAGTCCATAAGCCCATGGCCATGGCAGAGAGTGAAATAACAGAAAGAGTTTCTATTAAGGTTTTCACATCGGACTTGAATCAAATGATTAAATCATATGATAGAAATTAGGGTTTGACGAGTTTAGCTTAATCCTAATCTGATCGGGGCTCAAGATAGAAGAACTTTATCACACAAGTAGCTGCACCGAGAGGTTCATCTTCTATTTTGATGGATTGCCACCATATACTGCTAGGTGTTACTGGTGGATTTTGGGAGCAATTAGAATGATTTAGATGATCGATCATTCTAAATTGTCTGAATTAGAAGAGTTCTAATCCATCGAAAGGAGTTTCAATGATGCTGATGATGGAGATCACTACATATCTCATTACCATACAAAACTGAACCTAATTGGATCACACAAATAAGAGTTTGGATCTAGATATCATCAATTAGACTAACCTAGTTCAATTGATTTGAATTAGATTCAATTAGGTTCAAGAAAATCGTGCTAGCACATGATTAAACCTAACATTCTTCTTTTTCTATCATTAAAAGTTATCTCGACTGAGCCAAATGAGTTTGTGCTCACTCAGGTATCTTCACCTAGTCTGACTGGAGCTTGTCTAGGTTAGAAAAAGGGTTGTCTTAATTTATAAGATAAATTTGAGACAACACCTGCCATTTTCCATCACCTGCTAATTCTTGTTCTTTAACTTTGGTCAAACATTGACCTTTGACCCTTGGACATCCGTCCATGTGTCATGCACTTATTGGAGAGTAGATAGGGGCCTGTCTCCTCCCTAGAAATTGGAAAGAAAAGGGTGCATGCCTTGGATGGTGTGCGCCCATGGATAGGGATGCCTGGAGTCCCATATGGATGGGACTCCAGGTTGCTTCTTGGATTCAAACTAGGTGACCCTCACCTATAGACTTTGACCAGTCTTAGGTGCCACCTTAGGATGAATCTGTGGGTCTCTCATCTGATTGGATCAGATGATGTCATCCCACCAATCCGATTTAGATATGATTAAACGAAGCTATGTGATTGGTCGAGGTGATGTGGCACTGTATGGCGCAGCAGGATCTATATAAAGACCTATCTGTGCCCACTTTTTATAGACTTCTCTTCTAGCCACACCCCAAGGCTACCCCTCTCCCTCCTCCATGCCACCTTTCTGATCCTCTCTCTCCTCTCCATGCGCAAGGATGTTGGGCCTTCAGATTAGTGCGATTCAAGCAAGAAAAGGCTGATGAGAAAGGAAGAAGGCACCACTGCTGCAAAGATGACAGCAGATCTTCGAAAGGAGTTTCGAAGATCCTCCAAATCAGATCTAGATCTAATTTTCAAAAAAAAAAGAGAAGAAGAAGATCAACAGATCCAGCCTGAGTGGATACCGGTAGAGATCAAGCGCTTGCATGGCTAGATCCAGAACCTCAGGGCTTCAGCACGATCATCAATGGGTAATCAGATTACCTAGAATCAAGGTAAAATTAATTTAGATTTAATTTAATTTAATTTTTTTATTATCAAATCATAAAATTAGATCTGAAAAATATTAGATCTGAGTAGGATCTAAGAGAAAATTTTTGAAATATGTCTTTCGATCCAATCAGATCTAAATGAACCTGACCTCAGAAAATCAGGATTTTCCTTCACGAAGAACCTTAATGGGTTTTCTAGTTTGCTTTTCGACTTCATGTCTAAATTTTTTGAACTTTTTAAAATCTTCGGACTTATGTCTCATAAGATACATGTATCCATATCGAGATAAATCATCGATAAAGGTTATGAAGTAGATAAAGTTGCCTTTAGTCGGCACATCAAATGGACCGCACACATCAGTATGTACTAGGGCAAGTAGATCCATGGCTCTTTTCCCATATCCTACAAAAGGGAGCTTAGTCATTTTGCCATGAAGATAAGATTTATAAATTGGATATGACTCAAAAGTCAGTGGATTCAATAGCTCGATTTTCTCCAATTTGTTAACCCTATCTTCTACTATATGACCTAGTCTTAGGTGCCATAGATACCTATCATTTGGACTATGCCTGGGTCATTTTAATCTTATGGCATTAATATTTTGCTCGATATTAAAAATAGATATATCAATATATAACTGATAGAGATCGTTAATAAGTAAACCATTTATAATTTTATTTTTTTATAAAAAATATTATAATGGTCCTTAAAAAAACTAATTATATAGCCTTTCTATGCTAAACATGAAATAGAAATTAAATTCCTACTTGCAACAGACACATAGTAACAATCCCTAAGTACTAAATTTAAGCCAAACAGTAGTCGAAGATGGTAGGTTCCCATGACCACAACAGCAACTTTTGCTCCATTTTCAATGCGTAGGATCATCTCACCATCCCTCAGCCTCCTGCTATCTCAAGATCCTACATGAAAGTGCACAAATGAGCACTAGAACCAGAGTCAAGCACTCAACTGGATGCAGAAGAAATCGTAAGGTTAGATTCAATATCGAGCATACCTTCAGAAGGACCTGTCTCCTTCTTATTCTTTAAGATGGCTAGGTATATAGGGCAATTTCACTTCTAGTGGCCGTTAGTATTATAATGAAAATACTTTCCTTTGTCAGCGACCTTCTTCTTCAGCTCTGCCTTCTTTTTCTTTCCACCTTCCACTTTTTGCCTTTTCACAGACTTCTTCTTCTTTCCAAAAGACTTTCTCTTGGAAGAAGTCTGTACCATAGCAAGCACTGAGCCTTTAGAACCTTTCATAAAAAGCTCAGCAGTAACCAGTATGTTCATAAGTTCTGCCAGAGTACTCTGAAGTTTTTGCATATGGTAGTTTATAATAAACTATCCATACGCATCAGTCAAGGATTATAGAATTATGTCATTCTATAGATTCTAATCTAACTTCACTCTGAGCTTCTCAAGTTCTTCCAAGTTCTTGATCATCATCAAATAATGATCTTGGACTGACTGTCCATCATGCATTTTAGCCGTAAAAAATTATTTAGTGATCTGATATTTGGCTGCGCGACTCTGTTCATCAAACAACTCTTGCAGATGAGCCAACATTTGATGGGCAGTCTTGATATCTTCATGTTGGAACTAAAGCTCATTAGACATTGAGTCCAACATGTAGTATCTGACCTTGTTATCTTCATCTGTCCATTTGTCAAGGGACGCTCTCTATTCAGCGGACGGATGGGCTGGCAAGGTGGAAAGATCTTGATCCAATACATGAGTTAACTTCTTGAAATCCAAAATAATTTTGAAATTCTAGACCCAATCCTTATAATTGGATCCGATCAGTCTATAGGTGTCAAGGATATGTGCTTGTGGGTTGGATGCAGACATTTTTCTATAGAGAGTTAAAGTTTTTAGTTAGATTTTATAATTAAGACTTGATCAATTTGTTTATAAATTTAATTTTTAAAATAAATTAGCTTTCACTATTTTTTGGATTCCTACACTTTTTTGTAGAGATGTAAAAATCTTCATGATTAATGATTTCTAGTGGATGGTACAGTCCCACCAACTGACTCATCACCTCACCTAATAGTTATTGGTGATGGGTTAGTCAATGAGTGAACAACTCTTATCCAATAATTCTCTAATCATGGTGCACCCATGCTTGGTCTCTAATTCATGAATCTCACCATGTCTGAAATATTGATTCACTCCTTAGTTAAGTCAGACCCATCATTTGCACAGATTGGATTCCTAATTGGATCTCTCACCATATCCAAAATATTGAGCCCTATCCATCCTCCAGCCTGTAGCATCCAATGCCTAATAGACATGGTTGCATCTTTTCGATGCAACTGAACCACTGTGACCAATCGAGAATAATCAACCTTGAGAAGGGCCTGCATATCTGCAATGGTGGAAGATCTTAGACTTAATCTTTTCTTAGAAAGATTTGATTTAGATCTTTTTAAATTTGACTTGACATAGTCATAAGCATTATGACTAACCTAGTAGCATGGGTTAGCTCGGATTATTAGCCACCTTAGATCAGGACCGAGTCAATAAATATGACCAGATAAGTGAGATCGGTGGAAGAGATATGCTATTAACTCGATAAGAATGCATTCGAATCAAGTAGCTCCCAATTAAAAATCAGTCGATCATATCTACCAAATTTACCTTAGACACTAAATTATTGAATCAGAACTAATTGGGTTAGCCTATAATCCAGACTCTAACGATTGAGCCTAATTAGGTCTTAACTTGATCGATCACTCATGTGACTCGACCTTGGCCCAGACTTAATCCTATTAGGCTGGTCAATTTAAGCAGTCTTGATCCCATCTAATCGACTCTTGATTCGATTTGATCAATCGCTAGACCTAATTGAGCTACCCAAGCCCGAACCTAATTTTATGAATATATCTTAGATCTAAAAATTTTTAATTTTAGATCTAATATATTTCATAATCTTAATTTTTAATTAAGTTTGGGGTTCATAAATAAAATATGTAAATAAAATTCTAGGTTTTAGAATCTAGGATTTTGCAAAAAATAAGTTCTTGATTTTTTGATTAAGGACGAATGCACAGCACCCCTACACATCATAAGAACACCCCATCGAATGGGCAGAGAGGGCTTTTAAATCCTACTTTATTCTTATAACTGGATGGCCGAGAGGAACGCCTTAATCAAAAATATGATGAATCTACAAAACTAGTTAGATCTACATATATCACATCTACAAAATTGATCTAACTTTAAAAATATGTTTTACAAACATCTCATGTATCATATCATGCATATTTTTAGATCTAAATTATCTCATAAATATCTAAAAAATAAAACTTAAATTTGATCATATCAAATTAAATTTATTCAAAACAACTTTATAGAACTATTCTATAACTAGTCTAAACATGCATCTATCATATCTCATATGAACAAAATTAAATAAATTTATTTTTTATTTTTTAGATCTAACTATAATATTTATAATATTAAAAAATAGTAAATAAATAAATTTAAAATTATAATTAATTAAATTAAAATTATGATCATCCTAGACTACACATAGAATAATTCTATTCCTAGTCTAGTCATGCATCTCATATATATTAGATCTATATTATTTAATTTTTAATTTTTCTAATTTTAGATCTAATCATATCTCATGTGATATCTAAGATCATCTAATTATTAAATCAAAATAAATTAAAATTAGATCTAAATAATTATGGGAACCTAGCTCTGATACCAGTTGAAGAAAAAATCCTATTTTTTGGGTCAGATTTGTTTAGATCAGATTTGATCAAGAAAAATATTTTAAAATTTTTTTCTCTTAGGCCTAAATAAGATCTAAGACTTTTTAGATTTAATTTTATCAATCTAATAAAATAAAATAAAAATAAATTAAATCTAATTTAATTTGTAACTTGTTATTGGGTAATCCTATTATCCTATGATGATCCTGCTGTTTGCCTGAGATTTTGGATGTAGCCACTCAATCGCTTGGCCCCTACCAGTACCCACTTGGATAGAATCTGGAGATCTCCTCCTTCTCAATCTATCCTCCAAAGATTAGATCTGGATCTGATCTTGAAGATCTTCAAAATAACTTTAGAAGATCTGGTGTCGTCTCTTGCAGCAGTGCTGCCTTCTTCCTTTTTTGTCCTCTTTCTCTTGCTTGGATCGCACCAAATTGAAGCCTAAAACTTTTTGGGCATGGAGAGGAGAGAGAGAATCAAAGGTAGGCATGGCGAAGAGGGGAGAGGGGCTATATGGCATGGGCAAAGGACCAAGCATCATAATCCTAGGCACAGACAGAATTTATATAGACCCTACTGTGCCATACAGTGCCACATCATCCCGACCAATCACGACTCTCTATGCAATCAAATCTAAATCTGATTGATGGGATGACATCATCTGATCCAATCAGATTAGAGTCCCATATAAACCTCCTTAGGTGGCGCCAAGACTGGTCAATGATG